>CM073121.1:33169463-33729463 GCA_037039145.1 Fundulus diaphanus
GATTCTCAGAAAAGTTTAATATTACCTATAAACAAAAATTCTTTATCAGCACAGAAATGTCGGCCCAGTAAAAAGTAATTTACTGTACAGTATATGCACTCAATGCTGAGTCGAGGATCTCTTGACACTTTTTCCTTCCACTCAATTTTTCATTACTGCTCTTTGGTACAACACTCTGAAGAGCCAACTTTTGTTTTTTTTAGCAGTGACGTTATATGGCTTGTACTCCCTTAGAGCAATTTCCCTCTGGGATTATTAAAGTATTTCTGATTCTGAGGGCGTCGATGCTTGTCAGCTTAGCCGTCTAACACATGGGTGAGTGTGTAATAACACGGCCAAGCAGTCCATTTCATTAACGAAGCTGAACACTGTCCAATCAGACAGTATTTATGTCCAACCACAACCATTACCCCGAAAATGAGCAGTAAATTTGCCACTTGGGCGTCTTAAATCCCACCTTCCTCGTGTCTAAAGAGCGAGTGGCTGGCGAATCAAATCAAACTGCAGGGAGCTGTCCCCTGGTGACAAAATAACCCTGACATCTATTAGTCCAACTAAAGCGTTTAAACTCTAAGAGGCTCAGGGGAGTGTGGACTGATGCCGTGGCACCTCACTCTATACAGGAGGCTAGCTTTAGGTACAGTGGCATGAGAGGAAAGAGACAAAAAAAGGGATGAAGAGAGAGGTGTGCAGAGACTGATCGGAGAAGATCAGAGACCCTAATTGGGGCCATGCGATGGGAAATGAGCTTCTCCATCACCGGTTTTCACTCTGAAAGCTCCTTCTACCGGGCTTGATCTTTAATTTATAGATTCTTTCACTTGTATGGGTGTCACTCACCTTTGATATATTGCTGGATCTGCTTGCAGAATGACCCAGAGGCTTTTCATTCTGTAAAATAAAAAGAGGGGAGAAAAAAAAACATTTTCAGTAAATAAAAACACATTAAAGCAAAATGGAAAAAAAAAAAAATCAATGCCGGCCAACGTGCTCACTGGGAAAAGACAACTTATTTTTACCATATGAAGTGCGCTTTATTTCTAATGAAAAGTGCTGGCAAAAGAGCAGCCTTCCTGCGTCAGATGGAAGGCGTTTATAGGGTAAATAAGGACGGACTGATTCAAGCTCCATCTATCCAAAGCTCGGGGTGTCAGCGAACCACGGCCGTTTGGCATTTTAAATTGATAAATCAACTTATTATGGCAAGAGATGAGAAGAGGACAAGCTGACTCCATGACACATCGTCCGAAACTTCAAATCCAACGGTTTCATAATATTTGCATCATTAGCAGGGAGACAGAACAAGCCAATACTTCCAAAGCTGTCAAGATGCGTTATGAAGCTTTAGTGATTCCCACTCGTGTCCTCAGCTTGCATCAGAGGCGGGGATAAACATCTGCTGGCGTGTCCTGGCTCATTCAGGATTGGCATTAAAGGAGAGTGTGCTTTCTTCATCAGTAATCGATTATGATTATGTAACGCAGAGTTTGCAGATATGACTGGACGTGTGAAAGAGCGCGTAAAATATAGCTTAGCTGAGAGAAACTGGCCCTGTGGGAGCACTTTCTCAACATTTCTGTTAGGTATGGCTTAATTAAAGTGTTAAGGGGTGAAAACCAGCTCTATTACACTTTCCCCATGCTGAACTCCTCCTGCACAATTCAGACCACACACTAACATATTAGATAATTTAATAGGACAAAAACCACTAAAACCCGACCACGGTTTATTTTTCATCAGTAAAATTCTTCATGTTGTGCTCGCAGCAATATATATATATATATATATATATATATATATATATATATATATATATATATATATATATATATATATATATAACCGCCACCAATTAGAAGAATTACATGCATCAGCATCTACCAACATGTCTAAAACCCAATTCTACTGTCTCACTGCCGCAGGCCTGCTTTATATTGAATAAAAAAAAAAACTGCTGATACTGATCCATCCCTGCAAGTGCAGGTGGAAACCTGATCCAACGGCTAGGCTGCTCTATTCCTGGCAGAGTGTGTAGAGAGTAAAACGAGTTTGTTTAAAATTAACATCATGACAGATAAAAGAAAATGAAGGCTCAAGTAAAATAAGAAAGTCCTTGTTTGAGAGGTTAAAATAGACCAAATAAAGCCATTATTACAAAACCCTATACAGCTTAATCCTTTCATAATGTGTTTTAAAGGCAAAACTAACCTTTTTTTTTGACAAAAAAAATAAAATTAATCCAACAAAGAAATGCAGTAACCTGTAGTGTGCAACTGTGCCTTTGTCTGGTTTTCTCTCTTTTTTCCCCCTTAAACTACTGCGGTCATTATATTTTAAGGGTATAAACTTCTGGTCAACCCAGAGACACAAACAATCATGCACGTATACGCTCACAAGTGAGGGCAGCTTAGCATGACCAACTGAACCGATATGCATGTTTCTAATACCAGTAAATACCAGGAGGCAACTTTGCTTTGCTACCACCATGCAGCCATCGTGTACATTGCAGCATTTAAAAACATTTTTTTTCGGAGATTAAATGCCCACATCTCTTGGTAGCAGTTTTTTTTTTTTTGAGAATTTGTAATGTTTAAACACAAGAATTTATGATTAACGTGTAGCAAGTATTCATAAAGTGGTCGGGCCATAAATATGTAAACTGAGACAAGAATCCACTGACTGCAACTAAATAAAGAAACAGAAGAAGGAACACTTCTCAGCTAATTTCTGGCTTCATGGTTGAAAAAGTCCAAGAGTTCACGATACCTGTTCTATCATCTGATGAACATCTAGTATCTATGAAATCTCTGCAGGGGCACGCCTGCTCCCGTTTCCCAGAACTCCGACTGTAACAAAAGGCTTGATGTAGTAAACAAACCTGACATTATGGTAACTATGTTAGGGTGGAAATATAATTATGATGTAGGCAGTGAAGAAAAATAAAACTCTGATTGGACTATTTTTTTCACTTTAATTATTAAATAAGAAGGGGAATAAAATATATTTATTTATAATCTTCTTTTTGTTTTCCCATACTTTGCTCTGGAAAACACCTACGCCGAAAAACCTTTATTCCCCAATAGGAACCGCTGTGGTCCGCCCCAGACACACTTCTGCTCAGTCAACAAAAAATGGAGTTTCTTCCTGCTTGTTTGTGCGAAGGCAGGAACCCGTTAGGTTCCTCTTCAGGACACAAACAGTAAATGCATTGATTATAGGCCCTTCACACTTTGACAATATGCTGTGTTTATGAAGAAGAGCGACTCTAAAACACAACACCATAGCGACGAGTCACATTCCCATATTTAGTCTTGCAGAGATTGCAAAGATTTTAAAGCCATCTAAAAAGAAATCCACACAAATTCATAACATGGTCCATTCATCTGGAAATTAAACTCCTTTTAAGGTTTATTGATGGCTTTCAGCACCTTGAGTCATCTTGTTACTGAAAAGTGCTTTATAAATAAACTCGCCTAGCCTTATGAAGCGATCCCTTTGCTCAGATGGGAAGCTAGAGTCTACACACAAACTGTACGACATCTGCAACCAATTCTCACTCATCTGTGTCTAGTTGCCATGGTAATACGACTACTATAAGTGCCAAGTCTCTTCATCCTCCAACCCGGTCTTCACTTTCCACTGAATGCATGGGGACATATAAACGCTGCACAATACAGACTGTAGACAGACCTAGAAACATACAAACAAGCTTTCCCAACAAAACCAGAGCTGCTCAACAATGATGACAAGATTATGAAATATAATGTGTTTTTCTGATTCAACCAAACTCAAAAAGCAGACAAATGGTTGGCCTCTAAACGACCATCGCACAAACATCTGGTCTTACCGGGGTAAAGGGCACTCGATTTGTGGTGTAGTGTGGATGTTTGGTGTAACAGAAATCGGTCGTCTTCTCCAGTGAAAGAAAATATGTCCAACATCTAAGGAGCTGTTAGAGGATTTAGAATCAATATAGTTTACTTCTCCTCTGGCGACTCGACTACGCGTCAGCATGAGGCTTTCCCTGCCAATATTGAACTGCTCATCTTTTTGTCTCCATCCCACAAGAAGTGGCTTTTAACCAGCAGAGTGACACTAGTTTTCGCTCTACTACAGATTCATTCAGAGAACGATTCAGGGACATTAAATCAAAAACTAACAGACTTAAAAACAGCTCCTTTCCAAAAGCAGGGAGGGCTATCGCCCCCTGCTGAGAGTCAATAAAGCATCAGCCCAGTTCGTGGTCTGTTACATGTTACAAACACACCACTGGCAATGCCTATTTGCACACACTAGTTTCTCAGGGAGTGTCTGGTTGGACATCCATGCAGATTGCACAGTTCTGTAACTTGAAGGTTTAAAATTATTGCACAGTATTTTCTGCGTGCATAAGCGCGATGGAGAGCCTGACTAATTCATGCAACAGTATAGTATATAATCTACATCATTTGTAAAGGGACTGCTATCTGACTTAGATACGAGTCTCATTAGAAGCTAAGGACTATTTGCACGCTTTAAGCTTTTCAGGAAGCGTTGCTGGACAGAGCAATCAACTGATTTCATAGAGAAAAAAAGGTGTGGAAACACAATGTCTTGTTGTGTCCGCTTGTTATATGTAATCTGTGTGCATCCTTAACTGGAGTCTGTCTCATTATGGTAACACATAATGCCAATAAAGATTCTTGAATCTTAGAGAGTTTGAGCCAAGTCAGTTCTTGAAGGTGGCGAACGCAGTCTTCTCTGCTTGTTGCTAACGGATTTTGTTTCTGAGAGGGTGATTAAGAACAGAAAAAGTTATCAAATGAAGCACGCACAGTGAAGACAGTGGTCCGCAGTCTCAATTTACTGTTGGCTGCATCATTGCTTAAAGCTTGAGAACTCACGTGTAAAGGTTTGTGCTTAACGTGGTTTTTGGTGTTGCCACTCAAGACGATGGGCAAGAGTGTGAAAAAAAGATGTTCCATCTTCGCGCAGATTGAATTCAAACCTTTCAAAGAACGTGCTGCTTCGACCTATTTCGTCCTTTGGTGAAAACTAAGGTGACCAGAGAACTTCAACTAAAAGGGAGGCGTGCAACGCTCACTGCAAAACTCCTCTCAGATCTTGCTTCTATTATGCCTGCTCATTTGGTTAGTTTTGAAGGGTACATGATAACTTATCTTCTATTGTTTTGAGAGAAGAATGAAAAGGGCTAAAATGTGAGAACACATTACTGCACTGCAGGTCTTACTGTCAAGTTTTATGAAAAAAAAACAACAACATATGTTTACAGATATGCTAGAGCCAGGAGGTAGAATGATGACAGATAGCTGTAAGGTAAGTCAAACATTTTCTGTTATTACTTTTTAGCTTTGTGAAAAGCATTATGTACTCTTCCTCAATTGCACTGTCCTATTCTGATGCCAGAAAATAAATAACTCTACCCCGAAGCCAACACATTTGATTTGAATTAACACAAGAGCAGTTATTTAAAGCAGAACCTTCCTACAGGCACGCCGTCTGATTTGCTAATTTGCTCCGAAGAGTAAATCTGCTCCAAGATGGGTTTTTCTTTTTTGTCTGTACTTGCAAATTAAATGGTTCTTCTCCATTTCTTTGTCTCCGCTTTGTCAATGTGGTCAATTTAATTTCCACAAGATGGCAAGTACAGCTCTCCAAGGGTACAATTTGTCCAGAAAATCAATGACCAAGCTGACACAGAACCCAGTTTCCCAAGGTATGGTAATCAAGGTTTAAAAAGCACAACAAAAATGTACACAAAATTGATGATACCCGACCTCAGCCCTGTGTTCTCTGTCAAAAGTGAAAAAGCAAGGGAATACGCCAAAGTAAAGGTGTTGTTGAAATAACAAGGCCACATGTGTAATGTCATAGATGGCAGTGATTAGGAGATCTATTGAATAAACCCAGACCTTCATGCTGACTTTTCCTTTAAAAAACATCACTGTCATATAAACTTCAAGATCCAAGACTCCCTTTATTTTGCCTCCAAACTTGTAAACTAAAAGGTGGCCTCATTATCTGGGCTCATGCATAATTCTGATAACGAAGCGCTCAGGTTTCACAGCTAAAGATGTGAAAATTTTTTAAAAAAAAGCCTGCAGGAGAATGATCTTATTCACCAGTGTCACAGTCTTTTAATTTAGTTGTTAGTTATTTTTTTGGCTCTGTTCTTTGCCTCAAAAGATTGAAGCTTTGCTCACTTTCATGCAAGAATCACACGAAGAAAAGCAATCGCTCTAGCTTTTTTAAATGTGACCAAAATCTTAAATATAAAATAACAAATACATTTGATGAAAACTTGATATCAGTCATTTGAATCTAATGTTTTTGAACTGTCAAACAAAACTGCATGATAATACTACTATTACACTGAAATCTGTTATGGTACTTATACTGTCAGCCCCCATTTAGGACGTTCTAGTTGCAAGCAGGAAATCACGGGATCTGCCATTTGTTTTTGTGCAATACAAACCGATAACGATATTTGTCCTTCTATTTTATGTATAACACAAACATGTTGAAAAGTTGATATTTTACAGCTCTATGTGTACCATTGGTTGCAAGAGATACAAATCAATCAAAAGCGCTTAGTTTATGGTTTATACTGGCAAGACTCCATACATGGTATAGGCACAATTATCGGACCCTGAACCGGAGGCTGCATGGCGAGCTTCGACTTTCCCGGATGACCCCTCAGCTTGTGCCTGGCTGTGCTGAAGGTTTCTTTCTATTATAAGGGGTGTTTTTCTCTCCACTGTTGCCCCATGCTTGATCAGGTTGAGGGACTGATGCAAACTAAGTGTAACTGGGGGAGACTTTTTACCACATTATATGAACAACTTAATTTAATTGTACTGTAACTGGGAACTCCTATTGCCATTTTCCTAGACTGACTTATGCCTTGTACACATGCAGCTGGGTCTTAATAAAAATGCATATCTCCCCCACATCGTTTATAAAAATAATATTGAAAACAGAATTGTTTTCAGAAAAGTTTTAAATCATCCACTCAAACACGCCACTGGGTGTTATTTTAAACAGCGTATCACAATGTATAGCGCCACTAGGGTTGGGAATTGATAAGATTTTCACGATTCCGATTCGCTTATCGATTCGTATTCGCTTATCGATTCTGTGAAACGATTCGATTCCTTATCGATTCTCTTATCGATTCCAATTTGGGGAAATTTCTTTAACTTCTTAAACAAAGATAGACATGGTATTAAGCATTTAAATTTAAAGTAATACTAATTTAACATTTTAGAGACATAAAAAGACAACAAATAAGCATTAAAGTACGGTTTATAGGTTGGGTTCTGCAATGTTATAAGATGAGTATAAAACTCATCTTTAGAACCAATCTCTGCTCAAAATGCTGATCTGCACCGCCTAATCTACTTTCAGCAGTTATCATCAGTTATTGCAACCGTAAACTGCAGAAAATACGGGCAGAGCGGCTCCTTCTGAGTTTACTCTCTGCTCCTGTCAGGATGAGCTGCAGCGCGTTATGAGGCGGAGCGATATTTCAGCGTCACTTAGTTTAGAGCCCAAACAAGCAACTTCACTTTCAGAAACAAGCCCAAAAAACTGCAACCCTGCAACTCATGAAATTTACAAGCGACTTTAGAAAAAATAAGACCAAAGTCGCATAAAATAAGTGGGCTTCACAACAGTGAGCAATGTTTCTAAGTGTGTCGATTTTTCCACTGATTTTTCCTTGTTGACCGGACTTCTCCTTTAAAATGAAGCCAAACTTTCGATCGCTTTACCCGATGGGGCGCCATTTTTTTTGTTTTGCTTTTCTAGACTTACGCCTGGTCACGTCGTACTTGCTTACTGAATGCCGTGTGCGTAACTTGCGTAAAAAACGTGACGTAAGTCGTGCTGCCCAGAGCCCTAGGCTCTGGTGCTGCCTGGAATCGATAAGAGAATCGTTAAGTGAGCTGCCAAACGGTGCCATGGAATTGGAACACACGGAACCGGTTCTGAACAGGAACCGGTTTTCGATTCCCATCCCTAAGCGCCACAGTATTTGTCGCAGGATGTGATGCGCTGGACCCTCAAACTCCGTTTTGTCATGTACATACGGAGACACCAAAACTAAGTATTCAGAAATAATCGGCTTTAGTGAGTTTCCGTGTGGATGAAAGGCAAACCCACATATAAATGTACTTGTTTTCCCAGATTTCCGCCCATGTGTGGACTAGGCCTTCTTCTACAACTTTCCTGGTATCCTAACATCCCATACAGGGACTTGCCCAGACTTGTTGCAACTGTTCTCCAGGGCCAAGCATGTGGTTTTGATGGAAGGACTCAGAAATCATAATGGCAGCCAGAGCTTGTTTTTCTAGCTGCCAATAAGCAGCTACTTCTCATTTGTAGCTGCAGCGCAATGAAAGCTCCCACCAGTGGAAAAATAAAAACATCACATTCAGCCACTTTGGACAGATTTGATGACGAGCAAACAGATTATTAATTCTAAAACAAGCTTCAAGCTTAGAGGGCAGGCGCAGCGGAGGCAGAATCCATTTCCACTGCTTTAAAAACCGCCCAATGAGGAGAGCAGGAAACAGCGAGAATGTCTTCTTGTTAAAAATTGCCTTGAACCCAACAGAAAACGATGTTCAGCAGTGCCGTCTCCATGTTGCATCTACAGAGCTCTAGCAGACATTATAATAAGCATGCTGTTTTTCAGACAGGGAGATGTTTTGTGCCATTTCCTCTGCAGAAAAGGGCCACAGAATGACCCTGATCCCTTAACTGAAAGCCTAACAAGGTGAGGAGGGAGGAAGACGACTATAACAAAGAAAGACAAAGTAAGAGGGAGAACCTCTGCTGTCAGACAGCAATAATGAGGTGCCAGTCAAAGGAATTAAATCAGTGAAATTAATGGAGAGATGTTTGGGTTTTTTCTGCACAGTTCATTACTTCCTCCACTATCCTTTGTCTGTAAATATATCTTGTCTTTAAGAGGCTTCTGCAAGCTGCTGTGATTTAACAGAAGCTAAATAAATTACTTAATCTGAACAATTCCCTCACCAGTACCACACCTCCATCAGCTAGATGTCCATCAGCTTGGACATCTAGAACACCTACGATGCCCATTAGCATGCTTTCCTTATGCAAACTTCAGTATAATGAACTGAGAAACTGCCAGCTGTAAACATGAGTGGATAAGAATAGAAATATCTTTAGAAAATATAGCCCAAAAAAAGCCCAGTTTGGATGAAGCAAAGCAAGCTAGACACTATTATATTTTAATGTGTTGTATTTACTTGACTTTGACTGGGCCATTTTAACACAGAGAAATGGTTTGATTTAAACCATTGTCTTTAAGATGATAATTCATTTATTGTCTCGCAATGGGCCAAATTCAGGTGTGACAGCGGCAAACACACAGTTGCATACAATTATTAGCAATGAAAAGACGAAGAGAAGAAGAAACTCCAGCCTATTTACTTAAGACGCCATAATACAACATGCATGGTAGTGCAGCAGCATCCTAGCTAAAGAGTGTGCAATGTACCTTAGCATCTGGGAAGAGTTTAAGCAATTAATGGTTGGATCAGAACCTATGCAACGATTAGTATGACGTAGCCAGTTACGTCTATTGGGAGCAGCCAAGATTATAGAGTCTGACTGCAGCTGGGAGGAACGATCTGCAGAAACGCTCCTTAGAGCATCTTGGATGCAGCAGTCTTTGTAGCTGTGGTTGTATCTAGGCTCAACCATATGGAAGGTGAACCTCAGCCCTAGACTTCAGTCATTTGCATCCTCTGCTGCATGTTAAAATGCAATAATAACAAAAAGGATTCTCACACCCATTTGATGAAACCTGTTTTGCTGCAAACTTGAGTTTCCAGACTGTGAAGGTGATAAGGCAGGCTCAAATCCATCTAGAAAATCTAAACAGGGAGGAAAATGAACTACACAGATTTGAATGCTAGTTTCAGATGTCTGAATGCGTTTCCTCGTCAGTCCTAATAAAACTCGTATGAAGGGAGTGGACTGTGACTAAATATGCTGTCAACACATTTCCTGCCGTGCTAGTTCTAAATGACTAAACCTGCTGAACTACCTACCAGTCAGTGAAACGAGTTTGTTTTACTTTAAATTAAATCGCCCGTTTGGGTTTAGAAAACCAACATTAATCTGATGGTTGAAACTGGGTGAAGCTTATGATTTGTACCAGACTGTAACTCGATGTCTGATCTTTCGGCCCAAAAGAGGTTTAGAAATTAGGTCACCACTTGCCCTAAACCTCCACTTGCAAAGAAAATCTTTCCTAAATATAGTTTACCAGAAAATACAGCTGACTCGGACAAACGTGCAAACAGATGCGGCATGTTTGAGCAAACACAGCAGTTATTGTCTCCTCCCTTGGCACATCCTGGCAATCCACAATGAAGAGCGCCTACAGCAAGGGAGGTCGGCCCTCGCTGTGGCTTTCTGCTCGTGTCGTCGCCCAGCGTTCACTCCAGGAGGAAATGCGGAGCGACTTCAAGTTTGCAGGCGAACAGCAGAAGAGAACCAGATGAGAAATCTCAACTATGTGCAGCAACGACAAGCAGAGCCTGGCTGACCACAGACGTCTAAAACTAAAGAAAATAACAACAATGGCTGCGTCCGAATGTAAAGGAAATGGACTTCATAAACTGTGAAGTCACGATGTGCAGACAGAGGTGGAAATGAAACACATGCTCCAGGTGCTGGTTTTTTACAAAGCAGCTCAATTTTGTTTGTTTGATTTAATAAGTTCAATCTGAAGCCCTAAAGGAGTCATATGCAGTGGGTATCATAAAACCACACCATCCTGAGGCGAAGAAAGACTCTGGGAGATCTTTCTGTTTATAAATAAGAACGTCTGTGTGATCCCCAGCAGGATGTATGCTTGCAGTTTTCCCATTCCCACCTTCTTCTCCCCCTCCCGTCATCTTAGCAATAATTACATCAGTATGTCCAAACAGGATGTGGCGAAGTTGAGACAGTGACCACCAGGTTGAGGTCAACACAGACCTTTTTTTTCCCCAGAAAGGCTCTCATAAATGCGTTATTAAACCTTACTTTAACGGCCAATCAGAGCACCGGCGAAAGATCAGGAGTGAGTTTTCAGAGGGGATGTGCAGTATGTTAAAGGAGAAGTGAAATCTAAGAGAGACATGGGAAGAGGGTGGGTCTCCTCCACAGAAAGGACTAAAAACACCAAATGATTTATGGGAAAAGATTTCAATATCTGCCATAAAGTCACATTTCCTCATTAGCAGCGCAGTCAGTTTCAATCCCTCACGCCATTTATGACTTGCCTGACGAAGTCGAGCTACCGCTAATTGGCAAAGTGCAGTGATGACTAATAGCTACATCTTTGTGCTTTATCTTATACTCCCCAGTGATAACATTATTCCCTCAGAGGCTTAAAGAAGCAGAGACATCCAAACAGAAACCAGAAGGTCAATTCAATAAGGATTCAGAGTAACTTTCCACTGTCCTACTCAACACTACACGACAGAAGCAGGCATTTCTTGCTTAATTTGGGTACACCCATGCATTAGCTTTCACAACTTCAGAAGCATTGTGTTAAGTGCTTCAGTGTTGAGTCAGTTAAGTTCTGAAACAATGAATGTATGCGGGGTATAAGAAAATGACATTCTAATTAAGGAACACGCAGTTCTTCAGAGGTTAAGAACAATAATAGCAGCTGGAATCGCACCGCATACAGTACCTTGTGAAATAATGCAAACCCTTGTGATCTTTTCACACTGAGTCACGCTGCCACCACAAAACTACGTGCATTTCATTGGGGCGTTATGAGATAGACCAAGCTTTGAAGAGCTTACAGTGCACTTCAATTTATCATCCGAAAATGGACCAGAGATAGGAAAACTGCAAAGAAGACATGGCTGGGCACGTGAGCTGATTGGAAAGAGAGCATTAATTAGAAAAGCAGCCTGAGTCACTCTGGGGGAGCTGCAAAGAGCCACAACTCAGGTGGGAGAATCTCTGAACAAGGAAATTATTCACACACGCCACAAATTTGTCTTTTATAGAATCCAAATCTGAAAGAACATCCTTAGACCCCTTTAGAGGCATGTGGGGGGCCACAGCAAAGCTGGTAGAGAGGTGAGGTGCTCAGATGAACCATAATTAAACATTTCGGCCAGCAAAAAATAAGCTCTGTGTGGATATAAAACAACCCAAATGTAAGGGTGGGAGCATCATGCAGTGGAAATGCTTTCCTTCAGTAGGAATAGGAAACCATCACTACTGAAGGGAAGATGGACAAAGCTAAACGCAAGACAATCCTGACTAAGTCTTGAGACTGAGGCAGATGTCCTCCTTCCAGCAGAAAGACACTAAACATGCAGCCAGAGCTACAATGGAACGGTTTGGATCAAAACATTATGAACAGATGAGAATGGCCTAGTCAAAGTCCATACCTAAACCCAACTAGGAATCTGTGGCAATGCCAGCCACACGTTTTCGATTTTCGTGTGTAAAGAAATTTGAAAACCGTGTAATGTGTTCCTTTCACTGAATCACCATGCACTACTTAATCATAATAAAATCCATTGAAGTTTGTGGTTGCGAGATGACAAAATGGGAAAAGTTCAAGGCACTGTAGCTCCACCATACCCTCCTATCCGGTGTCAACCCCTCCTCCTCGGCTGCTTCTCCATCTCCCCCGTCCAACAGCTTTAATCTCTGCCTCTGACATGTGACTTCCTTAATCCCCCCTCCCCTCCCCACCAAACAGCTGCAGATTTGACACAAAGCTCTGTGATTTGGTTCATCAGTAGATGATGCGACATGATAAGCTGTGCAGCCAGAGCTGCAAAGTATTTTTACACGTCTGGCTGCTCTGCTACTGAGGTCGCTGGTTTCGTCTGGAGCTTCTGTTTGCAGTTAGAGCTCCAGCCTCGTCAAGCGTTCTCACACCAGTACCACTAAATGCTAGGGCGGATGAGGGAAGAACAAACCCCTCTCATGCAGGGGTGGGTGGGTTTGTGGGTTCTTGTTGACTGAATTGAAAGCAGTATTTTTCTGATGCTTTCTGCTGGACTTCCAGCAGTAATCTGCAAACCCCTACTCTTTCTGAACAAAGGGCAGCGGCATTGGAGAAAGTGGGTCAACCTTTCACAATCAAGAGGTAGCAGATGCTTCTCTGGACTGTGCAAATAAAACCTGCCTCGCGCTGAATGTGCGTAAAGGATCTGAGGACACAGAAAGACGAGGGGAGCAAACAATGCATCCACACCGCCACAAAGGTACAGAGGCACCGTCTTTAGCTCCTTTAATTAGCTCCTTTCCATCATAAACCAAAATGGAAAAAATAATAATAATACATCTCAGAAGCACTGTATCCCCACAGACTGAAGGCCTCACCATAACAACCAGGAAGGAGAAATCATCATAAGCCTCCTTTTTACGTCTTGATTTGTAATGTTAAAAACCAAACAATGAAATCAGGTTCAACAACAAAAGCACTAGCAACAGGATTAAAAAAAAAAAGATAGAATCCTTACCTGAATCTTCATTTTCCAGCAGGGATTCATTTTTGCTGGATCTGTAAATCCCGTCACCCTCACACACACCCTCACACAGGCGATGGCTGATCAGGGGGTCTTACATGCCCCTTTTGTAGATCCTTGAGGTGAATCCCGATCGCAAGGTATCAAATTCCAGAGAAGCAGAGAGAGCCAAGCCTCGCAAATACGGAAGTAAAGCTGCGACGGCAACGTCAGCCGTCACCGAGCAGAAACAAAGGAAGGGGGAAGATAGGAACAGGCACAGCAGACCGAAGAAGAGCAAGCTGCTGGCCTACATTTTTCTTTTCAAACAGATAAATACTGATCTGCCGCTGCCTGTCCAGGCTCGTCTCCCCTTCAGCTGCGGAAACACACACACTCACACTCACACACACAGGCACACACCATGTAGCTTTGCTACTGTAATCTCATTGGCCGAGCATCCACTTCCTCCAGCTGATCTTGACGGGGAGCTAGGGAGGAGGGGCATACTGCTGTTGTATCATTCAAGGGAGGGAGGAGGTGGTTTTAAATAGACTGTCTGCTCTGAGCACTGAGCTGAACCTTAAAGAGCCTCCCGATAACCCTGATTAAGCCAGTCCTAGACCACCACACACAATAATACAGCCTGCTACCCTACGAATCCCCCCCTACACACACACACACACACACACACACACACACACACACACACACACACACACACACACACACACACACACACACACACACTGATTTACAACAAAGGAGTCAGCCACCTTAAGATGTGATAAGCCGCTAAGGATGCCCGCCAATCACAGATGCTGTTACTCCCACCTCCACCAATCTCCTGCCTGCAAGGTGGAGCAGAGCTGGGAGAGGTGGCGATTCATTACGCACATCCTCCTCACAGCTGTGCCCAAGGACGCGGCTGACACAGTCTGATGCTGACACAGCAGGCCATTAAAGCCAAAGTCCACCAATAAACACAGCAAGGATCCTTTTCGCAGGTTCGTGAGTCACCAGAGTGTTTCACAAGGTGCAGCCAACAAAGAACAAATGGCTTCAAAAAAGGTTTAAGGGAAAGATTTCCCAAGGAGATGTAGAAATGTGTTGATTTGACGTTATTAAACAGGATGAACAGGCTTAACCCATTAGGTCACCTAAATATTTCCTGCTTGGGTTTTACACTATAGAGACAGAGATGTTAGATAGTCCCATGAGACTTTTAAAACTTAACTATGTGGATTAAAATATGGTGAATATGACATTTCTGCAACCAGGGAAAAATGAAAAACCCTTGGTCCTGTTTTCACAGTAGTTGGCACAGAAAATAACCTTCATCCTACATGCATTTAAAAATGTTTTTATCAAACATCTCTGCAGTGCATGAATCCCTTGATCCTGAATTAGTCATTTTTCCCACCTTCTACTTAAATATTTACCAAACCATAAAATGTATTCATACTTTCCCCCGTAGTCTCAACATATGTTAAGGCCTACACATGCTCTGTAAGAACAGTCCTGTTCTTGATAAAGTTCCCTCTCTCAGGGATGCAACAACAAAACGACACCCTTCTGTTGATGCAACGGGTTTGCGAGGTCTCGCAGCTTCTTCTCGACACAAAATCTGGGCCGAACCTTTTTCTTGTGTGGTGTCTGGGATGTCGATGTGCTGCGGTGGGAGAGATCTATGAAGACTTCCAGGGAGTTCTGCAGTTTAGTTTGAAATGTCCTCACCAGAAAGAAGGCTGTTTTCGGTTTTGCAGCTTCAAGTAAAAAACAAACAAAAACAAACCAACAACAACAACCAATTTCGCTTTTCTTGTGTAGTACGTACATCGTTCATTACCATTGTTCATGTCCCGACTGAAAAACAAAAATATCTCCACAGATCTGCCACCTCCATGTGTCGTCTTGGTGATTTAAAGAGTAACACACCCTAAATTAGCTTTTTTCTGCAGATAAACTGTAATCTGACCCTAAGGGTGCCACTTAAAATGTTAATGTGCCTTTTTTCCCCATTTTTATGTGAACTTGTTTCGTTCTGCAATATTTGTGTACAAACCGTCTTAGTGCTGCCCCCTTAGGGTTAAACGGTGGCTATTGCAGTTGAATTTTCCTATCGGCATAAGCTTTCATCACCATAGCCCCCACATTCAGACAGTTATGTGGCAAAACCACCTGATGACTCCATGTTTCAGTAAGCCACTTTCCCTCCTCCTGACCACCGCAGATACGAGCCCTGCTTAAAACTCCCATCCTCATCCGTGCCCTTGGGTCCGCCCGCTTTGGTGGCATCTTTCAAAATGTGTCGGGGGGCGGGGTTATGCCTCTACATTGGGGTGAGTTACACTTTAAACACCATTTAATAATTTGTTAAAAAATATTTCATTTAGGGGCGTCAAATTAAATCAGGCTAAAAAACAAACAAACATCATTCTGTTTCACTATTAATCACTACTCAGTGTTAGTCCTTTGCATAGAATCACCTAAAAAATTACAGTAATGTTTGTCACAGTAACATGGCCACATGCGAAAAAGACCAAGGGGGAACACTACATTTAGACTCTGTATGACTGCATAAACAAGCTAGCTTTCTTTAATGAGCTTATTTTTCATTGAACCAGCATTCCAGTTAACAAACACGGCCAGTTGTCAACAGATTTGCATTAGCTCAAAGCAAAATAGCCACAGAACCCGATGTCCGACCAGATCGTTTTCTCCTGCTTAATACGGACTAAACCACAGGCTGCAGTTGGTGTGTAAATGCTGCGAAATTAAACTCAGGCAATGACTTGGATGAATTATGAGGCAACACCGAGAAAACGAGAGGGCTGATGATATCGCTTAGCCAAAAGGCTGCAGCGGCCCGCTTCGTTTAAAACATCGCAGCTTCTGAGGATGAGGGGCATGCATCAAATTTGCAGCAGAAATGTTAACACCAGAGTCTGGAGCTGAAAACAAACAGTCAACAGGCTTTTTTTAAGATAAAAGTAAGGCGCAAACGAGAAGATTGCCAGCTGGTGACTCAGCCTACTTAAAAAACATTTCACTTGGAAGAAAACCTAATAATGCTTTTTTTTTCAAAGCAGCGAGACAGTCAGAGGGGCCTTTTCACATAAAGATATTGGCAGAGAGGGATTATAGAGAGGAGCCTTTGTCAGTCAGACAGCATAAACTGTCGTGGTATTTAGAGTTCAAAGATGGGCTGAAGGAGTTTCCTGTTTGTTCCCAGCTCTACAAGGCCTCATGTAGATTTACTGCCCACCCTGGATTATTACTGGTGAACACAAGTTTATTAAGCTTTCTATGTCATCACGATCATACAATGTTCGACAACCTCATGAAAATAAAAGAGCAACTATCAGGGGTTACAGGGCCTTACAAAAGTATTTACACCCCTTCATCTTTTCACATGCTACCATGTTGCAATCACAAACTTAAGTAGATTATGCAGACCTTCTGTCTCAGATCGTTAGAAAAAAGCACATCATTATGAGGTGGGGGGAAAAGCATTCAAGCCCGTTTTTTTTTCTGTTTTTTTTTTTTTTTTTTAACAAATAGTATGATCACAGCGCCTTTCAGAGCCAATACCTTGTAAAGCCAACTTTTTTTTATCCAGCTGCAAATCTTTTAACATGAGTATCAATCACCTTAGCACATCTAATGACCTAAAGTGTTGACCTTTACAAAAAACGGACCAATTACAGTTAGGTTCATCGGTATGGCGCCTCTAAAGGGACATTAAAGGGTTTTATTTATTTTTTTAAAGCTTGTGCACCACATATTTTCACACACAAAATATATAATTTCATTTGTGCACCAGATAGTTATTTTTTATTGATATTAAAAGATAGCAGCCAAAGAAGTATCTGCACAAGAATGTTTTTTATCATGTATTTTTTCCTGCAGTGCCCCTTCAGGGGCTCCGTACCATGGAGAGCTTTTGTGAACATCCGTTTTTCAGGCTTGCCTGGGGTCTGGACGCTGACAGGGCCTTTCTAACACATGAAAATGATTGAATTTAAGCAGAGTTCACACTGGGTGATTATCGGCCCTCTTAGGCAGAGTCTTTTGCCTTTAATGAAAATCTCTGGGTGTGAGCTTGAATTGAGCTTGGTCTGTGGTCTCTCTCATTGTGACGGATGCAACGACTACCAATTTGGTCCTGACTAACTGCGACCTACGACAAATATCAAGCTGTGCCAGAAATGTTCTGAGAAAACCATGCAGTGCGGCCTCTGTGTTCAGCCCAGCCAGGAAGCGCTTGTCCGGCGTCCTCCTTCCCCTAATCCTTCGTTTCCTCTTTTTAACTCTAATAGCAAGTAGATTACCATTTGTAGATCGGTGTCTATGTTTTTTGATAGGCTGACAGCTCCGCTGGATCGGTCAGACACGATTCTGCTGAGGCAGCAGGTCGTGCAGTCAGGCATCTTTGTGCAGCGTGACAGGAGTCACTATCATATTGAGCATCAGCAGCGTGACGTGGAAATCCTGTTTTAGAAATTGCATATAGTGTGTATGCTGGGCTTAATCTGTTCCACTGTAGCTCTGGGTACAACCTCTGAAATAGTATCAGTTCGCACAACCTTGGACAATTCCCAAGGGGCAATTCATTTGCACCCTACCAGTCTATACATTCATCTCTACCAGGCATCTACTAACCAAAATGATTAATTAACTGAACAAAAACGCTTTATAGGTACCACAAAAGATTAAGCAGACACAATAAACAACCACAACAACAAAAAAAACACATCAGATATTATCCCTATTAAACCGCCTGATAGCAGAGGGGATAAAGGACTTTGGGCAGAATCTAACAACAGCCTTAAGGCAACAGCAGAAATTCTGCTAAAAGGATGTGGTCAGGCTGATTGATAATTTTCTTTGCTTTTCCAGACACCCATTTCTTCCAAATAGTGCTCAGAGTTTTCTGCTAAAGTTTATTAACCTTAGAGCAAACATGCACAATACTATTTAGGCTGTTTTGGTCCTCATTGCCCATCAAAGCACCCTGGTAAACAGATAAAGGAAACTTAAAAAAACTTTAATGCAAGATTGATCAAACTGATAACTGAGAATCGTATTACGAACAATAAGAGTGTTAAACTACAAGTTTGTAGCTGCCTTTAAGATTTGTTATCCTTCCAGGATTTAACCCCATCCACGTTCTCATCAACTCTGACCAGCCTCCCTGTCGCTGCTGAAGAAAATCTTCCCTACAGCATGACGCTGCCAGCACCATAATTTAGGGTGGGGATGGCGTATTACTTCCATCACCACATAGCAATTTGCATGCAGGCCAAAGAAAATAAATGTTGGTATCGTTTGACTTGAGCACCTTCTGTCATGTGTTTGTTGTGTCTTCCAACGCTGGCTTTCTTTCTGTCCCTTTTAATTCAGGTCTATATAGGTGTCCTGTTGACATACTCCTCCACCTCAGCTGGATCTCTGCAGCTCCTCCAGAGTTAAAGTGGGCCCCTTGCTTGTTTCTCTGATGAAATGCATGAAATAATAATAATAAAAAAAAAAAGAGGGCTGCAGTGGTGCAACAACAAGGTCATGGGTTCCAACACTGAGTTCGACCTGCATGGAGTTTGCATGTTCTCCCTGGGCATGCGTGGGCTCTCACCAGGTACTCTGGCTTCCTCCCACAGTCCATAAACATGACTGTTACGTTAATTGGTCTCTCTAAAATTGCCATGATGCGTGAGTGTGTGCATGGTTGTTTATTCTGTATGTCTCTGTGTTTCCTTGTGATGGACATGCGACCTATCCAGGAAGTACACCGCCTCTCGATTATTGACCACCAGAGGTAGGCACCAGCCTCCCCCCGTGACCCTGCACATATAAGCATTGGTGTATAATATAAAAACCCAATAAAATACATTGACGTTTGTGGTTGTAATGTGAAAGTGTAGCAGGTTCAAGAGGTGTGAATACATGTGCAACTGTCAATATACAGCATTCGTTTATTATGAGATAGTCAGTACAGTGTGTGACAATAACTCCACCCCACCCAATCCCATTTGACCGAGTCTAAAGGGAGGAGGGGAGCTTTGCCAAACCAGGGAGCGAGCAGAAGAGAAGATAAAATGTCTGAGAGCTGGATGGAGGGTTAAAGACAGGATTTTAAGGTAAAACGAGAAGGCACAGAGGAGAATGGGAACCAGAGTGAGAACTTCTGACAGTCTGATTTCTATAAAGAGAGGAACGTGTCTGATATCCTGCTGGGCATGAAATTGAGCTGTAATAGCCTTTTCAGTTCATATTCAAATATAGTCATGCATACTGATAACTGCAGCTCTGCAGCATGTACGCCTGACGCATCAGTCAAATCTACCTCCAATTAAGGGAACGTGACAAAAGAGACACGAGTGACTGGAAGAAAAAAACTGCTAAAGAGTAAATGCATGTTGCATGAATCCTTTGCAATGATTTGATTAGGAGCTCTGCTTCTCTGCTATTCTGAGCCTCTGCCATCAACAGAACATAATCCAGACTCTAAAATGAAGAAGCAAAAACATTAAGTAGGCCATCACTGTACCAGCACCGCCCCAGCACAAAAGCATCGATTCATCATCCCAAAATAACAGCTTGCTGGCTGCATAGTAGTTTTATTGATTTCCAGCTACAACCCACTGCCCACTGTCCCCCGTTTCCGCCTTCTTTTCAATTCTGGCGCCCGACGCAGAACATCTATCTTGGACTGTGAAAGCTGATGGGGACAGCTGAAAGGGGGTCATGCAGAGAATACCCACGTGGCCATCAGCAGGGTGGTAAGATGGGAGGTAGAGGGGAACAAACCGTCCCCTTTTTGGGCAATTTCTGTCTGGGCTGGGAGGCTGAGGTCATACAGGGGCCAGAACACACTCGCGTTTTCCTCAGAATTCACCAAGGTGAGCCTGCGACTTATAGACTAGTTTCGTTATGAGAAATAGAAACTGAAAGTGCACAGTGCTTTGCAGAAGTTTTCTTTTCTCATAGTCTCAACATAACTTAACTTAAATCAGAAAATATGATTGGAAGTTTTATGATGGCATGGATTGGACTCTACAGCTCAGGAGGAACAATCTGTCCACAGGACAACTATTGAGGCATGTAAGCAACAAATGTGGTCTTTATGGAACAATGGCAACAAGGAACCTGTTGTTGAAAGAAAAGTCCTAAAAAAGTCCAAATAAAAGTTTGCCACAACCCATGCAAATGTGTAGAGGAAGGTGAACCATTATAAAATAATAACACTGCACATCAGAGCCTGAATACACTACCCCGATGGTGAAACATGGGGGCAGCAGCATCATGCTATGGTGTTTTCTTCAGAAATGGCAGAGCTGATGGAAGATGGGTGGAGCTAAATACATAAAGAAGTGCTTTTAGACGCTATTAAAGCCTTGAGACTAAGCTGGAGGTTCACCTTCCTGCAGGACATCTACACGCAACATCCAGCTAGGGCTACAATGAAATGGATTAGATCAAAGCAACAGTCCCGTGTTGAAGAGGGTCCAGTCAACGTCCGGCCATAAATACAACTAAGAATCTTTGAGAATTGGTGCCAACAGAAACGCTGCATCCAATTTGCCTGAAATTGAGCTATTTTGCAAAGAGGAACGGGCATCTCTAGATTTGCAAAGTAGAAAACATACCACAACAGACTCTGCGGCTCTACACCAGTATTGACTCCGGAGTATTATTTGTAGTAATGTTGAAAACATATAATCTACTTTTTGTTGGTCAACCACATGAAACAATAAAATACAAAGAAGTTTGTGGTTGTAACGTGAAAAGAAAGTGCAAATGTTCAAGTGAATACTTTTGCAAGGCACAATAGATAGAAAAGTTCAGCTTCATGTCTTATGCAAGTTGATGCAAGACACAAAAGGGTAATATAGCGGAAAGAACAGTGAATTATTAATAAACCCATAAATTAAGAAAGAAATATAACAATTCAATAACAAGGCAAATAAAATGCCAAATGGTAAATACATTCTAATGTATTTAAAATTAGAAAATTGATCTCAAGTTTTTCATTAATGACTACACAATATACACTGATATGACTGCGGCATTTATTTAAAAACAGTATATGCCTTTAAAACAATAAAAAATACCTAAGTTAATAAAAATTACCATAATGAACAAAGAAAAATGCTAAATTGCTTAAGTAATAAACAAACTGTCCCAATAAGGCGATTTTTTTTTTTAACAGAGATATTTTATGAGTTTCTCCAACTACTCTTACAACAATCCTAATTTTTTTTCACCGTTTCCATGACCAATCTGCCAAAACGCACAACTTGTCTCCGGTAATGTAATTCTCCACATGCCACCACTGGCGTCTGATGCCGGCTTCCTGACAGCAGATTTTTCGTACCAAACACACAAACATCTGCCTGCCCACTCAGCAGCCCACTGCGTTGGACACGGCAGAACACATTGTCCTACGAAGGAATATGATTACCAACAAGGCTGCTGTGTCAGAGCAGCTGCTCTAAACTGGAGATAAAGTGAGAAAAATTATGTAGTCGTTAAAAACAAGCAATTGTGATTTTTTATTTTTTTTTTACTTTAAGATCGTTTAGACTTGGTCGTAAGCTGTGACTGCACAATAGAGCCGGCAACTTTGTCCTCACAATTGTGACGATTTCCCTTGTTTTTACGTTCTGAAACATAACTTGATAAATTCTGCCATTTTTATGGTGACTGACTCCACAGACTCAAAGACAGCAAAGCAGACCCACATCATGACAATTCCTCTCCTCTGCTTCACGTCCTTCAAACTAGTTGCCATGTCGGAAACACTTTCCCCAACAGACTTGGGGTGCAGTAACCTTCTGCGCTACCGCTGCACAAACAGGACATTTACTAGATACAACCGCATCCTGCTAATAATTTCTGCCAGCGAGGTTCTTCCTCAGCTCACATTGCTCCTCTGCAGCTGCAGAACTATCTGAGGGTTCATAGTAATTATTTCTGGTAATTTAAACATTTTTGAATCCTAAATCTACTGAGTGGCCCGTCTGTGTCACATGACTCACCATTTGTTTGGCTGCTGCGAGCAGACGAAACACATCAGCCCTAACACACACATCTCACGCTGCTGCTGAATCAATGGGACTCAGGGTTTGATTTGTGGGTTCTTTCAAAACCGCATCTTGGCTGGAGATCTTTTGAAATTTCAGATCAAATTGATTCAGAAACGCAAATATTTTCTTGCCAGCGGCTGCACAGAGCTGTGTGCTGTTTGCCAGCATCTGAGACTCGCAAGTCAAAGAAATATAGCTCCTGCAGCATTTATTGCTCTATCAGTGTTTAACATCAAACGCGATGTTTTCAAGGTGGGATACGTTATCAGTGCATTTTCATCATGTGGCAAATGTTGGTTTACTTGAATTCCTTCTCCACATCGCAACAGAGGGCTGCAAACTTCACTTATTCTTGACAATATGCAAGTGCGTGTGTACGTCTGAGATGAGTCATAAGTGGCTATTGGGATGCAGACAGCAGCACACATGGCAGAGCTCATCGTGCTTCATGGTCTCGACCCGGCTGACCTGATGTCTCCAGGATCAAACAATTACTGTGAATGGGTTAGAGGGAGAAAAAACGAGCGCGCAACCTGGCAAAGACCGCCACTAATGAATGGTTCCTTATAACAACATTCATGCCCCTTTAATTTTACATTTGGTCACGTTTAAAGTGCCAGACAGCTTGTTTTTTTTTCCCATTTGATTTCATGTGATATGCCAACATCAAGGTGGTGCGTAGCTGTGAAGTGGAAGATACAAAATAGACATTTCTTTTTGGCAGATGAAAATCTGAACGTGTTGGTTACATTATAGCTGCAGGTTATTCAACTGGGATGTCGCTAAGGGGTTTGGACCAAGTGGCTGGACCTTTTAGTCATTCCTTTTCACAGAATAGGTCAAGCTCAGTCAGACAGGATGGAAAGTTTGAGGATTTACCACAGAGCCTGGTCTGGACTTTGACTGGGCCGTTCTAACGCATGAATAAGCGTTGATTTAAACCACTCTGGCTGCATGTTTAGGGTTGTTTTCCTGTTCAAAGCTGAACCTCTCCCCGGTTCTAAAGTCTTTTGCAGCCTCTGCCAGGTTTCCTTCCAGGATTACCCTGTATTCAGCTGCATCTGTCTTTCCATCAACTCTGACCTGGCAAAAGAAAATCATCTTTAAAGTGTTACACTTCAACTTCACCATGTTTCACCAAGAGAAACCAGGGTGATGTGCAGTGTTGATTTTTAGCTACTCATTGCACCTTCTTGCTGAGTACCTTACATGGTGTGTGGCAAATTGCAAGCATTAATTTTTATAGCTGTCTTTCGGAGATGACTCTCTCCTTGACGATCTTCTATAAAAGACAAATTTTGTGAAGTGCATGGCTAATAGTATACCTGCCAACATATTCTCCCCTCTGCAGCTTCTCCAGAGTTACCACAAGCCTCTTGGCTGCCTTAGTGATTAACGCCCTCAATATTTATTTTATATTTATCATATTTAGTATTATAGTATTTACTATGAAAGTAATGGGGGTTATGGGCCCCAACGTCATTGTTTTTAATTCTCTGCAGGTATCCAGTCCTATATATAATCACAAAAAAAAGAAGTAAACTTGTTTCACCTAACCACAAAACAGCGTTTACGTGTGGACCGGCAGTTCAAACCCAACAGAAGATTTTTCCTAAATATCTGCGTTACTAAACAGGGCCTAAATTACACACACCTGCTTTTTCAGTGACTTCTGGTAGCACTTGGTTACAATGGTATGGGTACCAGAAGAAAAGGAGCTGAATACAGATTCATTCAACACTATTCAGACTTTGTTTCTTCAAAATAAAATCTTACATCCTTCTTTCCATTTCAAAATTATCCACTACTTTGTGTTGCTCTATTTAGCATAAAATCCAATTTCATATCCAATAATGTTTGTTCAAATGTTCCATGCATAGTGGAGGTTTCCAGAAGAAACGGTGCGTTGTTTTTGGTAACTCAGGCAGAGTCCCATTTAGCTCTCCTACAGGCGGGAGCCTTAGAAGGTAAAACTTGTTATATTTTCACTTAGTTTTCAAACATCCAACTTGCAGAGTGTAACAAAGGCCAACACTGTTTTTTATTGCCTGCATCAACCCTTTAAGGAGTGAAGAAGAGATCTACCCAAGGCCATAAACTCCATCTTCTGCAAGGAGCTCCACAGGCGTGACCTCAATATAAAGAGAAAACAGAGAGAACTACATCTTTTCCCCCTCCGGTATCCACCTCGCTCCCTTCTGGGCCGTCTTCCACTCGCTGTGACATCAACAATCCTCACCTGCTGCCAAAACAGATGGCGCCTTATTGGTAACTCTGGCCAGGTTTAGAAGTCCTGCTCTTTAAATACACTCAATTAGGCATTTATAACAAGTCCGCATAACTTATTAGCTCCGTTCTCCTCCACCACAGCAGCAGCTATTCTATTTCTTCTGTTTTCAGATCTCAACAGGATGTAGGAGTCATAAGCAGCTTCCCGCAGCAGACCACCTCTCCACAGGGGGGCTCTTGGCATATGAAAGCACCTGGGGTTGCAAAGCTCCCTCCCCTGCATGTAAACCTTGGATTTCTGCCTGCAACTGTGGCCAACGGAGGGAATCATGGAGTAATGATGGTGAAGTATTGCGCAAAACTGCTTTACTCCTGACCTGGCTTGACTGAAAGCTGTGCACACTTCCTCATGCAAAGGCAAACAACACAAAGAGGAAGGATGCCTATTACTGCTTTACCCCCTACCACCAGGAGGACGTGGCTATTAGATGTGTGGCGTTAGTCTGTTTGCCTAATCAAAAGGCTTTAGACTCCTCAGAGAATTTTGCTTCACTCCATCTGGTCGGTTGAATTCGGATGGTTTGAAGCGGTGCACACCAGCTCCATCTACTTTTCATAACAAGCCACCTTGAACCACACACCCACTTCCTCTTTCATCTCTGCACAATGAATGTAGCGTGGAGCAATGAATCTGTCGTCCACCCACGTTTATTTGATTTAAAATAAATAAATCATATCTATAATTTTGGAGTTCCAGCAGTTTACATTTGCACTTAACGTTAATTTGTCCAGGGTGCTTCTCACAGGCCAGCTATGAGGTTAAATATTGATAACTTTTTTTTTTTTACTAAAAACACATAACTCTCATTGGTTTGCAGGTTAAGGTCAAGTCGACGTGTCTGGCAGGGACAGAAAAACGTATTATTCAGACTTTTACCCTCAGGCCGGCGTTACAGACCATGTATGGCTAATACGAGCCGACACAGAGCCAGTTTCTATCCCCAGGCGGTGTCTCTGACACCTTACAGTCAGGGTAGCCAGCTAGTCTGCCGAGAGAAAAATTAATAACTACAAAACAAACCTATACATGCACACTTACAGATATACCTGTATGGAAAGAAATACCCCCCTGTAACACTGCCCTTGTGCTTAAGTTTTTCCTGAATAATATTTATTTTCTGCCATTGATTGTAACTTGCTGTTTACTTGTCTGTCTGGTTTCTTTTTGTTTGCCGTTTGTTTTATTTTGTTTTTTTGACACGATATGAGCACAGGAATCCGAAGTCAAATTCCTTGTTTATTCGCCAAGTTTGTGTGTACAAAGATGATTCTGATTCAGACAAAAAGCTGCTCTCAACTGCCCCCTGCTGACATGCTCATGAAAATACCCCAACCTCAAAGTGGACGCCGCATTCATTGGCGTACATGTCGATTCAGACACCCTGTTCTCACAGTTCTTGTTCGAAGGTGCAAATCTAATCTAAGGTCACACTTTCAGAATAACTACTGATGACAAAATCTTTTTTTTCTTTTAGTAAATTACCTTAAAATTTAAAAGCAAAAGAAAGGGAACAAGCTTTTTGCCCTCAATTTTTCTTTCCTCTTAGGAAATTTGAACTTCGGCTTGACATAACTGAATAACTTATCCTTTTACACACAAAAAAATAATTAGCAGAATTTACAATAGACACAGGAACATCAAAGGAGTTGAATTAAAATGACAGATACCCAGAGACATAGCAGTGTAGAAAATTTATCTCAGGGACAACAAGAATACCAAACACTGTTAGGATTCTAGCGATAAATCACTTTATTGTTTCTTTTCAGTTCTCTTCTGCCTCTTATTCACCGAGCAGCCATTGCATATACCAGCAGACTACTATTCCCTAAGAGGCCGCAGTTAAAACTATGTTTGAGAGGAGCACGGCTTGTGGAAACGGGCAAGACCTTAACATTAATTACATAAATTAACACTTGACTCTGGGGTTATGGTCTACAATGCAGTTGTGATCAACTTACCAGTAAAGATGTTATGGGTGATTTTTCTTTCTTGCTGTGAAAGCACATCTCGCTTTGCTGAGGATGTTTGCTGAGGTGCCAGGATAATGTTAGCTTTCATCCTCTCATACACCATGATGATTTGTTTGGCTTATTACAATTTATTTTTATATTATTATTAATCGTGTTGGGAGCCAGAATTACAGCCCTATAGAATGCTTTTGTCTTTGCTCTGAATGTTGATATTGCTGCAAGCTGCACTGTGCTCAGGTATCTTGCACACGGCCGTCAGTCCAGCCTCGGCTGCGGGGGTCATATCAAACAAAATAAATACAGCCTCTCTTACTGACGTTTTACTGCAAAGACCAATCTAAAAACAGTCCACTGTGACACTTGTATTGTTGGAAAATTGATTAGTTTGACGCCGCAACAAATTACAAATTTCTATGCAACTAGGGTTAAATAGCATAATGTGGAATGGCTCAGAAAAGATTTGCTGCTTGGATCTGATCCGGATCACTTTGAAAATCGCAGATTCAGAGCAAAGACACCAATTAGCTTCAGACCATATTTCATATAAACAACATTAAATCAGGTCCTTTGTTCCTAGCGACTCAATAAAATTAGAAAAGCCTTTGAAGTGGAACGCAAAGACAGAAAAAGCAGGACTGACACGAACATAATTACAGACCTAGTGTGGGATCTGATGACTCTACCACTTGTGACAGTAGTATTTTCGCATTGACTCACACTTCAATGTAAAAATTACCATCTTGGAAAACTCATCACCCCTCCTGAAACCTGACATTTCTGTTCCTGTTGCTGCGTGCTTTATAACTTTAGAAATAAGCGCCGTGATCTGAATCTCTACAGAGCCCAACTTTATGACTGTGTCATGAATCCACGTTGCAAACCAAAACGCTGCATTTCCATTGCGTGCGGTTGATTAACTTTCACTCTTCCTCCTAATCCTTGCCCTGGAGTTTTGCTTCAACCATTACAGCAACAATGGCACACACCAAATAAGCTTAGCTCCATCACCGCAACCGCTCACATTAGGAGGAAAAAGGATGGCGACTCAAAGGAGCCCGCACAGTCGATCAAACTGTGACCATCGAGCCGAAATCATCCACTTCACCTCAGGTTAGGAGGAGAGAGGCTGGTGGAAAGATGGAGGTTGAGATATGTAGAAGAGCCGTCTGAATTTTACTGTCAATTTTATGGAGAAGAAAATGAGCTTGGAGTCAGGTTTAAACAATTTGCATTGCTATCTGAAACATATTATCTCTGTTTTCCCCCATCGCATTGTAAATATCTTCCACATTTCCACCACCTTTCTTTCTATTCAGACTTCATCCAATCGCTGTGCCTATTCTCACTTCCTCGGGTTAATATTTAGCTAGCCATCAGTCTGCGTTGGGCAAATATTTGTGAAGTAGAAGCATGTTCAGATGACTGAAATCAGGTCTCTAAAGCGAAGCAGATGGGAGTGGCTGGGTGAATTCTTTGGGGGCATCTGTGGCTCAATTGTGGACCCTTGTCAGAAGATTAAGGGTTTTATTTTTTTGGGCTAAGCCACATGCCAAACATGCAGATTTTACAAGTTTTATTTGTTTATGCCCACTGTGTTTTTGCTACATAGCTGACATTACGGCGATTTAAAGGCCCAGTAGCACCTCAATCTCAGCCTCAAGTTAAAATCACAAGGTAGGAGGGTTAGATAACACGGCAAACAGGAATGCCTTTTAAAGATAAGCCAACCAAGGACGGCTCTGCTCCAAGCTCAAAAACAGAAAAAAAATAACTAAGTCCCTCTGCAGTGATATTATATCTGGCCCACTCTGATAAGCATGCTTGTTTTATACATTCTGGAGTCATAATAACCAGTTCTGGAATAACAGGGAAGGGAGCAACGTCAACAAGCAGGAAAGAAGGTTCTCCAATATTACAAACAGCCAGAATCCAAGTGAGCTGGACCTGTTTGGCCTGCAGAGCAACTCAGCCTCTGAGACCTGCAGCCCCTTCTGGAGGATTCTGCTGACGAACCGGAGCACCAAAAAGATCCTTATCTACACCCGAATAAGATGTTATCAACCTCCTCAAGTCTTCAAGACTCAGACAACATAGTTGTGTCAACTTTGAAAAAATTGTTTTAATTATAAGTTTACTTATATAGCGCCATCAGACAGGCGCGCACACGTTTTCAGAGACCTGATACGATGTTTTAGAGATGGCAGTAAGCTGAGTTACTTTCTTGCATCCTGTGTAGTCTTAGCTGAGTCCTACTCTCAAATCTTAAACTTTTTCCCTCCATTAAGGTCAAGGTAATTCTAACCCAGCCACTCACCGTTATCATGGACACAAACACACACTTAACGATCGTTTGGTGACCCAGAAACACAGTTTTGTGTTATCTTCATACTTACGCTGAGAGATGCTGTAATAACCTTAGAAAAAAGGTGGATGTAGATGATTAATAAAAGCGACTCAATTAAAGAGTCTGAAAGAAAACCACCAGATTAAGATTTTTAATTGCCAAATAACCCAAAGTAGATCTAAATAAGATCTAAACAAGTTTACAACATAGCCTGGCAATGCCACCCACTTTTCCAGTCTGTCAATACGTTGTGTATGTGTTAAACTGTCTTAAAACAAAAATACATTGCAACACTGGCACTTTCTGAATAAGGCAACCCTGTTTTTTGTCTCTGGTGGAAGAAATCCTTGGTTGTCAAATGAGAAAAAAAGTGTCTGAAAATGAATTCAAAAATGCATTTGAAAGTAAAAAAAAATATATAAATAAAGTACAGATCATTTTCAAGTGGGCACTCGCCATGCAGTCATTACACTACTTAACCATGCATGACAAGGCCCTTCAGAAAGGGCTGATATGACTGTTGCTACAGATTCCTGAGGTGAAAATCACTTGAAATGAACCGTTTTGTTCCAGTAAATATGTCCCAGCCCTTTTCTAGGAAGTTGCAACTGAAAGTCAGGCCTTAAGTTGCCAAGACGGTAAAAGCTGTAACAAACACACACTAAGTGAGTGTACAAAGTATTTAGTTGTTTTTATTTCTATTTGTTATACCCGTAAAAAAGGGGAAGAAAAAGTCAGTTTCTTGAGAACTTCATGCGATGACAAGGTGAGATAAAAACATCGTTTTTGACAGCAGCTCAGTTTAGTCCAAGGAAGCTGGTTTACATACAGATGACATATCTGTCCTGCGTGTTGAAGCCCAATGTTTATCCTGTCTTGCCGTCCTGAGGTTTTCTCGCTCCCCCCATTGTAATCTATTAACGAGCCGGACGAAGGCCACAGCCTTGAAGATGTGTTTCTGCTGCATGTATTCAAAGGCGAGCGAGATTGCTGTCACACCTGAAGTGAAGGATAATGGAGCGGCCCCACCAGCCATCTCGGGTCTGTTTGGAAGGCGTTGTGGAATCCAACAAACACATCAATCAAAATGACAGAGTGCTGACAGCGGGTACGCACAGTTCCTGCTCTTACAAATAGGATTCACCTCGATTTCAGAGAGAAGACATATATATATATATATATATATATATATATATATATATATATATATATATATATATATATATATATATATATATATATATATATATATATATATATATATATGTCCTGAGCCTTGCAGTACTGGACGTTTTAACAGGCGGCGGACCCATCCCTCCTCAGAGGGCACGCTACCTGAATACTCACTGATGTGGGGAACCAAAGCACTCCTGCAGCTTCTGACAACCCTGCCAGGAGCAAAGCTGCAGCATGTCTGTGTTTAGGAGCCAACTATCTCTCTCATTCCGCATGTATTGCCTCAGCGCTGCCAGGGATCGGTTTCTACAGCAACAACCGGCTCTTGTCTCATTTCCTTCGTGTTGTTTACAGCAGACCATTATTCCTCTTTTAGCTTATCTTTTTCTTTTCCTCACACCTGGCCCTTCTATGTGCCTCATTCCTCATCCGTACTCATTTTCTGGCTTTGGTTGATGGAGGCGAATGCCAATGCCAGTCCACAGTCCAACGCAGATTCTAAATGAAAAGCTCATTAGGAGGCCCGATGGTGCCGGTGCATTCATGCTGCTCCACCTTCCAGAAGTTAGAGAAGGAAGGAGAAGATGAACGTGATGCACACGGTTTCTTGACAGAAGCCTGTGACCAGTCTTACATGTTGTAATGTGTCGCTGTCCATTAACTTTACGAGCCTGTGTCCTGTCTGGAACCGATTCTGGTACACATAAATGGCATTTATGTTAAATTTAGAGCATGGGAGGATGGGTTTTAATAAAGATGCCTCAATTTACTGGCCAGAGATTAAAGTCAACCACTTTTGCCTTGATCGTGTCTGACTGGTAAACGACAGGTCAAATCCTGATAACTTTCTTTTGCTATTTGTTAAATGCAACAGAGCTATGAACCTCCAAGTTTCAGTCTATAAACCCATCAATGAACAGCATGTATTCTTATGCGGACCAAGTTTAACAAAATTTGTATTTTTAGACATTAAACAGGGAAATTTTAATCCTTATTTTTTATCTAGAATTCAAAACTACTACCTTCTTCAATCTGCAGCCCAAATTTCTTTTCTACAATGGGTTATTGACAATAGATCAAATTGGTACTGGCCGAATAAAACACAGCTGGTGCATCATTAAATAAAAAAAAAATACTTATTTAGGTATTAATGTCAATTACTGTGGTTCCTAACAGCCCCACCATCATGGTGGCAGGTATCTTAAGCAGGGACAGGCAGGCTCAGAGTTGATGGGAAGGTGGATGGAGTTTCAATACTTAAAGACAACACATTAGAAGCTGCAGCAGACCTGAGGCTGGGGTGGATGTTCACCTTCTAGCGGGACAATGACCCCAAACATACAGCCAGAGCGACAATACAATGACTAACATTGTGCATCCTTTATTTATAACTCATTGAAATTAAAACATCTGAATCAAGAGTGACCCGGCCAAGACGGCAGCACAACACGTACAAAACCAGATACATAAATCACATAACGAAGAGGCATCACATAATTAGACAGTAGTGCAGCTACAGAAGCCAAATGATCTGGTGTCCCTGTCCTTTAAAAAATATTTGAATTTCCCCAAGGTAACAAGAGATGATAACTTTAAATCCTTCTGGGATTATTAGGGGTGCTTTTCCTGCAACTTCTGGATCTCTCTCTCTCTCTCTCTGCATATTCATGTGTTTGAATGGCCCAGTCAAAGTCCAGACTTCAGTTCAAACAAAGAAAGGCTTGGCAACTCGCTCTCCTTCCAATCTGACTGACCTTTCGCTGGTTTACGAACAACAATAATACAGCCATATATACAAAGACTTGCAACTGCAGTCACAGTGAAAAGTGCAACTTCATACTTTCCAGGATGCTTCTTATTGGTCCATCACATACAAATCCCATTAAAAACACATTGAAGTATGTGGTTAAACATTAAATTGTGTGAAAACTTTCAAGGGGAAAAAAAGGATGTTTTTGTCAGCCACAAAAGGAGAACATTGGGCTGCTGGAGAGAAAATACTAGCGTGTTTGTTCTGCACTACAGGTGTACAGCTAAAACGTGACAACTAGTCACCGCGTCTGTGACTGCAGCCACTGTACACCTGACAGCTTTAAGGAAACTTTTACAACGTTTACAACATGATCACAGAATTGAATCCACAGGCAGAGATCTACGAAACTCAACTAAAAGCGCAATTATGGGAACAGAGGAAACGAGGAAGAGAAGACCAACAAGCTTAGAAAGTTAGGAAGCCAAAGGATTTTTTAATGACTGCTCCCTGTAAGAGACTGAAGGGTAATGAAGCTCACAAAATAAATAAATAAATAATACATCAACTCCACCCAGAATGGTAATCTCAGAATCACGTCTGTTTTGGCACAAGCACAGACTTGAATGCCACGTATCTGGTTCACTCAATGCACAAGAGACTTGTTATTGTGCCTGTGCACTCACTGAATATTTGTTTTCTTCCTGGGGTGTGCATCTCCAGATGCAGGAGCCGCATCTACCTGCCGCTGAGCATCACTAAAACGAGACAATGCACTGCAGGGAGGGACGCGTCTGAAGTGTTTCATGAAACAGAGAAATTTGGGCTCTCCGTGTGTTTGGAGCCCAGCGAGTCACAACAGTCAAGTCAGCGAATCACAAGGACTCAGACTGCATCTTACAGTGATGAGAGAAAAACAAAGAAAAAAATAAAACATTTAAGGTAAAAAGGTGAGCAGAGGCCACCGCGGCGTCTTGGTGAGAAGAGAGGAGTGCCATTTAAATCTTTTCATGTTCAGACCTCAGGTCTCCCGCCTGAAAATGATTTAGTCTGTGTTTTGATTTATTTTTTGTTCCCTTCTGGTACTGGCACACAAAAACCACACTTACATGAGTGGCGTTCAAAATGTGGGAAATGCAAAGTAAATGGGTTTCCTTTCTGAGATTTCCCACTTTTACTGCTCACTCCAGCAGATTGTGTCAGACTGAAGACATTTCTGAAAGAAATTTCACTTCATAAAGATGGGGGAAAAAAGCCTTAAAATATATTCTTATTTTATTGCAGTAGCATAATATCACATTGCACAACCTCCTTTGCCAACAGGACAAGTATAATCTATTACATTGCACATTGTTGGAGCAGTCCTCTGAACAATCTCTCTAGACCGCTCAGCACCCTGGTTGATCTTTTGCTTTCTTCTCTCCAGCTCGCCACAAACGCTTTTTTTTATACATGATTCAGGTTGCCTTGTACCTGTACCTGTGTAATGACAATAAAGTTGAATCTAATCTAATCTAATCTAATCTAGGGACTGAAATGGTAATATAAGAAGGTAGATTGTGTGGCGGGTGAATCATATCCGTGTAGATTTGACTTCCACAGAAAAACAGAAAATCACCAATTTTTCAGTCCACCAGATGTTTATTAAAATTCTCCCAGGGGTTCAAAGGGTTCCTCATGCCACACAAGCTTCCCAGGCCCACAGCATCACAGATCCTCCGCCATGCTTAAACAGTGGGCATGAGATGCTTTTCTACTTGTTCATTCTTTCTCTCTATGCCTATAGCTGGAGCTTTTATTGCAGAAAAGCTCAACCTTAGTCTTATCTAAATATATAACAATCCTGTTGTATTAAATAATTTTTTTTTAATTTGTATTTAAAAAATGCTTTTTTGTCTGTCACTCCTCTCAAACAATTCGGTGGCAAGTAGAGCTGGGAAAAACTGTGCCTCTGACAATTTTGTTAAAAACAATTAATTTGTACATTTTGGATTTTTTTTAATCATGAATAAATGGATTTAAAGGGTGTTTTTGTTCAAGCTTTAACTGAGAGATTATGCTGCCGTGTTAAAAGCTCACTTTTTTTAGGTCTGTTTACAACTTAATCAGGAGCACAAAAAATATGTGAATAATGTTCTTTCAAACAGAGCTTGAGTGCTTTATAGTAACATTTACTTTCTATATTAACTTATTTTATAGTTTTACAATACATATAGTAAAAGCACAACACAGTCACCTCCAGAATACAGAAACAAACTCATCTATATCCACCCACTTCACAGCATTTAGCAGAGGAGCCAAGAAAAATGTAAATATTAGCTCTCATTGTTATATTTTTCTTTTGCCTCTGCCGATTAATATCAGTCAAATATGTAAAACTTAAAATAACAAACAGTCACAGCTACTAAAAGAACATAAAACACTCCATGAACACATCACAGGGGGGTTAAGAAACGATGTTTTTAACAAGGTGAAGCCGAGTCCTTCCTCACAGCACTCAAGGCCCTCAAAGGCCCGACTGTCATATCGTCTCCTCCCAGTTTAATTACATTTTTTGCACTTAACCATCAAGTGGCTCCTGGGAGACTCGTGCAAATCCTGCACAGACATCCAGACTAGCACCAGATGCTAAGTTTTGTGCTTGTGTACCCGCCCTAGGAGCCCACACACTAGACGTGTGTGTGCGCGCGTTTATGTGCACAGAAATAAAGACCCAGATAGAGACAAGACGCAGAGGGATGCTAGCAGCAGGTGAAGTGTCTGCAGTGAATACAGAGGAGCAGAAAACCTTCAACAGTAGAGGCAAACACAAGTTTAGGAGTTTTTTCTGTCACTGCTGTTTCGAGTTTTAGGAGATGACGGATGCAATGTTGTTCCAGAGCGCGCCAAAACTAATAACCCCTGCCTGACCCTCCCCACGAATGCTATTGGTTTTAGCGTATTTACATGTTTGCTGTAAAAGCTAAAGCTGCTGGGCAAACATCCTCCAGAAAAACAACTTATTCTGCTGCATCAGCAAAGTTGAGATTCAAAGGGTTTGTGAAGCGCTGCATAAGATACAAGGTGGTATTCAGTTTATCCCTGAATAGAGTATAAATAAATGACTAGCTGATTCCAAACTCTAATGCACCAGTGATAGCCACTTTATTTTACTACTGATTACAAAAAATAAAAAAGACAATACAGGTATGCTATACCACAAAATATATAATTTTGAAAAGCATTGAACAGCTGAAACAAGTATTTTTCTGGCTCATAATATTAAGTCATCGTTCCAGTTTAAATGGTTTTAAATAGTATTAGAGTTTCTGACTAAACTCAACTTCCAGTATCTGATCGTATGCCACGGGCCTTCCATTGCTAATTTCAATGGCCAATTTAAATACAATAAAAACATTGCCTAGGTCTGTGTACTGCTTGCAAAACTGTTTTAAAGGTTTTGTTTGTTTTTCTCAATCTAGCAAATCTGCGTTTTTCCCCAAACAATCTTAGTTTTTTTTTTTAGCCTTTGAAATGATGTCAAGAGGGAAAGAATAAGTGTATCGGCTGTAGAAACCTTCAAGCTGTTTAATTCACACAGGTTAAAAATAATAAACAGAAGTTTCCTCTGTTTGCTTTATTTCATATCACACAATTCACATCTCAGCATTCGCACCATCGTTTATTCACATTGCACCTTTACCAGACAGCGCTCACATCATTGCTTTACGATAAAAACTGCAGGTAGAGGAGGATTTAAAAACAACATCCAATTTGTCATGGCAGCCCATGGACCGGTGAGGCTTTAAACGCTTGTCTCAAAAGAGAATGACTTAAGCTGCTTTTTAAGCCCATCGATAAAACCCAGTGATCGCAGGTAGTGTGGGAGATCATTCCACAGCCTTGGTCCAACAGCGGGGAAGGAACCGTCTCCTCTGAATAACAAAACCAGGATTTTAACATCTATGCGGTTTGGTACAGGGAGCCAGTGAACGGATGGTAGGACCGGGGTAATGTGGACTCTTCCACTAGAGCGTGCAGGAGCATCAAGTCCAACAGGATTATTACAGTATAGGCATTTCTCTGCTTCGAGATCACCCAACCGGCAGACGCTTGTTAGGCAACTGTATGTGTAAACACAAAGCAGACACCCAAGGTGACCCCACCACCACCACCACCAGCACAAATGCTCCAATCAATTCCGCACACAAGAAACACATTAGATTCACTCATTTGGCTCCAACACATGGCATGATGCTTTTGTGCCAACATGGACCAAAATCTCACCTTGTTCAATCTTTGTCGTGAAGAATTAAGACCGTTCCTGAAGGCAAAACAGGGTCCGCCGCATTACTAATGAGGCTCAACTAATACAGTGGATGGTGAGTGCACACGTCATTGATTTCAGCTCATCATTGGGGGCATCCCTATAATTACTTGACAAGTATTTCCACCTTACTGTGTTTCAGCAATAAACATCAAGTTGTGCGGGGGGTGTTTGATGTCAAAACAAAGTTGGCCTTAGTTTTAAAGGGTAAACCAGCGCACACCGAACCCACGAACAGCGTGGAGCATTCGCTCAACGACAGAGACTGCTGCTACCAAGAACAGTTCGGAGACTCGTTTGTACAATGTTTCTAAATTTACTGGGTGTAAAAAGTAAAGTAGGTTAGTTTGCTGACACACAACATTCTTATCCTTATACAAACTGCAGCCAGAATAAAGGCAGCCCCATTCTGCCAAAGCCTTATCTCCTCTCTCCAGATTCTGCTTCGCGCTCAGGCTGGTGCACCTGTTTACACTCACAACATCTCCTGCTACAAACTCCACTGTGTCACACTGGGAAGATTCCTATATGCAAGCGAGAGAGGAGTGAAATTGAGTTCACACATGATTACACGTGTGTAACAGGAATGCCGAGGAGATTGCACACGCGTGTGCTTGTAGAGGCCTCCTGTGTGAGAGATAATTTGATGGCACTTTCCTTTTGAAGAGCACCTTTAGCCGTCGCATTTTCATGTTAGACTCTGATGGCATTTTGTTTACTATTAAAATACCCAAGTCACACAGCATTCAGTGCGCCCTCTTTCTGATAAGTGAGCATTTCATGCCTAGTTTATAATGGGTCTTAGGGCTTCAGAGGCAGTTATTCTGGTAGTTCCACTTGCAAACCTTGAGGCTTTGCAATCTGGACAGGGCTGATTTGGGCGGACGTCAAATGTTTGGGAAGTGTTTTTTTTTTTCGCCTGCAGGGATCAGACACATGTTTCTGCATATTTAAAAAAAAAACACACACACACACACATTTGTATGGTTTATGTAAACAGCATTTTCAAGTCAATGTGGTTAACAGGTCTACCATCTTGAGTCAAACTCATCTACGTGCTTTACTACCATAGCAGAAGTGGTTCATTAACCCAGCAAAGACGAACACATTAAAACAGCCAATCGCCCAGGCTGCATGATTGGCTGGATGATCCAGCCCACAGGCGGTGTTGAAAGTTTTTTTGCTGTGGCACTCGGGGTTTTTGATCTCGCCCTCTACAATCAGCGCCCCGGTGGCATCGGATGTTATCAAACCGATAAACATCAGAAGACAAGTCGACAGTCTTCCCTGTCCTTGACTCTGCAACTCACTTACTGAGAGATGAAACCTCCAGAGCGCTCCCCTGCACTCATTAAAAATACATGCAGCTTCAAAAGTTTTGCCATCATGCACCACTTTGCCAAGAGAGTGCACAGAGACAAACTGCTTAATATGCTGCCAGAGTGAGGTCCTGCATGTAAATAAGTGTGTACTGTAAAAAAAAACATTAAATAAAAAAAAAAAAGGCACAGCTGCATCCTCTGACGCTTGCTCTGCGGTTCACTGGATGTGATCCATGCAGATCATGCAAATAACTGTTTAATGAGCAAAATTAATCATGGAGTCAAAGACGTACAGAAATTCAATCCAGGATTGTTATTGGACCCGATACCAACTTCATTCTTGGATAGGATTTTGGGCCAAGGGCGACAGTGGCGCAGGAGTTAGGGAGTTCATCATGCAATTACCGAGTTGCCGGTTCAATCCCCCGCTCCGACTTCACCCGAATTGCTTGCTGGGTCAGAGGGCTGGGTGGCGCCGATGTGTGGCAGCCTCACCTCTGCTACCAACATAACTCACCACCATCAGGGTGTGAATGGGTGAATGACTGATTGCTTTGGGGTCGTCGGACTAGTTATACAAGTACAAGCCATTTACCATTTTATCATTAATCCTATGAATCACATAACTTGATCTAGTCTGGCAGGTTTTGCTCTGGAAGTTAATGCTTATAACTAAAGAACGTATAACTAAATAAAGTGTCACTGGGGTGAAGACAGTATGGATCTGATGCATTGTAAGTAAACATCTGTGTATATGCTTTAACGTGTGTTTTTTTTGTTTAAGATTTGGCATATTATTTCAAGTTTAAACGCAGAATGGAGGCTGCAGAAGCCTGCAGTCGGTGGACAGCAGAGAGCATCACCTTCTTCTGAGATGGTTTAGTGTTGAAAAGCAAAAACTACATGACAGATGTATATTTGTGCGTTTTGTGCTAACATTTAGAGCAGGGAAGCAGGGATCAGATTGTTGCAGGAAAAGCTCCTGGGTGCACAAAGAAGAGTTATCACAGATCCTTCCTCCCAGGAGCTGTTCAAATTTTATACCCATCACTGCTCCAAAAAACAACAACTTAAGTGTCTATAATCTCTGCTGCTTTTTTGTTTGTTGGAGTCTTTCATACATAAATATACATACACATTTCTTGGCATCTCCCTACTCGATTGCACACTTTAATGTCTTGAGTGTGCCAGTTTTAATAACCGTAGGGCATTTTTATTATTCATGCTGTAAATTTGATCTTTGCTGTGGGTACACCTGCATTAGTTTCCCCACAGTGAGATAATACAGGATGTTTCTATTACTGAGGAGAAAACTTTGAAGCTCTACAAAGGAGCAACAAAGAGATTCAGAAAGCACGTAAAACGAGCTATGACAGAACATTTTTGACATTTTTGGACTTTGAAACTTTATAAAACAGAGCATAAAGGATCTGGAACATGTTGGCAGCCTGTTGGAAGAATATTTCCATCTAAAAAACTAAATGGAGTGGTGGCCGCTTACAGTAATGCTAAGTTTTTGGCTTTGTTAAAAAAAGAAAAGAAAAAAAGAAACTTACATTTTGTTAATCCTTTTGGCAGAGCTGCTCTCAATCTCTCCACATGGTGTTTGCTCTGTTCATGAATAACAATTAACAGCTGGTGGAAAATAGGCTTGTTGTGACCAAGGTTTATGGAATATATTTTGCCTGAATTTAAATGTCTCAACAGCTTTGTATAAAACGTGTGCTAATTTATTTGCTCAACGTAACTTTTGTGGCAATTATTTTATCTTTATAATAATCTTTTTTGTGTTTTTTTCATACTCTATTGTTTTTGAGGTCAATAAAATACTGATAATATTTGTACTTTTTATATAATAATTATATTTGAATACATACTGAGTAATTTTAAGGAGAAGATTCAACAGGGAGGTAAAAGGGACATGTTCATGTTAAATGAAATTGACCAATCTTAAAGTACATGAAATGCATTACATTTCCATATTCCATGAGTAATCATTTTAAAGATTCAGGTTTTCATTTTTAACCAAACTAATCATGATGATGACATTTTCCAGCATTGAGCCACCCTAACCTGTACCCAAGCAGCCTGGATGGGGGGTCTCTACAACCATGACACCTGTCAGCTCCATGAGCATCCTTCTATGGCGTGTTTACATTTCTCCATCTCCACCTTCCAACTCCTGTCAGAGCTCACTTTTCTGTCACTTCATGCAAAATCCATTCACTGCATGCCTTATCGAAACCCACAGACTCAAATAAGTCTGACTGCATTGCTCACAACGCCAAGGAGCTGCCAGGGAACTTTGCTGCTCATTTGAAAAGTTAAAACAAATTCTCTGATGACTTAACTACCCAAACATGAGTTCTCAATTGGAGGACAAGTGCTCAGAGTACTTTAACTAAAAAAGTAAAATTCAATAAACAACCTTAAGAAGAGCCGATGACGAGGCTAGAAAGAGGTCAGGGATATTTTGCCTTTCTAAAAGAGCTGCTTTGCATCAAAAGGACAAAGCATCAAAGTACCAGTTGTGTAAGAAGGCCAGATGGGTTTGAGTCTTTTGACTAAACTCTGGGTGCTGGTACCCTCAAGCTAATCGGCATTCTGGGTTGACGCTCGCCATCTTCCTCTCCTTTCTGCTGTGCTCGCTTTCTTCTTTCTACACGCTGCTGATAGCTCCACAGGGAGTGAAGAAATCGCTGCTCTACATTCATTTTTGTTTCTCAGTAGGATTTAAAACCAGAAGCTAAGCCACCAGGAGACGTGCAAATAGAGAATGTGATGCCGAACAGAGGCCCAGGGCTGGACTTTTACAGTGTTGGCAAATTAAAGCAAAGGACTGAATGTCCTCCAGGAAAAGGAAGACTGATAGAGTCACATTTATTCCCCAAAACACTAAGGTGACCTTTCCATGGCTGCTCTCTGAAGTCTACAACCCATAACACTGTTATCCATCCGCTGTACACAAAAAATATCCAACTATGTGCGGGCAGGGAGGAGATCCTCATGGTATAACCTTGAAGACGACAAAAAACTACGGTGTCAACACAGTTGCTGTTTTTTAAGCACAGGTGTCCAACTTTAGTTTTAAAACACTCTCAATACAAATCTTTTATTTCAACAACATCACCGTAAACAACATATATTTTTTAAAAAACCTGAAATGTTTTTTCTTCCAGAAGTCGGGGAGAAAAGTGTAGCTTTTATTACGCCATTAGAATTCAGCAGCATGTGGGGGAGGGGCAACTCTTGAGACGCTCCATACAAGCAAGACCAAAGTTTGGTCACTTCAGCAGTTCTCTGGCTTCTCATGAAAATGACTAAACTGCAGGAATGATAATGGCAAGAAAATCTTTCAAATGGTAAGTGTTAAGAACTCTGCACACTTTGACCCTGGTAAACAACATACCCGGATATAACCGGATCGGATATTGACTCTGATATTGACTAAATAGCTGGATCAGATATTTGACGATAGATCCAGCAATCCCATCTGGTCATTACACAGAGCAACATGGAGCAAGTGCCGGACCGAGCCAAGTCATCTATTTAGAAACATTTCAAACTTGATACGCCAACAAGTCAGACTGCAACATGCAGCATCTGCAATCTATAAGTTGCGAAGCGGGTGATACGGTTGGTAAATTCAACACCACAAACTTAAATAAGCACCTCCAAAAGCACCATGCTAAAGAACATGCAGAGCTTTTTTTAACAACATTTGTTTCATGTCTGATAACTTCACTCACATGGCAAGGTATACGATTTATTCATTCAACAGTAGTATCGGTATCAGCCGATACGCTTAGCCCAGATATCGGATTAGATCGGAAACAACTGAATTGGTGCATCTCTAGCAATTAGGATTGTTTTTTTCTACAAACTCAAGAACTCTAAGAAAAGGCTTGGATCTTTTGATTAAAGCACAGCTTTGTTGGCCCTTAGGTCAGGAGTCTAAAGCCCTGTTTACATCACAACGATCCAGTGAAAATTAGAGTTTTTCCTGTTTCTGTTAACACATTTACACGACAACATTCTGATTACAATCTACGTTTACATGGCAACAGTAGAGATGAGAAAATTCCCTCGCCACGTGGCTAGTTGATGTTCTCTGAGACTCAACATGCGTATGGGTGCTGCCTAAAAGATGCCGCAATAATAAACCTATGAGATGGCAGAGAATAAAGTTTTCCTATGGACAGACCATGAGGTTCAACTGTTGCTTAAGCTGGTTTTGAATTATAGACGTGATTATATTCAGATGAGTCAGCAGCCAAAACAGTACTCCGCTATCCTGCATTTTTATTTTCCTCTTCTGTGATGTTAGAAATCGTAGGCAGCCGTTATGTGTGTGATACTTTCTACTGCTTTCTGTCATACTTCGCATGAACCAGGGATTCCCTGTAAGAAAAGTTCAGTATTTCCCGTTTACACGACGACAGAAACCAGGACGTTTTCAAACTGTGCCGTTGTCAGAGGAAACATTCGCCGTTGTCGTGTAAATAATCAGTACAAACAAAACCAAACTGTCCCGTTTTTACCAGAAAACGTTGCCGTGCAAACAGAAAGTAAGTTTGTAATTTCAAAACCTTTTTACCTTTTAAGACATGCAGTTAATAACTCATCAATGTGGCATTTTTGGTCAGGTAACACCTGAACAGTTTCTTTAATCTGTGCATGACACAAAGGCCCCTGGGTATCAAAGTTGTCCCAGACCATGATCTTCCTTCCATCAGTTTGTTTTAAACTTCATTATTTTTGTTTCTTTGTGTTCAATTAAAAAAATTCCAGAAATTTACACAAAAATAAATTATAAGCTTGTTGGGTTTGCTTAGAAAAGAGTTTCACAATTAGCTTGTATTGGAATAGCAATTTTCCACTATCTTTACTCACATTCATTGACAAGAATATCTGCAAGTAAGAATGTGGTGATATAATTTGTTATTACATTGTTTTAGTGATCACTTGAAGCCAAGATTTGAATTTAAACATAATTTGGATGATGTCCACATTTAAAATAAACCTCATAAATAAAGCAACTAAACTATCAGGCTGACTAATAGATTTAATTTCTACAGTCAATTTTTACACATATTTTCCATTTCAAAATTCATACTTTTTCAGATTTAAGTTTTAAAGATTTTCCAGTCATGACACAATATAATCTAAGGTTTCTTCTTCACATATTTTTAGGCGAGTTAAATGAGCTACATTGAAAATCTTTAACACTTAGTTTATAGTCAAACATGGACTGAATTATCATATATTAAATAATATTTCCAAGTTTGTGATTAAAAAAAAGAAGCACTTAAGTGGGTTTTTTTAAGGTTTATAACTTATTATTATTGAGTGTTTATTTGTGGTTTCCCTCGCACAGTAACTCCAACCAAACAGCTCAATAAACTGGACCAAATAAAACAAAATCAAGCTAAGATGTGGGAATTCAACAAAGAAGGATGTAAATTAAATACAAAATGAATGTAAGAAGCTGTTTTTTTCTTTAGAAATCCAGAGTTATACATCTTAGGCAACAGCATAAGGAATACATTTGGAAACTCAATATTTATACACTGTCTTTTTAAGACTTCCTAGGAACCCTGTGTTTTAAATCTTAGGTCAAAAGAAAAAGCTGCACAGTTGATTGAGAAAACAAGTTCCTTACAAGAGGTTTTACTCATCCATTTTACCCTCTCCAAACAGGCAACACTGCTGAACAAAGCTCCAGCATGTGGTGCCGTCATTAAAATGCAACGGCAGAGAGCCTAAAGGTGGTTTCAGAGGCACCGAGGGAAAGACTGGCCAGACTTTGACCAGGCTCATTAGATGAAAACTCTCAGCCAAGCCCATAGGAAGGAAACACTTTCTGAAATTGTAACCACTGGCTCTGAAAACTAAGTGGGATAACTGCCTTCTTACTTCTCTTACACCGAATTAAATCGGCGTTTCTTCCATCACATAACTTCTCCACTTATCTTTATCCTGTAAAATAATGTAAAATTTCCCTCAGGCAAAAAGAACAGCAAAAGAAACATCAGTCATACAAAACCGGCGATCGTTTTTCTGAAATCCCAACAAACATATGTGCCGGCTGTGTGGACCAGAGTGCCAACATTAACACGTCGTGTCCTCTTCCCAACTCGGCCGAGAAGATTATTAGCTGTCTGCTCATTAAAAGATTTATTCACCACCGAGCCAAGAGGAGCACTGAATAACACTGCTTTGGATCCCTCCCGCTCGTGTTATTTATTACCTTTTCACCAAACTGCGTTTAGAGAGGAGATGCAACTCTCCAGCTCTGCCACATCAGCATTTATAGCCTCTCTTTTGGCGCCGTTAAAGAGCCCCATTATCTCAACAGTCAGTTTTAGGAGGGAAAAGACAATTTCTGATTATTTTTGCCAAAACAGTATTTATTTCTTTTTAAATTGCTTAATGTTATCTTAAATTCTGTAACTGTTCCAGTTTTTTCCAGCTGAGTGTTCATTTGCACGACGCTTTGAGGCAGCGCCTTATCACACTCTGACACTCATCGGCAGATGTTATGTAAAGTGAAAAGCTTGAATTCATTTGGATCCCGTCATCTTGGTGTCTTTTTTTTTTGTGTTGTGTTGTGTTTGCTCAGTGATGTGCCCCACATCCCAATCACAGCCATTTCCCATAATGCAGCACAGCTTGGAGACATAGCGATGGAGTCATGCCTCTCTCCCCATACCTGCTTGTCCTTGTCCTTGTCTTTTGCCTTCCCACTTCCCGACATCCGCGAGGAGGTGACGTCCCGGGGGATGACGGAGATTTGGTGCAGTGGCATGTTCATCCCAGCGGGGCCCAAACCAGGGTTTCTCACACACACGCTTCCTGTACTGATCCCAGAGCAAAGCGCATGATGGTTCAAACTGCAACACGTCGCCCGATCCTCCCTGCAGGGAAGGGAAATCACATCAAAATTAGCGCCAACGTGTTGCACATCCAAGCAAGGAAGCAGACAAGGGAAACTGTCAAGAATCCTGCACAGCGACATTGTTCGTCTTTTCTTGATTCAGTCACACTTTCTGTTTGAGAGTTGAAAAACAAAGTCGTAACCGCTGACATGTGTACCTCTGTGAAAGAGTCTGGTACCTGAGCTATCCGTAGTTAACCCTGACCCACACAACAGAAACTTACCCTTCTTTTCTATATTATTACAACACTTTTTCCCCCCCTTCTGTTATGCTTCTGCGCATTGCAACCGTACTTTGGTTTGGTTAAATGGTCGCTTTGAGCACAGGATCAAAGTGTGATGTCCTGCTCAGCGGTGTTTGGTGCATGAGAAACAAATATTATATTGTGTCCTGCAACACACCATGTTTCATTCATCTATGTTTACCACTTACTCTGACTTATTCATTTATTTAGATTTTCAAATATACCTCTTTGAAACTAGGTACATTTACAATATAATTATATATGTATCACTTGTTTCAGCAATTCAAAAAGGTAAAAGACATACTGATTCATGACAGACTGATTTATTATAAGTGTTTATATCTGTTCATTTTCATGATTACAACTAAGGTAAACAAGATTCTGTTTCTTGGAAACGTATATTAGTTCAAAAGTCAAACAAAGATATTCAATCGAGAAATGTTGCGTTATGTCCAACACAATTACAGAGAATAAGGCTGACTAGACAGTTCTCCGGCAGACAGTCATTGCTACCCTTCATAAGGAGAGTAATCAACAGCAGATTGTTGCTAAAGAAGCTGCAGGTTCACAGAGTGCTGTATCCAGGCAAATGATGGGAAGTTGAGTGGAAGGAAGAAATGCGGCAGGAAAGTTGCACAAGCAGAAGGGATAAGTTCAGTCTTGGTACGAGCATGATGCTAAAGCCCTTGAAGAGTTGAGGAAGACGTGCACTGCAGCTTAAGCCAGTGCTTCAAGAGCAACCACACAAAGACGTATCCTGGACCTGGGCTACAACTGTCTCCTTTCTTTTGTTAAACCACTGCTGGTTTAACAAAAAAACACTGGACTGTTGCTCTTATTTTTTAGATGAAAGCAAAGTTTCATTTGGTGCCAGAGTCTGGGACCAAATGTTATCTTCTGATGTTGGTGTCAGCGCAGCCATCTAGGATATTTTAGAGCACTTCATTCTTCCTTCAGACATTGAGCTTTTTTTTCTATTGCCTTGTAAGAACTTGCGGCTTTAGTGACTATGATATCCCTGTACTTGATTGGTTCGTAAAACCTAACAGAGAATGTATGGCGTGTTGTCAAAAGGAAGATGAGGGACACCTGGGCCAACAACGCAGATAAGCTGCAATTAAAGCGACCTGAGCCTTCTTAACACCTCAGCAGTGTCACGGCATCCTCTCCTGGTTTTCGCTACACGTGGTTAAAAAAAAAAGAAGAAAACCAGTGCAAGAAATAATTGAAGAGCTCATCCCTGAAAAGACTAAAAGAACGAGAGTTGTGTGGGAGTTGAATCAGACGCAGGATTCCCAGAGAAAACAGCAGTAGTGAGTGGGGCTCATACTTGCAGCGGCAGCATGGAACCGTCGCTGTGAGTTACACAGATCGTCCGTTTTAACTTCCTTTAATGCAGCCATCTGTACCGCCACCGACAGCAATTAGGCTTTACTTCTTCCCACAAGGAGCGCTTGACGAGTGCTCGTATACGAGCCGGCCTGCCGAGCAGACCCTCAAGCATCAGTACATGAAACTGACAAGATTAAGAAAGCAAAAAGCAAGCGGACAGATGGGAGGTCAGTAAAATGAAAGCAGCGTCGATGGCAGCAGGCAGGGGGCTGGTGGCGTCTGCGTAGGCTTTTGGACAGAGAATGGCGCACGGGTTTCAGCGAGGACCCAGGCTGAAAGCCAGATCTGTCGCTTCAGTTCATCACTCCTCTGTCTCTGATAAGTACTCATCAATATGTAGAGTGGATATGAACTCACAAAGAGCAGCCCTGTCAGCTATATGTGCAGCAGCTGGCAGTCTGTGGGTTATAATTTTATAAAAAAAAAAAAACACTAGAAAAAAAAAAGAAACACCCAATGGTAAGAGACACAGTTTTAAATGGTTTCGTGTTGTTAGGGGCCCATCTGGGGACGTCCGTTGCAAATGAGCAAAAGCTGTAAATGTTATAGTGTTCAGTATTTGTTTTTACTTAATGCTTGTCCCAATGTGAATGCAGAATAAAAATAAACAGAGACATTTCTCCCAAAAACCAGCAGACCCGTGGAAAAATTAATAATAAGAGAGACAGGTTGTTATGAACAGAAGATAATGAACTTTTAAACAGGAAAACAGAAAAAGATTTGGGCCTGAATAACAACTTTTAGAGTCGTTTCTTGATTTGCATTCTAATTATGGTGCCATTTTTATTCATCTTTTTCTTTTGAATTAAGTCTTTACTGTTTATATAATTTATCATTTGTATAATCACTCAATGAGAGCTCAGGTCATAAATAAACAGAGCAAATTAGTTTTCATGTGGAATGCTGTTAATAAGTTGTAACCTTACGTTTTAGGTTTTTCATTTTACATTTATATTCAGATCTCATGGGTTATTTGTGGTTCTTTTGCAGCCCAGGTAACCTCGATTTAAAAAAAATAGGCCAAATGTGGCCCACAGATGATGAAGATGAACACTTAGATTTCTTATGGCAAGTTTTTCCCTGAAGATTTTTATCTTATTAAAATGAACAATGCTGTTTACAACAACAACCACAACAATAATGTCTTATTAGCCATTGTTTGTGTTTTGTTTTTTTCCTTTCCTTTTCATTTATCAGACAGGAAACAGAAACACAAATATCCAGCGACTTTAACTCACGGCCAATTTACAGCGAACGCCGTCAAAGACAGAGAGCGGCCAGGACCTCTTTCTTTGTTCCTCAGCATTTACGATGTTTACTTTCCTCTTGAGACTGTGTGTCTTTTGTTGATGATTTACATTGTTCAACAACTACTTTTTGTCGAGTTAAAATGAAAATGAAAAAGAAAAGAAAAATCAAATTTTTGTGGTAAGCGAGCACTTTTAACTTGCTGATTTTGGCCTGTGTTGGTAAAAAGTTTGGTCTTCATGAAAGTAAAGTGTCAGCCAACTAATAAATCATAAAAGTTTTAAAGATGAGCTTCAGATGGTCATTAAAAACTGGGTTAAAACAAACCAGCCTGATATTACCAAGCAATCTCTTAGAGAGGGCAAAAATAATTGGATGAAGGGCACAGTGATGGGAAAACGACACGAGTAAGGGAGAAGAGGGTTAGGTTAATCAAAGTTCAAAGCTGCACACTAACATGCAATAAACCAACCCTAAGTGTCTCAGAAGTGTTTATGAGGACTCTCTGTTGGCATAGTCAAGTGTTCTCTTGTTTCTTTTTCATAGGTTGTTTCCACAGAGCCTCAAATCCTTTTTTTTTAAAGTGAATTCATTTTAAACAGCGAGGTCGAGTGCAGAACACAATGTTCTCAGAAGAAGAGAACGGCATGGACACACGCTGTGTTTAACTTCAGATTCGCCTTGTTGGCAAAAAAAACTAAAAACTTGTTCGTTGTGCAAAAAGTTGTACAAAACACTTTCACTGTGAAAAAAGCAACTGTGTTTATCACGATTTACCAAGCATAAATTATATAATGTGCACAAATTGGGATGAAAGGGCTGCATGAAGATGCTGGCACAAAGAACTCCTTTCCAAAAGCCTGCTAGGGATGTCTGGGTTGTAGAAAGTCACGATGCCTTGAAAAAGGGTCACCAAATTTACATGCATTATATTGTGGCTGAGAAACTTCTGCCCAGCACATGTCAGAGTGCCACAACTGAGCACATGGGGCTCTTATTGTGAAGTTAGTAATAATAAAACAGTGCACAGGGTGTTTTAGATTACATATTAGAGCAGTGAAAAAAAGTTTCATCATTACAATATTTTTGACAATATATTCTTTGGTATTGCACGCTATTCTCTTCATGGATGCTTGATGAGTGCATTTTTCAAAATAAAATCCAGATTTTCCTAAAATGAAATCTAAATAAATTGTAAATTTGAATTAAACGATTAAATCGATTTATCGCCCAGCCTTAAATAGCAGCAAAAATTATTGTGAAAAGTGGTTCCATTGACCCTGGGTTAATGAATACAAAAGTTACAGATTTTTATATTTTTTATATATTTTTATATATAATATTTAAAGTCCTACTTCACAATTACATGCCCTTTCACATTGTTCTAACACACAATAACCAATAATAAATTACAATTAGTGTGTGGTTGTAAGGCTAAAACATTGTGAAAAGGGGGTAAGAAACATCTGCAAGGCTCTGCTGTGAAAAGGTTTTAAAAGCAGAATTACAAATTACAATTAAACACAAGCTTTCCCATTTGGTCATATTGTCTCTGCAAACCTACCCTTCTCTGGTCATTCCCACAAATTTAACTTCAAATTAAGTAAAGCATAACCCTGATCTTGTGCTAAAGCTGAAAGCTTTCAATCGTTTTCTCAATAGCCAAAATGTACAGTTGTAAAATGTTGATGAGGCTGAAGCGTACAGGCCGGTGTGATGGACGGAGAGCATGCACAGATACTCTGCAACGCTAATAGGTCAAAGTTCGCGAAAGCAGGCCAGGTACAACGTTCCAACCCAGAGGGAATCGTCACGGAGCAGCGTCATATATTTGCTGCCCTGTTTCAGCCACTAAAGGTTTGCAAGACTTAAAAAGCAGCATTTTTTTGTTATTACCTGAGCTATGAAGTAAAAGTCTAGTGGTTAGAGCATTGCACTTGTGTCCCAGAGGTTCTGGGTTCAACTCCCACACACTGCAACTCTGGATCCCTGAGCAAGACCCTTAACTCCAGATTCCTCCCTGGGCGCTACACAGTGGCAGCCCACTGCTCCCCAAGGGGATGGTTTAAATGCAGAGAACAAATTTCATTCGAATGTACGTTGCAATGACAAGATTATTATTATTATTATTATTCAAGATCGTGGAGGGCACCAGCCCATCAACAGGGTTGACCCATAACCATCCACACATACACACTCACATCTGAGAGAAATCACCCATTACCTATCGTACATATTTTGTGACTGCAGCATGAAAACGGGACAGAAAAGAGAAAAACGAAGCATGCACATGGGCAACAACCGAACCCAGATTTAAGCTCAGGATCCGTCTTGCTGTGAGGCAACAGCACCGTCCTACTGAGCAAACGCATCAACACAGCGACATAAAATAGCTGCAGTAAATCCATCATTGTCTGCTCCCCTCTTAATTTGCATTGGGCTTTAAGTCTAGACACTCTGCTGGACAATAACAAGGAGAGTGATGTGCCAGTTAGACAGAGCATTGCTTTTGCCACGTCTAACATTTTGTTAGCAGATATATTTTTAGGATTAATAAAGCTAAACTCATTCTGTCAACCTGTCACGAAGTCCTTCGGGTACATGATCAGGGTGCATGTGTGCGTGCGTGACTCTTCATGCTGCCTGCCAGCCACAGAGTTCCCTGCCACACAAAGACAAACTCAAGGTAGAGCAGCGCCTACAACTTTCACTGACCTCCTGTGGTTCCTGTTCTCACCGGCCTCTTGCCGTTTTATAGGAACGACGGCGTTGAACAAGAGAAGCACTTCAGACTTATTGCCCGGAACCATCAAAGTGGTGTTTATAATCAACCACTGGCTGTTCATAAACCCAGCCGGAAATATCTTTGTAACATTTTTTTATTAATTTAGTTCCACCTTAAAAGTTTTAAGAGAAGGAAAGAAAAATACTTATGGTATAAAATTATTTCAGAGAAATATTTACACTGCTCCACACATAGAAACATCACTGAAGCTTCAGGAACAGCTGTGGAAACTTTTTGGTTCAAACAAAGCGAGGCCAAAGAAACTTTCCTTTTTGCTGTGATTTAATGTAATGTTGTCAGGTTCCTGCAGACAGAGTCTGCTTTGTACAGCAGACAATTAGAGGGTCAAGTCATGTACTATGACTAAGAATTTCTAGGCAGCAGCTAACTCTGGATGCATACACAGGTTTTCCGCTTAAATTATCCCACCCTGTTGGCTTATTACAAGAACTCCCCAAGTAGGGGACGGGACCCCCAGGGGGTTGTGAGATGATCCAGATTCCTGATATTACAATGTCAGAGATATACATGTTGTAATATAGAAAGTGTATGCCCTTATTCGTGGGGAAAAAAATTCTTGAAAGCTTATGACAAATTCAACATTAGAAAACGTCCAAGTTTCTTTCTTGCAAATATTTATCAAAATTAATCTAATTTTTCTTGTGGAAATTTACTACAAATTTATTTTCTTCAATCAACAATGGCCACAATACAATTTTTAGGGGGATTTTATGAGAATAATTTCATAATATTGGTTGTATAAGAATATAAGAAAAAAAGAAGAAGAGCAAAAGAAACAAGTACAATACACACACGTGAAAGACTGCTTTTTTTGTGAGAATTCCCATAAAATTACAGCTATATTCTCAAGATTTGATGACTTTATTCTCATAATTTCCATAAAGAAACACAAATCCAACCCTCCAAAAGGGGGGGGGGGTCGCTGTTCTCGGGCGCTGTTATTTTGGGGGTCCCAGGCTGATAAGTTTAGGAACCCCTGGCTTATTATGTTTTATTTCAGTGATTTACACTTTGTTTTTGCTCTGTTTGTTTGCTAATTTTAAAAAGGAGCTTTTGTGTATATTTTTCATAAGACCAGAAGCACGATATTGAGCATTCGTGCAATGAGTAAACAAGGATAAGCAATGGGGCCGTGCGAGTCAGCAACGTCCAACGGAGCTTCGAAAAGGAAAGAGGTTAAGTAACCCTAACCCTGTGGATCGGATTGGTCTTCAACCACGCCGAGCTGTCGCTTTATTGCGATGCACTGCAGGACGGTCTACTGGCTCTCAATAGCAGCTGTGTTCACTGTCGCCATCTTGCTTTCTGGTAGTTCTGTGGTACTGCTGGCAGATGTTTACAATGTTTATGTCTGCTGATACATCCATGGGCGTATATTGTTTTATTTGAAGATTTATATGTTTTTATTGGTCATAGTACGTGACTAGGCCCCTTTAACACACTGATTATTCTCTTTAAAGTGTGATAAACACACACTTTGGAGGAATTATAGTTGGTTATTTTAGTATTTTTTGTTCTATGGCTAAATTTTGTTTGTAACAGAATTAAAACAGGATAAATACTGTAAGGATGTTATTGTGTGGTGAATACTGGGAAATTTGATCGTTTTTTGAGGATCCAGGCCGTCTTTTGTGTTCAGGGACCCCTCATAACCTTGGTTCTTAAGTTGAACTACAAGTACCAGAGACGGTAGTGCACTTGGGCTGCTTGTAGTGGTACTCAGTTGAAATCAAGGCGAGTTAGGTAGAAATGAATCAACTTAGGATGTAGAGGAAGACCCTGAACCAGGAAAATATGCTGGTTGGCAGCTCATTCTGCAAGTCAAAACTTGGATTTGGGAATGATATATAAAAAAAAAAAGTGTTCGAGATCGAAGTTGGAAAAAACAGAAAGGCAAATAATCAAAAATTATTGTTTCCTATTTCCAACCTCTGAGCCCACAAAAACTGCTAAGGTACCAGGAGGATTCAGTTTTAAGTACAAATTGAAGACAGCTAATTAAAGGTGCTGCTGCACCTTAACCGGAAACGTACTGCAAAACTGTGTACAATGCAACTGTCTACTTTTAAAATCACTGATGCACCTTACTGCATATTTGTTTACACTTGGTTTACATTGTTTACATTTCAACTGCCTACTGTTCACTGCTGCACTTTATCCGGAAGTCAATTGAAATTTATCCTGTAAGTGACTGCGATTGATCACTGCACTTTATCCTGTACTGTAATTCACTGCAAGGTATCCTGTAGAGTTACTGCAATATTTCTGAGCTGTGTGAAAACGAAATTTCGTTCTGTATGCACTCTGTGTATACAAAATGACAATAAAGAAAGTCTAAGTCTAAGTCTTAAAATGTATTCTTAAACCACTGATGCAGTGCAGTTAGGCATGTTTTTTTTATCCTTTTGTTTTTATACCATAAACAAAATCAGCTTAAAGCTGTGCAACAAAACTCAAATCATATCTTAGTCTATTTCTAATTTTGCCAAGTGATCAGGTGGCAGCAAAGACTTCTCAGTTAGTGGATCCTGCATTAAATGAACAGTAAAACACAAGAATTTAATCCACGCAATGTGACCAGAGGTGCTGCATCAGGTTTGGTAATCCAGGCCCGTACGTGGATCGATTATGTTGTTCTCTGGTAGCCCCATTCTTTTTTAGATGAACAATCATTAGTCATGTCCATTTAGGTTTTGTTTTCTTAAAAGGATGATAGAGATGATCAACAGGAGGAAATGTCCATAAAACATTAGCTCCTATTGTCCAGATGGAGGATTTTCATCTAACCAAAACAATGTTGCCCTCCCTCCCATGTCTTCCTCTCCCCTGGGCCAGGTAAATCCCAGCCAGGACTCCGACATGTTCTGCTCAGCTGAACTCTGCTGTTACTCCGTTTGCCAAGAGGACCCCTCTGAGATCACGCTGTCAGATAAGAGCCAAGATACGAGCGAGGGTCTGTTCTCTAGTTCTGAGGCGCATCCAGGCAGAAAAGCTGCGCTGTGTATCAATCAGTCCTAATATCACTGCTGTTCAGACAGAGTCGAGGTGCCTTCCTGAAAGCTTGGTGGGCTGGGAAATAATAGAAAATAGTCTGATTTAAACTGATTTTGAAAAAGACATGTTTTTAATAAAAATCACTTGGCATATGGAGTGACCTGCAAAAGTATTCACCCTCCTTGGCATTTTTCATGTTTTGCTTCCTCACCACCATGGATTGACATGGATTGTCCGTGAGTGGACGGCAGTCCCCTGGCAGGTTTGTTGTGGCACCAGATGATTTCCATTAGGAGACGGTGGATTTGATGCTGCTCTGGGGAACATCAAAGTTGATCAGTTGATTGAAGAGGATAAACTTGGGTCCAGCTTTAGATGTTCTTATAAATTCCTGCAGGTTCTGGCAATTAGCTTCTTTATTGTCATTTCTTGACTTGTGAAAACCAGCGCAGATATGCCTCACGTAAAGGCATGTTCTTTTCTCTTTCCAGTTTTGAAGAGAAGCACAGAGATAGACCGCCATCACATTTATACTCAAGAGAAAGGGGAAGCCATACATTACCAATTCAGTTGAGAGACACTTTGTAAATTGTCCCAACCCTGTTAAAAGTATTTTTTACAGATGCATTGATTTTTTGATAATTGATATTTTTAAGCTGATCAGTCATGTAAACCCATTTCAATAACTTTGTCTTATAAAACCTTTAACACCAACACTCAAAAAAGTAAACCAGGGGATTTGTCCACTTTATGATAATATTTATTATTTCCAGTTAGCACATAAAAAAGGTGTTTGTTGGGTTAAAAAACAATTATGTAATGTTTATTAAAAAAAATAATTTAACGTTATGTGTTAACTGGAAATAAAGTGTTAACATAAAGTGAACAAATCACTTTTTGAGTGAAATAATCTTGGTATTTGATTTCATTAATTTTAGATGACAGTTCATTATTGTTTGTGTAGCAGATCTGAATATTTTATGGACCCTGCCACTCTTTTAGTAATACTACTTGTAAAAGCTTCCCAGCATGCTGCCGACATAATGAGGTTAGCAAGCAACAAGCTGACATCTCTGCATTCTCATGTAAAAAAAACACCAATTGTAACTGTCACAAAGGTGAAGTAAGCCATAATTAGCTACCCTTGCTTCCAGCTTTTAAGCTTCTCACTATAACATGAATCATCTCAAGTCTAATCATAAAGGAAAACATAAAGGCATTCAGTGGTATTTAAATGATGGATACTAAAATTCTTGGCAACAAGAAATCTCAAGTGCAATTTTTCTTGAGCAAGACACAATAACATTGCCAGCAAAAAGTGCAATTAAAGCTTCACATTGAATAAATAAAAATGGCCAAAGATTTATTATTTATTTGAAAGTTCATTAAGTCTTTGGGGTTTCTATATTTGTTAGTTTAGAGGGACAAGGGCAAAGTATTAAGAAATACAGTGCACTTTAACATTTATAGCATAAGCTAAAAATCAGTGCCTGTCTGTACTCGGGCTTTTGGCTGACGCAAAAGTATAGAAACAAAACCAGGATTTTAAATGAGTATAAGCATGACACTCAAAAAGACCCAACAATAAAAAAAAAAAGATGATGACAATTCATGGAAATACAGCTGGTCCTTCTTAAAGAGTAACTAACCTCGATGTACAATCATAACCCCGCCCCAAACAAACTGGAAAATGCCACCAAAGTGGGCAGTGCCAAGAGACACTGAGGGCCTCGGCCAAGTGTGGGGATGAGCGGAGGGGTTTTAATTAAATGGGTGTGTGGTCAGGATGAGGGAAAGTGAAAGCTGGTTTAATTGGACATATTGAAACATGGAGAATGACCAGAGCAACACTGGTGGTTTCGCCATAGATCAGTCTTTTGAGGTTGAGGATTTCTCCCCCCCTTTGTCAATGGAGGTTCAGGGAGGCTCTGTGGAGCCCAGCGGGTCTGAGCCTTATCAGTTGGAGCCGCTAACTCAATTACCTCGTTTACACTATCCCTGTTTAACCGTGCCGAGACCAGTCCGAGCTCGGTAACCGAGATATCGAGTGTAAATGGAACGCAAACTGAACCGAACCGAGCCAGACACAACCAGACCGCGCTAAATGCAGACCAGTTCCATGTGTGAGCTCGGCCCGGTTTTTTTTCTGGCCCGGTTCTCAGATAACAAAGAGCGCACGAGCAGACCGCGTCATCTCCTTACAGCCAGCTGACATTTCAAACATTCATAAAAATACTAGCTTCCCTACCGTGACACACGATTTCCAGTGATGATTCTGCTTCCTCCTTCCATCCTAGAGAGTAGTAGTACCGTAGATCGTCACTAGGAGGCGAGGAAACCAAGGAACCGAGATAGTGTGATGTGTAAATGTTCGTCAGAACCAAGCTCGGCTTGGTTAACTGATCCAAGCTCGGACCGAGCTCGGCACGGATCGGTTTAACAAGGGTAGTGTAAATGGGGCCAATGACGCCCAAAGCCGGCACTGGTGGAGGACAGAATGGGTCCAGTTTCTGAGTGGTGAGGAGATGTTAGCAACATCATTGCTAACATGGGCTAACGTTCAAAGCAGTGACAAACAAAATGTTAACCTGGAAAGCGCTATTGGTCAATACTCGCAAAGCCTGCAATTCCAACCCCTGACTCGATACGGGGAAGGGTGTTTGAGTGAGATGGTTTTATATCCAAACATGGGGCTTTGAAGTAGACATCGACCTAGCTGTACTGATTGTAACCAATACGAAGAATAATCAACTACAGTAGCCACCCTTCAACCCAAAGAGGTCAGCACTAAAACGGCTTACACATGTCAAAGGTTTGCACAGAAACATAAATCTAGCACCCTTAAGGCCCAATTTATAGTTTAGCTACTCCTCTGACATGATACCAGTTTAATTTTAATCCGTGGTTTCTGTTAACCGAGACAGAAAAGGCTGTTTGTCCCAGAGACATTTTACGTAAAGCCACCTTACAGTTCCCACAGGATAGACTTCAATTTACTGAGCCAGAAGTCCTAAGCGACCAAAAGGTCACAGAGCAGGTGAGGAGTCTTACCATGTAAAAGTGCCAGGTTAGCAAATTAAATGCTCTAAAGTTTCAACAAAGCAAACAAAGAAACAAACCAATGGAATGCAGAAAGCCTGCAGGGAGACGGCCTTGTGGTTTTCTAACATTGGCACTTTCAGGCAGCTGAAACAAAACAATGCCAGGAGTAGATTATATTAGTTTAGCCTCTGAGCACCTTGCCCAAAGGACAAACATGAATTTGTATTAGTGTGCATTGTTGCAAACATAAAGCCGAGCCACAGAAGTGCACTGTTGCTGTTTGCAGCTTCCATCCAACAAAAGACAATCGGAGTTTTAAACCAATTCTCAAAGATTAAAGCGAATCTGATTCAAGCAAATGTGATGACAATTTATCCTTCATTAGAGATAATTACAGCATTCAAACAACATGTTTCTGACAAAAGACTCCAGCAGCAGACTATGCAACAGCTCAACAAAATGCATGAAAGGACGTTCTCGCCTTTTTAAAAAGCTCCTGTCACTTGAGGCCCATTTAAAAACAAGCCTCGGTTAGAAGGGAAAGAAGCACTGCAGCTTCGAGACTCAAAGAGAATTTTATGACACAAAGATGTTCGCACCTTTTTGTGCATGAGTTGTTTGACAAGTAAAGGAAACCAAACCGATCCTGGATGTACCACAATCAGGAGGAGGAGTGATTCCACTGGAAAGGCAGAATAAAATATCTGGTGAGTGAGCAAATGAAAGGAGGAAAATGAAGCATAACGCATCCTATTTCTTCCCTATGAAGGCAGGAACTGAAATAGTTCAACACTCAGTCACTGGCTCTGTAGATAAACTGACTCACTGAGAATGCAGCTTTTGCAATCTCACAGTACCAGTAAATCCTGTGAAGGAAGAAGTAGAATAGAGGAAGCAAGAGCTCCAGAGTGCACACAGATATAAACAGTGACTTAAGAGTAGTAAAGTGCACGAATTTAGCTGGAAGCATCCTAATGCAGCACTCTGTTACACAGCTTGGTAACCTGTTAGCATTGTCTCACTGAGGCGCAGATGCAACCCTGAAACCACAAGGACAGATTCGCATTTACATGTTGGGAATTTAGCAAAGGCTCGTATAGCGATGGAGCAACAGAGAGCGAACAGGTGCAGCTTCACCGAGTCAAGCAGTGGAGACTGGCTGTTCGGGGAGGTTTTTTATGCGGCACTGATTACTGTAAAAAAAAAAAAAAACAAGGTTTGGCCTAAACACTTGAAAATCAATGCTGCCGCTTAATCTGAAGAGGATAAAGATCAACAAGTATTTCTTTTTTTCCTGACACATGGTTACTGCAGTGCTGAGTTTATATTCAGCTCTCCAACTGCAACAGTGAGTTCAGGTCAACTATGCCTTCACAAACCAAGGTTTTTACACATTGCCTAAACTGAAACGCATAAAAAGCAAAATATGACCGTTGGTCATACTGATTTCCAATTTAAAGTCAGAGCTGGAAATGTGAACTTTACAGTAAGTGAAAAGCATCAGAGAGGGTTGCTTCAAAATGAAACTCAAACTAAACGGTCATTTCTCAGTCAATAAAGACTCCCCCTCACTGTTTTTTCAGGTCTTTCCTGAGGTGTGATTACAAAAACTCCCCAAAGACGTGTCCATTCAACCAGTTACTTAGAAACCCATAAATAAAATTAACTCCAACCAACTGCCTTCAAAAGTCACTTAGTTTGTAAATTGTGTGCATCATTTGTGATTTCCACTGAATATTGTGATACAGTTGATCACAATATTCTCCTACAAAGACTTGAGCATACTGTAGGGATTAAGGGGAAAGCATTAGGCTGGTTTAAATCTTATCTGTCGGACAGATTCCAGTTTGTTCATGTTAATAATAAATCTTCCTCAAACTCTAGGGTCACCTGTGGAGTACCACAGGGTTCAGTCCTTGGACCAATTCTCTTTACTATAAATATGCTTCCGATCGGCAAAATTATCAGACAGCATGGGATTAATTTCCACTGTTATGCTGATGACACTCAGCTATATTTATCCATAAATCCTGATGAATTCAATCAATTACTTCGACTGCAGTCATGTCTTGATGACATCAAAAGCTGGATGACTTTAAATTTCCTGCACTTAAATTCTGACAAGACAGAAGTTATAATCTTTGGACCAGAGTCCTCAAAAAATAAACTTCTTAATCAATCACTGAATCTGGGTGGCATTAACTTGGCCTCTGGTAGTAAAGTAAAAAACCTTGGTGTTATTTTCGACCAAGACATGTCATTTAAATCCCATATTAAACAGGTTTCCAGAGTTTCCTTTTTTCACCTCCGGAATATCGCCAAAATTAGAAACATTCTGTCCAGGAGTGATGCTGAAAAACTAGTCCATGCATTTGTTACTTCAAGGCTGGACTATTGTAATTCTTTACTATCAGGAAGTCCACAAAATGCAATTCAAAGTCTTCAGCTGATCCAAAATGCTGCAGCGAGAGTTCTGATGAAAATCAACAAGAGGGATCATATTTCTCCTATTTTAGCTTCCCTTCATTGGCTTCCTGTTAAATCAAGAATAGAATTTTAAATTCTTCTTCTAACATATAAAGCCCTTAATAATCAAGCTCCATCATATATCAGAGCTCTGATTACTCCGTATGTTCCTAACAGAGCACTTCGCTCTCAGACTGCAGGTCTGCTGGTGGTTCCTAGAGTCTCTAAAAGTAGAATGGGAGGCAGATCCTTTAGCTATCAGGCTCCTCTCCTGTGGAACCAACTCCCAGTTTTGGTCCGTGAAGCAGACACCCTGTCTACTTTTAAGACTAATCTTAAAACCTTCCTTTTTGACAAAGCTTCTAACTAGAGTGGCTCATGTTACTCTGAGCTACCTTTATAGTTTTGCTGCTATAGGCTTAGGCTACTGGAGGACATCAGGGCCTATTTTTCTCACTCTACTGATTTCTACTGTTCTCCAGTCTACTGTTCTCCAGATTTGCATTGCATTACATTGAATTGACTGTTGTCATTTCAGCTTTTAACTTTTTGTTCTCTCTCTTTTTTCTTCATAGTAGGTACACCTGGTCTGACGTTCTGTTGACTGTGAAATCATCCAGGGAGGACAGATCACCGACTATTACCATCTAATGTAGAACAGATTACTAGATCAATGTGTGCTTCTGTGCTTTTTGTCTCTCTTGTTGTGTCTCTGCTCTGTCTTCTGTAACCCCCAGTCGGTCGAGGCAGATGACCGTTCATACTGAGCCCGGTTCTGCTGGAGGTTTTTCGTTCCCGCTAACGGGTGGTTTTTCTTTCCACTGTCGCTTCATGCTTGCTCAGTATGAGGGATTGCAGCAAAGCCATGGACAATGCAGACGACTCTCCCTGTGGCTCTACGCTTCTCCAGGAGTGAATGCTGCTTGTCGGGACTTTGAAGCAATCAACTGGTTTCCTTATATAGGAAATTTTGACCAATCTGTATAATCTGACCCAATCTGTATAATATGATTGAACTTAACTTTGTAAAGTGCCTTGAGATGACATGTTTCATGAATTGGCGCTATATAAATAAAATTGAATTGAATTGAATTTTATATCATTTTAAAGTATAAATAAGGCTGTCCAGTGAAGTCCTAAGTTGTTAGAGAACATTAGTAAACGAGCCGCATCATGAAGTCCAAGGAACACAGCAAACAGGTCAGAGAGGTCAGAAGGTTAAAACCATGAAAAGATGGATTACAGGCTGAAATGAATGCCGTCTCTGTTAATACTTGAAACAGAAGAGCTAAAAGCAGCACTAAACAGATGATATTTAAACAATGATTGAAGAGATTGAGGGTTTCGGCAGTTCTGTGGTTTTCTGGAAACCTGTTCCAGATTAATGGAGCATAAAAACTGAATGCTGCTGAGAGGTCTGGAAGGTTGATACAAGGGCAAATCTTTAATGCATTTTGGTGCTAAGCCCATCAGTAATTTCTACAATAATATAAGTATTTTCAAGTCTAGTCTATGAGATGCAGGGAGCCTGCATAAGGACTTCAGAACGGGAGTGATTGGCTCTACCTTCTTGTTTTCAGCAGCTTTCTGGATCAACTGCAGCTGTCTGATTGACTTTTTAGGCAGACCCGTGAAGACACCATTGCAGTAATCAATTTGACTAAAGATAAACACATGGAGGAGTTTTTTAAGATACTGCTGGGACATTAGTCCTTTAATCCCCGAAATGTACTTAAGGTGGTAAAAGGCCAAATTTGTAATTGCCTTTATTGTGCCTCTGTGGGTTCGGGTCTGAATACATCACAACACACAGATTTCCAGCCTGATCAGTGGTTTCTAGCTGTAGCTCTTTAAGCAAAACGCTAAGCTTGGTAGAAAACCAACAGTGCGCGTAAACCGGACCACACCAGCTGCTACATGAAAGACGGTGATGGCATCGTCATGTTTCAAGGATGTGTTTCTTTGGCGGGAGACAGGGAAGCTGGTCAGAGTTGACGGGAAGATGGATGGAGCAAACACTGGGCACTCCAGGTAGAAACCTGTCAGATAAAGTCACAACGAAACACACTGAAGTTTGTGCTCATAATGTGATGAAACTGAAAAATGTGTAGGGGGTATGAGTACATCTGTAAGCCCCTTTTTAACTTTAAATAGCACAAACTGGCTTCAGAGGCAATGCTTCCCTGTCAAAAGTAAAAAGAGGAATATTTTTCCTGATTTTACGAAAAGATATGAACGTTTATCTAGTTCCCCTTTTGTTAACATAAAACAACTGTTTATTATTTTACACACATTTATCCTGATCAGTTTTCTCAGGTATTTCTAACTTCAAGATAACTTGTGGATTAATATTGACCTAGCATAAAAAAAATGTAAAACTTGCTTCCTTTCATTTCCAGTCAGCGTTCTTAACCGAACTACGTTTTTCCTGAGAAACCTCTTTCTCGGTAACTTATTTGACTTTTACCGAGTCGGATGTTCCAACTTAGCAGAGAAGTGACGAGCTACTCAAGGCCTTCCTGTTTAAGAACAACTTGCACAATACTCGCTGGTGGGCAAAACCGACCGAACAGGACACAGCTAATAGTTGTTTTAAATCAAGAAAAAAATAAAAATTAAAGCTGTAGTATTTGATAATGGCAGCTTGAAAAGAACTCAGTATGTGCTCAATATAAGAGATTCTGAAATGCTGCTGAAAGAGGATAGTGGTTTTCTTTTAGATCAACATTCAAATGAAAAAGGGTCTAGGAATGAGGAAATGAAACAACAAAGTCACCACTGGAGGAGAAACCAAAACCATTTTCACTCTCAAAAAAAAAAAAAACTCTTGACTTTAGCAGCAAGAGCTGAGCGTGTCTGTCCTCCTGGCTGGTTGTTTGTCTTCTCCTTGCTTCACATCACAATCCAATTCTGTGGAGGAGTTACGGACTGGTGGGCAGCTGGAGCTCACCGCACTGCTCTGCGAAGCAGCACTTGTTCAGTGTGTGTGTGTGTGTGTGTGTGTGTGTGTGTGTGTGTGTGTACGCGTTGAACGTCAGCACCGAGAATGTTTGAGAGGCCGGTACTCGATCCAGCCGCAAAATGCAGCCGCATCGCTGTGCCACACCGTGGAGGATCAGTGAAGTAGTGGCCTGTCATTTCAATGAGAGAAAAAAAAAGACTAAGCAGGATGCAGACAATAAAATCAGAATTGAGGACACCGATTAATGGGGAAGGAAAACATAATGAACAGTATTGGAAGTATCCTTTAATTAAAAACAAACAATCAAAAAGGTTTTTGTAAGTTTTCATGTCCTGGGGTCAAAAACTGGCCTTGTTATTTAACTGTCCTGTGGTTCTACCAGCGGACACACTCACTACACATCATTCTTCTCTGTCCAATGAAAAACAACGTTCTATGCATCCTCAAAATTAAATAAAAAAAAAAAACACAGTTGAACACTGTAACCAAGTGTTTAAAAAAATGCTTCAAGCACCTTTAGAAACACATTAATTACAACTAATTGTTGATCTTTAAGTAAAACAAAGAATCAAACCTCAGATGTGTTTTTGTTTTTTGATTAATGCAATAACGGCTGACATTTTCCTTTGTTTTTTTTCTGATTTTCTTAGTAACTATCTTAATAATACCTGAGCTGACAAATCAAGGGAAATTGTAAAATTTCTTTAGGCAGAGTTTAAGCTCCATTCTAAAATTCCATTTATCTAATTAAACCTATTTTGAAGTCCCATGCTGACAGCAAGATCAGACATTAAACATTCTCTATAAGAGACTGGTTTTAAACTTCTTTATATTTCCTATTTGACAACTGTGAATGCATTTTTTTAAACTGTGAATGCATTAATAGGGTAGAGGTCCCTTCGAATATCAGATGAGTGCTACAGAGCCACTCAATGAAACGCATTCAGGGGCGACATTGTATGTAAAATTAGCCGATCATTTTTATCTCACCAACTCCATCTGAATGAAGGTTACTGTGGCAACGTTAAATGATGATCTATTTAGAAGCTGCAAACTGAGTTTTGGGACAAATCTTTGCTTCTAATGAAACACCTTCAGATGCAAAAGCCAGAGGACATCATCAAAAAAGTGTCCTGAGGTTATCCTGTGTTTCAGGTCAACATAAACATACTCTCTGGTGACCCAGCTGAGGTTCTTTAAGTCCCAGATTATGCCCTAGCATATCCAGAGCTAGTCAGAGGCTTTCCCCACAAATTTTATGCTATTTGAGACGCCCCTGCTCTTTTTTCCACCAATTCAATGGAAAAAGAAAAAATCTAGACGTCTGCTGTGCGTGCACCCTACCATCAGTGTGTTACACTCAAATATACAGAACATTGCAAAAGTATTCGCTCATTCATCCAAATAATTGAAAACAGGGGTTCCAATCATTTCCATGGCCACAGATGTGTAACATCAAGCAGTCAGCTGTCAGTGGTATTATAAAGTGAAAGTGATCGGGAATGACAGCAACTCAGCTACAAAGTGGTAGACCATGTAAAGTAAAGACCGCAGTGACCAATAAAACCTCATGTGGCCTTCAGGTTATCTCAAGAGCCATATGCATAGACTGCTTCTAGGAATGGGTATCCACGGTCGAGTAGCTGCATCAAAGCCATACATCATCAAAGCGTTGGATGCAGTGGTGTAAAACAAGCCTCCACTGGAGTCTAGAGCAGCAGAGGCACGTTCTGTGGAGTGACGAATGTGGCGATCTGATGGATAAGTGAGGGTTTAGACGTTGCCAGGAGAATGCAAAATACAGTCCGACAAGTACCAAAGTGTAAAGTTTAACAGAAGGATTCTGGTGTGGGGTTGTTTTTCAGGACCTGGGCCTGGACACTTGGTTCCAGTGAGAAGGACTCTGGATACTTGAGCATACCAAGAGATATTGGACAACTCCATGTTTCTAACTTTGTGGGAACAGTTTGGAGGCGACCCCGTCCTCTTCCAACATGACTGTGTACTAATGCACACACCAAGGTTCACAAAGACCTTTTGTGGATGAGAGAGTTTAGCGTGGATGACCTTGACTGGCCTCAAATGAAAATTCCCATAAACACTCCAGAACCTTGTGGACAGCCTTCTCAGAAGAGCTGAAGCCGTTACAGCTGCACAGGTTGGACCAATCTCAACAAATAACGACTGAAGGTTTATGTTGCTCAGTCTGCGCTGGCCAATTTTGGATGCATTCCTCCCCCAAATAAATGTATATCTGAATTAAACCTGCTGGATGATAAATAACAAATCGTATACACAATTATTATGTGTTTAACAAAATGACTCATATTCTGAAAACATGCTGCATTTATTGTCCTATTGGACACTTGCAAATCAGAAAATGGACAAATCATTTATATAATAATTGTTTTTCTAATCGTTGCATTGTTTTGTGATTGTTTTCAGCGGACATTGAAACTAAAAAACTAATTTTATTAATTACACAGGCCCACGTTTTATGCAAAGGATGAAGGAGCGGGAAAGCATAGAAATGAAAGCATGGGTTATTTTATTCCTTAACTGTGCTCTCTGACCATCAGGCAATTAAGCACAGAATATATTGTAATGATGTTTAGAATATGTTAGAATATGTTAATGATCACTTGATATACATCTACAATCAGGACTATTCAGACAGGTCCTAAAGAAGAAATTCTAAATTATCGTTTAGTTTGGAGTTTTTTAATGTTGTAACATAAATGTATATTAAATCAGCTTTAATCCTTGTAAGCTGATCCTTAAATATGTCTTAAGTGTGAACATGAGCTGGAAACAGCAAATAAACACGCATCGTCTCCAAATATTTGTCCAGCACAAATCCAAAAGCGTCACAGACAAATTCTCGCCTCAGAATGTGAGTCTGGAAACGAACAAGTAATATTGCAAAAGCTACAGACATCTATGCAATCTGAGATGATTACGCTGTAGGTTAGATGTCCATGATACATTGACTTGCCATATTCATTGCATTATCTGCATTTGCAAAATCCCAATCGCGAAATACGGCTGGGATGTAATATTTGGTAGGCTGTGCTATTTCAAGAGCGATGCATTCATGCTATGTATGTATTTAGGCAGTTGAATGAGAAATTAGATAATTAAATTACAGTGGAAAAATATAGAAACGCATAACCACTTCTCATTGTCTGAAATTAAATTCGACTTCCTTTCCGTTTTAAGTCAGTTACAAGAACCAATGGGGTTTATTTCCCAAATGCCAACATAATGAGTAAGCCATTTTTCAAAGAGTTAAAAACACGTCTTCTAATTTAGTAATTTAAACTAATTTAGTCATTTAGTTGGTCTTCTATCAGCTGAAGAAAATTTCCAGGATTAAAGGACTAATGTCTCAGCAGGATCTGGAAAAATTAATCCATGCATTTATTAGGGCTGGGCGATAATTCAATAACAATATATATTGATCGATAGACGTGTGGCGCGATAGGAAAAAATAGGGTCGATAAAAACTTTGATAGACAGTTTTACTTCCTTGCTACAGTCGGCACGCCGTCACAAAGCCCCGCCCTCTCAAACCACAACACAGAGCATGTGAATATGTCGCAGCAAGGAGCGGCGGAGGAAACGGTCCCAAAACGGGGTTTTACTAGTTCGCCAGCCTGACAGAAATAAACCACAGTGATTTGTAAAACTTGCAAGGAACCGGTAAAAGCAGAGTCTGGTAACGCAACCCACCAGTATTCATCACGTAAGCCGCTCACACCCGCAGCAGCGCGAGCTGCGCGGCTCCGGGTCGTCGTCGGAATTTTCTGGAACTTCTTCCAAAACAAAGCAGGTATAGCAGCTAAACTGGGCTCCCTTCTTTGTGATAAAATGACAAAGCGTCCAAGCGGCATAAGGACATAACGCATGCAGTAACGTGCTTCATAGTGCTAGATATGTCTGCTGTTCTCTGCAGCTGAAAAACCTGGCTTCAAACAACTACCTGCCACTCTTGATCCGCGATATAAAGTTCCGGGAAGCAAGTTTTTCTCTAACAGCGCTCCCTAAATTGTGCAACACGCCACAATTTAGGGCGTGTTGTTCGGACCTCAGCCCTGCATCAGCCTCTCAATTATGAAACCTGATAAGTAACTAGTGTACTATTCCCACCTAAATAGGCTATTCTATTAATTTATTTGGTATATTTATTTTGGTCACTTTTCTGGTCACTTTAGTTTATTCTTTGTCATTATTTAATAACATAACTCAGGTTTCTTAAGTTATTTTTCTTAAAAAAAAAATTCTGTTATGGTTAAAAAAGTTGGTTAAATAAAGATTTAATTGGAATTCTGTGTTTGTGTTCTTTATTTAAATCAAATCATTTAGCAATATCATAAAATGTCCAGGCAGAGCTGCACATACAGTTGTGGTCAAAAGTGTACATACACTTGTAAAAAAATCATAATGTTATGGCTGTCTTGAGTCTTCAATAAGTTCTACAACTCTTATTTTTCTGTGATAGAGTGATCGGAACACATACATGTTTGTCACAAAAAACAGTCATAAAGTTTGGTTCTTTAATAAATTTATTATGGGTCTGCTGAAAATGTCACCAAATCTGCTGGGTCAAAAATATACATACAGCAACAAAATTTGTCAACTTTGGTGATGTAGCGAGTTGTGTCAATCAAATTAGCTTCATGTCATGGCCTCTTCACTTCTTCTAAGTGATTCTGATTGACTACAGCTGTTGACTTCTCATGAGCCCATTTAAATAGGGCTCATTTGACCCAGTGATTAGACTCAGCTACAAAAGCTACAATGGGAAAGTCAAAGGAACTCAGTGTGGATCTGAAAAAGCGAATTATTGACTTGAACAAGTCAGGGAAATCACTTGGAGCCATTTCAAAGCAGCTACAGGTCCCAAGAGCAACTGTGCAGACAATTATACGCAAGTATAAAGTGCATGGAACAGTTGTGTCACTGCCACGATCAGGAAGAAAACGCAAGCTATCACATGCTGCCGAGAGGAGATTGGTCAGGATGGTCAAGAGTCAACCAAGAATCACCAAGAAGCAGGTCTGCAAGGATTTGGAAGCTGATGGAACACAGGTGTCAGTCTCCACAGTCAAGCGTGTTTTACATCGGCATGGACTGAGAGGCTGCCGTGCAAGAAAGAAGCCCTTGCTCCAGAAAAGGCACCTTATGACTCGGCTGAAGTTTGCTGCTGATCACATGGACAAAGATAAAACCTTCTGGAGGAAAGTTCTCTGGTCAGACGAAACAAAAATTGAGCTGTTTGGCCACAACACCCAGCAATATGTTTGGAGGAGAAAAGGTGAGGCCTTTAATCCCAGGAACACCATGCCTACTGTCAAGCATGGTGGTGGTAGTATTATGCTCTGGGGATGTTTTGCTGCCAGTGGAACTGGTTCTTTGCAGAAAGTAAATGGGATAATGAAGAAGGAGGATTACCTCCAAATTCTGCAGGAAAACTTAAAACCATCAGCCCGAAGGTTGGGTCTTGGGCGCAGTTGGGTGTTCCAACAAGACAATGACCCAAAACACACATCAAAAGTGGTAAAGGAATGGCTAAACCAGGCTAGAATTAAGGTTTTAGAATGGCCTTCCCAAAGTCCTGACTTAAACCCCATTGAGAACATGTGGACAGTGCTAAAGAAACAGGTTCATGAAAGAAAACCATCACATTTAGCTGAACTGCACCAATTCTGTCAAGAAGAGTGGTCAAACATTCGACCTGAAGCTTGCCAGGACCTTGTGGATGGCTACCAAAAGCGCCTAGTTGCCGTGAAAATGGCCAAGGGACATGTAACCAAATACTAATGTTGCTGTATGTATATTTTTGACCCAGCAGATTTGGTGACATTTTCAGCAGACCCATAATAAATTTATGAAAGAACCAAACTTTATGACTGTTTTTTGTGACAAACATGTATGTGTTCCGATCACTCTATCACAGAAAAATAAGAGTTGTAGAACTTATTGAAGACTCAAGACAGCCATAACATTATGATTTTTTTACAAGTGTATGTACACTTTTGACCACAACTGTAAAATATGGTTTTAAATATTTTCAATAATTATCGATATCGATCAATATGCATTTTTTTTTATCGATAAGCTTTTTTTCTATATCGCCAAGCCCTAGCATTTATCTTTAGTAGAATTGATTACTGCAATGGTGTTTTCACAGGTCTTTTCTGTTAGTCTATAAATCCCTGAATGGCTTAGCACCTAGATACATATAATATAGTAGACTTGTTGTCAGTGTATCAACCCTCCAGACCACTAAGGTCTTCTGACTCCAGCCTACTCTGCAGAACCAGAACCAGAACCAGACATGGAGAAGCAGCATTTAGTTCCCATGCTTCACTTATCTGGAACAAACTTCCAGAAAAGTGTAAAAGTGCTGAAAGCCTGAGTTCACATTTGTGACCCGCCACAGCAAAAGTAGGAACAAGTCGGCAGAGCACAAACTGAGAAACACGTGAAAAAGCTTAAATTTCTGAGAAAATGTTGATTTTTCTTTTATTGAAAAATATGCCGTTAAAGTTATGAAGAAACCCATCAGTGCTTTTTCAGGTTGTAAAACCGTAAATTTTGTGTTTAAACTCGGGATGTTTTCAGCTTAAAATCCCCATGACGGATATCTGCATGTCGGGGAGGAGAAAGGCACGGCTCATTTGTATGTCGCCTTTGTGTGGCTCTGCGGAGGCTTTTGTTATGCGTGTCGGCCAGTAAGCTCCACGCTTGAAGAAAGCAGATGGCTACTTATGCACCTACTTAAAGAGAAACTGAGTTTCTGCAACTTGTGAAGAAGATGGACCGAGCTGAACGGATCTCCAAGAGCAGTACTGTGGCTTCCTCAGCGCTCCGCTGTGGATTACATGTTGACGCGGACGCGGGACTTGTTACATACTCTGTATCAGGAGAGAGGATCAGATGAAGTGACTGGATGACTTTGGCAATAAAAGGTTCTATAGAAAAATTGTTCCTTCCTTTTGCATTATAGCCTTTCCTGTAGGTTAATATTGCAGTTATTAGATCCTCCCCACCAATGACAAACACAGACCCAGGAAAGAGTTCAGAGAGCACGCGTTCTATTTTTTTTTTTTTTTTAAACTTACAGTTTTGGTAAAAAGTTGTTTGAATAAAGGGTTGAGTTTAAATTCAGTGTTTGTGTGTTCTGTATCTAAAAATTGGTTGCTAAGCAACAGCATAAAATGGCCAGCGCTGCACTTAAAGTATAGGTTTTTAATTTGTTGATAATTATCGATATTGATCAATATGATTTCTATTTTATCGATGTGCTTTTTTTCTATATCGTCCAGCCCTAGTTTCTAGCTGACATTAACCGAACACGATGAAGAAAGCTTTGGACTCGCAGCCGAGGAGTGAGCGTTAACATGAACAGAGTGCGCAATAACTTGACCGCTTCGTTGTAGGAACTTTTTAAACAGGACACCTGAGTATCTACGATTCTGTATCAGGAGAAATCAGCGTAAAATAATAGCGTCTGCAGATAGAGAGAATTCATAGTTTCCACATTTCTACATTTTATTCCAACTTGTTTTTATTCTGTTTTTATTTTCCTAAGCTTTAATCACGTGAAGCACTTTGCGTTGTCCTTGTAATGAAATGTCCTATACAAATACATTTGCCTTGCCTTAAAAATAGAACCAAAATTACTACAGCTCTAAACAATTAGTGAAAGCCCAGATGAAAATGTCATGGCTGAGCAAGTTTCTGACATTTTTCAACATTCAAATGGAGTCACACCTGCCGATATCCCTTAGGCAACACCTTAAACACACTCCTCTCCCATGGCATCATGGGGAAAATAATCTGAAGAAGCCCGCCAAAATATCAGTATAAATAATTGTGGTCCATAAATCTCGTTCGTCTCTGGGTACAATTTCCAGGCTGCCAAACAAAACTCTTTATTCTGCCTTAAATTTCTCATCTTATGATGTAATTATATATTTTTTAATGTACACATATACACATTTTGCTATTTTTTTTTAAATTACTCTTCTCAGGTGCACATTTCGTTCAATCTGAGTGGATTCTTTTTAACAACGATAGTATTTTTCTTGTGTCATAAATTTACCCTTACTGTACATTTTTTATTGTTTTATATTTTTACCTTTGTTAAAATCTGCTATTCTTCCATTTGCCTTTCACTTTGCTGCTCACACAACTAATTTCCCCCACTGAGGAACAATAAAGAATATTTCTATTCTAATCCGAATTTTAGAGTTCAACATTAACACTAAAATATGTACATCAGAAAGCAAAAGATCTGCAATAAGCCTGGATTTACAGATGATAGGACATAACTACACAACACCACATAAAAGCCAGTCAGAAATGTATGGGCTGCAAGGTGCCAACTCAGCTGCATATCATTAAACACGAGAGAGCTTACACAAATCTACTAAACCCCATTTTATGGCAATTTATAAAGGCTAGAGCAGAATGGAATAAAATCACCAATAATAACCAAAACACACTAAGAATTTAATTAATCAAACAAGTGCAGAACGTTCTGTTCGTAAGCAGAGCGAGGATTTAAGGTTTATTTTTGCTCCTGCAAGTGTCTCATTCTGTTTGGGATGTATAATGATGAGAATTAATTGATGAATGTGTCTACATTTAAATTGCAAGCAGCAAAGCAGCCACTGGCCCTGCAAACACAAGCAGCAACAGTAATAAGTTTGCAATGTCATCCGTAATAAAAACTCAAAGGAAATTTATAACGAAATGACAGTCAGTGCCTCATTCTTGCTCGTTTGAAGTTGATTATACATGCACTGTATACAAACAGATAAGCAAATTCCACATTAATGACTGATGATTTCCCAGAGAAAATATTTCACACTATAGTTCTCACTAAAAATGCATTTACATGTCAATCTCTATGGTTGTAAAAGCCAGCTTTCCTTCACTTTCTCAGCATAAACAACATGGCTTGACTTTAACAGATTTGACAAAAGAAAAGATGTTTTCAGGTGGGAAAGTCAAAACCATGAATAGTGAAGCTATTAAAAAAATAAATCTATTAAATGTCAATGTCAATTTTATTCATATAGGGAATTTCGCCCTGACGTCACAAATTTGTCACGTGACTAACTGGTTGGCAGAAAAATTAAAACTGGCCGCCTGCAGTGATAACAACTAAGGCTTGTATTGTAAGGTTATTGATCATGGTCGTGTCGTGCTGCGTGATTGGCTGTACTAACAGATTCAACAAATATAATCCTAAAAGTTTTTACCAGTTTCCCAAGAAACCAGATCAACGAAGAAAGCTCTGGATAGCGGCGATAAAGCGAAGAAAATTGAATGGCCAACTGTGGGAGCCTGCAGATCATGACCGAGTTTGTCATCTGCATTTTGTGACTAATCAGAGAAATAAAAACTTTCACAGCGGTTACATTCAGCAGGTAGACACGCCCATAACAACCACCGCCGGTTGCCGGTTTCCTTATCACCGTCTGAATACACGCTGAACCCGCATTTTTAAAATGAACTGTGCCTGTCTGAATCACAATGAAAAACATTGCAGCTCTGTGCGTGAGCATAGTCAAGGAATCGCGTCTACCACTAATATCTCTCCCCGCAGCAGCAGCGGAGGCTGTAGCGGGGTGTGGGCGTGTCATGCGCGTCAGTGCTGGTAAAGGTTCAGAGTCACGGCACCATGAGCAGCGAGCGATTGTAGGTGCTGCGCGATCAATTTAATCTTGTAAATTAAACTTTCGGCCCGAATTAAATTTTCCCTCTACAGACGTAAACGACGTGAAGCGAGGAGAGAGATAGAAAATTTCTGTTTCCCGCCCGTTGACTTCTCCCAGATCCGTCTGGTAAATGTCGCCAAATGTTAGGTCAAGCCACGTGTCGGGATTTTTGCTCCAGTGTTCTGTTAAAGTATATGGATCGGGCAAGGAACATGTACCAGCGTTGTACAATAACTTGATCTTATATCTCTCTTTCGCATCTAAAGGTAGGGAGTTTGCATACGCAGAGAAAGGCATAACATCTTCGTTAGATTTCCTCCTCTTTATACTACCCGCCATGTTTTGCCAACCAGTCAGCGCGCAGGCTTGCTTTGTGACGTCACACAAAGGCTTTGCGAATAAGCCTATAGCAAATTTAACAACACAATGTTGACCAAAGTGCTTCACATAAAGGTCAATACAAACAAAATGCAATGCAATCAAATGCAATCAGAAAACAGCCATAAAAACCAACAAATACAATAAGAATGGGAAAAAAGAAAGCTAAACTATAAAAACATCACCTGCTAACTGCTCTGATGGACTTCAAACTGAACCAGAGTCAAAAGCCGGTGTAAAAAAAGTGAGCTTTCAGGAGGGATTTAAAAGACTGTATAGACTTTGGAACAAAGTGCCTCTTGATATTTGTTCTGCAGAGACTGGGGGCTGCCACAGCAAAAGCCCAATCCCCTCTGCGTCTTAATTTGATCGCCGGATACTCCAAGAAAATCTGACTGGAGGATCTCGGTGCTCTTTTTGGGTTATAAGACTTAGGGAGAACAGTTAAATAACTGGGTGCCAAGCCATTTCAAATTTTAAAAGTGAGAAAAGAGAGAAACTTAAAAATCAGTACGAAAAAGCACAGGGAGCCAGTGTATTAAACTTTGTTTTAAACATTGTATTTAAAAAAAATCCTTCCATTTTTTTTTTAACACAAAAGCCCATTTTATTTAGCCACACCTTACTCAGAAAGAAGAAAAGAGTATTAAATATAAAGGATGACGTTTCATCCGGATCCAAAATGTGTGCGGGACCATTGTTGAATGTAGGACACCGAGTACATAAGACATTGTTGATGGAGACGACGGATTGTTTATAGAGAATGTTACTTCCATCCGGGGTGACAAATGAGAAGGATTTTGGTTAATTTTGCAGTAAATTTCTTACTTATTACTCCTTTAAATTATGAAAGAAAATCCAGACTAATTTAGAGTAGACTATTGTGGTGACACAGTTGGCTTCAAGCGCAAGAGTAACAAATTGGGCCAGAACTGGACCAGAAATGACTAAATCTATCTGAATACTGCCAAGGATGTTTGTGTTTCAAATTGTGTTATATTTTTGCATTTGGCAGATGTTCGATCCAAAGTGACTTACAAATGAGGATGTAACAAAGCTGTTAACAACAAAACTAACAAAGGCTACTTAGAACGAAGACAACTAGTGAGGTTCTGGCAAGAGTGGTAAAGATGACAGTGCAGAGGTAGAATGCAGGCATAGCGCAGTAGAGCGAAGAATAAGGTACATGCTGGGGTAGGAGATGCTTTCTGAAGGGCTGGGTCTTCAAGAGTTTCATGAAGATAAACTTCTCGTAGTCCTCTGAGGGTCATTTGACCATCGTGGAATGATACATGTCAAGAGGTGGGGTTGTGTTGAGCATGGTGTAGGCACTGCTAGTTGACACTCTCTTGACAACCAGAGTGACTCAAGTTGTGAAATAAGCCTTTGCAAGAGCATGCCGACCCATTAAGTGCTTTCTGGGCAAACATCAGTGTTTTGAATTTGATTCAATCCTTTAAGGGAAGCCTGTGAAGCACCATAAAAAGAAGGGTGATTGAAGGTCAGACGCGGCAACACATTCTGGACTATCTGCAGGGGTTACACAAACAGGCTGGAGGAGGGTGTTGCAGTTTTTTGCTACAAGCAGTCATTGACCAACATAGTGAGATTCAGGTACACCTGGGTCATTCAAAAGAGCGCTTTTAAATCCCACGATAGGATGCCGGTTTGTGAGCTCTCCAAGCTAGAACATTTCTCCTGAGCTTTTCCTCTTCACTCGATAAATGGCTCAAATTGGAGCCGAAGACTTTGATAATATCACTACTTTTGTCTTTGGTGGCCATTTCATTATGTGCATATGCCTAAGTCAGGAGTTTTAAGTGTGATATCCCTTTTCTGCAACTTTACACTCGGTTCTTAGCTGCCTTTGCTCGCAATTCTTTACTCTGTTGCGTATTTCTCTGTTTCAGGCATGGTAGTGCTACAACTATATTGTGTTACAAGCCAGAACACAGTTGAAACGTTATAAAAAAAAAAAAACTTAATTGTGCCCTTCAACTTAGCATTACTGCAATAAAGCCTTAGTCGTTTTTTAAAAGAAATGTTAATGTTAAAAACTGCAACACTGTAATTTCATAAAAATAGTAAAGATCAACTGGAAAAGTCTTGGTTCAAGGCAGTTATGCAGATATTACTTTTGTAATTCACTGCAAAAAACAAAAAAAACAAAAAAAACATTTAAAATGAATCTACCACCAAATTAATAAAACTAATTTTGGCTGTGAGATTCAATAACCTGCACTTGCCAACAATGACCCTGCAGTGACTTTCTCTTCACTTTGCCAACTACTCTTGACTGAACACGGTAACATTTCTGACGACAGGCTTCAAGATTCCGTTTGACTGATTTAAAAAAAAAAAAAAACAACACGTTGAATTTATCCCGTCTTTCTTGATCAGATATTTACTGAAGGGAGCACACAATATGCAATCTTAGAATCTATACATGTAATCATACAGTTAATGTAGTTCCCGAGGAGAGGTCAATCTGACGGCAGCCTCTGCCTCCAACGCTGTTCACACAGAGAGAACGGGGGAACTCTGCAGGGGGGGGTCCTTCCTGTAACAGACCAGCGCCTGAGTTGATAACGGGGCACCTCGCCGTGTACAAATCGGTTTCCCTGTGTGATTTACAAAGAATCAACACTGCTTCCATTACGGAAGGACATGAAGCAGGAAGAGAAGTTTGGTAAAGACATTCCCAGATTTGTATCCCCTGTATTTTTGTAGTCTCTAAATAATTTCCTCCAAGCCTTAAGTATTAGCAGGTAGCAATAAAAAAAATGCAGTGAACCACTAATAACTTCAAGAAATTGCATTATGAGTAAAAGATTAAGAGCATTTCTTTGGATGTAACACATTAGCTGTTTTCCCACATGGCTTACACCTTATTGCCAGTAACAAGAGGCCCTTAGTAAGATACAGTTGTTCCTCTTTAGTAACTCACAGAAGGCTGGTGTCGCAGAAGCAGCTGGGTTGATGCCGCCTCCCACGTCACACATGCATGCTAATTCTGCCACCTCTGCTGAAATCAAGTTTTGATCTCATTCTGCCTCAGGGCCCTCATGTATAAAGCGCGTCTACGCATCAAAAACCTGAGGTGCGTTATTTAACGCACAACTCGGGAAGTTGAAAAGTGAACGTTGGATGCAAAGTGTGCGTCAGCCACACAAACTTCTGTGAGAACAACCCACAATGTCCTAAAACTCATCCATTCCCCGGAAATGTACCTCAACTCAAGGAGCATCGAACGCAATGTTTGTTTTTCATGAGTTTGTGTTTTTGTGGTCTAAACCCATACAAAGAAACTTAGTCACACATACAGTAACAGTACACACCTCAAAAAGTTATGGAAACCTAAATCAGATGTAAACTGTAAATATACCTCTGTTTTTGTCATGTGTTGATGCAAATGCACATTGGTCTACGGAGCAATAGCACATAAAATACATGTAAATGATCCAAGGGGCTCTTTCATTCTTTCTCACTGAGAATAAAACGGGGTCAGATCAGCAGATTAAGTGCTTATAAATCAGGTGTTTCGATTCTTCAGGTGTAGACAATCATATGTCCATAAACAGCTGCATAAAGTTGCGTGATATTGTGGAACAATGGCGGCGTTGGCGCTGCTGGAGGACATCGCTGACGGAAGAATTGGGAGGGAGCGTGTTTCTTACGGGCCTGATGGCACATGATGATGAGTCGCTTATTAGCTGGTTTAGATTAGGCAAATATTTTTGTACTGGCCCCAAGCGGTACAGAAGGAGAAGGAACCGCAAGTGGCCGGTTCAGGTTCTAACTCTGCTGCAGTATTTGCAACCGAAGCGAGGACCTAATTTCAGAACGTAATCAGAGCTATGACTGGTGTTTAGCTATTATCGACCTGTTCTCGGCCTGCCCTGGCTCTTTTATCTGATAATGTGGTGTTTGTATTGTGGACTTCTGTAGTAATAAAAAGACTCTTCAAAATGTAACTATATTTTACCATATTTAATCTAAAAGATAGAGGAATGCTTACAGATTCAGTACTGGGTTCCCATAACAACACAACCATTACCTAAGAACCCCGTTAGTTCTCTCACACAGACCTTATAAAGGAAGCATGTGCTCACCCATTGAGGGGCGGGCACAGTACGATATCAGCGTTCCATTTATCACATTGGTGGAGAAGATCATGCAGTAATGCAGACGTGTCCTTGCTGACACATAACACCCATAACAGTCATTCTGTCCAGTCCAAGTATGTCAGAAACTTTGCCTTCAGAGTCCGTTTATCTGTAATTTCCATGGCAACCAACTTTGCAGTCCAGTCTCTGTAATCTCATAATCTCTTACACTGGACTCGTACAGCTATAAAGGCTCAAGCTTTAAATGAATTCACTTTTGTGAATAGAAAGCCTTTTCGTTTAATATGTGTGCAACATATTTGTGATGCACAAATATGTCTAACAAATGTAGAGTTAAATTGGCCTGCTCTACTCAGGTTACCACTATACAATAATAATTGTAATTATTCTAATTATAATAGTTGTGTTAAGAGCAGGCTTTGTGTGCGGTGGCTGACTCGAGGTGTGTAGGCTCTCTGACTGACAGCACCGTAGTCGTGGTTATTTGGACATATGGAGTGTGCCTTCCAGGTATTGACAGTGATTTGCATATATTTAGGGGCGGGGACAAGGTGGCCCAAGATACACATACAGATGCCCATATTTCCCGATGTATGACGTATAACGGAAAGGTGTGCAATGACACATCTGCGTAGGCTTTCATACGACTGACTTTTTTTGTTTTTTAACGCCACACGTTTCTAAATTTCTTGCCACCACCAACTTTTAGTATGAAAGCTGCATATTCTTCTATACATGAGGCCCCTGGTCTTTAACATGGAAAATGTCAAGACTTTCTATATCTTCTTTAATTATCTGAAATTGATTCAGGTCTGATGTGAGAAAATTGTGCTTATGTGCTTCTTTACCACTTTTCTTTTTTAATAGAAAAAAATATCCCTCCCCCCCCCACTACCAAATATTCTTCCACCCGCCACTGCAGCTGTGTCAGACGGGAATGAAACACTTCAGTAAAATTACTAGTGATAAGGAGAAATAGGGCTGTCAGGGTAATAGAAATGAAAAATCTCTCTTTTTGTATATCAAAGTACATTTCAAATGTCTAACATGAACCTCAAGAACTTGCTTTTAATTGAAAATTAAAAAAATACCAATATCTTCTTTTAACAGGTCTTTAGACACAAACAGAGAGCGCACATAAAGCTCTTTGCCGAGGGACGTTCACATTTGGTCATGTCACAAAACAGATTCCAATGTGTTTTATTAGGATTTTAAGTGACAGACCAAAACAAAGTGGTGCAAAACTCTGAACTGGATTAGAATGATATAATTTCCATTTTTGTATTTATTTGTTAAATAAATTACACCTCCAGCCACTGTTCATTAAACTCCGACCAGCCTCTGTCTCATCTGGAATGAATCCTCTCCACTAAATGACGCTGTCACCTAGATGTTTCATGTCGATGTATTCATCGCTAGTTTTCCACAGTACATAGCATTTAGCATGTTCGCTAGGAAGTTTAATCTTGGTCTCGTCTGACCAGGGTATCAACATGCTGACTGTGTCGCCTGTATGGCTTGTAGTTACCTGCTTTCTTCTCGCTATTCTACTTAGAGACCAGGTTTGTGGGGTAAATGACTAACATCTGGATTCTCCTTCCTGAGCTTTGCATGTCTGCAGCTCCTCCAGAGTTATCACAGGCCTCTCGGCTAGGGCTGCACGGCCTACCCAGAACATTTCCTCATCACAGTACAGGTGTTTGCGATACGAACATGGCAAAGGACTGTTTGAAACGTATGAATTGTATTCCAAGCTTATAATTTCCACAACAACATAATATTCTCCCTGTCGGGTGACATGCTGCTGTGGTCCAGCCTCACACCTGACACAGGTAACAGTGGCCATGGTAAAGGTTACACAGAGTGTTACAGGCACAGGTGAATGAAAGAGGAAGGAAGAAAATGTAGATTTGCCGCCGCAATTGAGATTGACATCACAACACGCACCAACAATAGTGCCATCGCATGGTTTTCTAAAATCACAGAGCCACACTTCTCTAAATAATACTCTGCTTCCCCAACATGTCAGTTTCATTAGAGCTCTGATGGGTTTGCAGCTGCAAACCTGCTTTCAGATTCCTGATAATAGATTGCATAAAGCTTCATTAGATGGGCATGGCTTGGCAATATTCCAACTTAGCCCTGCTTTAAACTTCTTCACAACTTGATCAGGTGTATTGCTTGATCCTCAGGATGCTGATTGATCACAAATCTATGCCGACTGCGCACAACAACACATAAGAATAAATTACACATAGAAGGGCCCTATTTACAGAGTCTTCTAAAGCAGCCAGTGGCACAAAATTTATTTTACGCATCAGAATAAAGGGGTCTGGATGCCAATACATCCAACATTTTTCACATTTTTAATAGTATAAAGTTGTGTGCTACTACTTTATTCTGGTGAGTCACATAAAATCCAGATTGTATATGCATTTACCAATTTTATGAGATAAAGACTTTTGCAAGGCACTGTGTGAAAAATGAATAAAGGCCACTAAGTATACGCCGGGAACCTCTGTGCCCTCCTCCTGGTCCACTGTCATCAGCCAACACAAACCTTGGGTGAGCATGGATGCTCTAATCACAACATCACCGATCGCTGCCTACCTGCAGCAGTGCCATCCCATGGTCCTTTTAGCTGAGCCAGCAGCTGTCCTCAGTTGATGGATGGTAGCAGTACAGCATTCCTCTTCTTTTATCGCATACGTTCCAATTTCAGTGCATCCAAGAAACACTGGAATACATGCAACTGCACACACATCCAGGAAGTCCGAATGCAAAAAGCTACTCAAGACCTTGTAAAATTTATCGACAGCAACATTGACCTTTCATCGCATTACTTATGTTTTTAACTGAATCCATTAGCATTACTCTGAAGTTTAATTTGCAGGACGTAGGGCATCGTCCATTGGAGATGAGCAGTCATTAGATTGGATCGATGCTCTCATTCCTTACACAGCCAGGAGGAGACAAAGGAGAACAGCAAACCAGAAGAGTGGAGTGCACTGGCTCCTCTACGGTGTTATGTTACAGCCAAACAAGACACTGATGCCACAAGATCAGCAGGAGACATAGTCCTACCTTTATAGCCTGGGATCGGATGGCAGACTTTGTGTAAGACGGCTTCACCAAGTCTGCAAAGCAAGGATTACAATTTTGGCAGAAATATTATAGTAATATTTCTAAAATAGCTTAAAGTACAGTCATATTAAAAAGAAAATTCTTCCTCTGAGTTTTGGAGTTCTGTTATTAGCCAGGTTCAAAATGTATTCAAGGATAACTTCAAGTGTGCCGAATCACACATGCATTCAACCAGGGCATTATTTCTTAGACAGAAATAAGACATAAACGGATTGTTTGGTGAAAAACAGTAAATCCAAGGATACATAAAAGGTAATAAGAATTAAGCCAACATAGTTTGTTTTACCATGACTGTAACCCTGGCCACCCAACTGGACGACAACTGGGTGTCCTGTATGAAAAGTGTAAAACTGGCTCTCAGCCCGACCACTGAGAAAGTCACTGGAGTCCAGGAAAAGACATCCTGGAAACACGGAAACACACACACACACACACACACACACACACACACACACACATGAATGATTTATGCAAGAAAACGGACTTTTGTTGGCTCCATCCATTTCCTGTCGCCTTGGGGAATCTAGTCAATATTATTTTACAAGTGAACAAGCATAGCGAGTGACAGCGATTTAAATAGCTTAACACACTGCGAATCTCCAGGTCTGCCTATGAAACTTTACAAGACAGAAGAAAAAAATCTTCCTGATTGGTTAATGGTTTTTATCATTACAGAATGTGCTGCGTTTATCTAGAACCTTATTCCACCCTCCATCAGGGTGAATTTAAAGGAGAGGAAGTAAACGATAAAGGAAGGGTGAGCTGTGGCTGATATGTAGTGGATTAAAATTAAAACAGGTAAGGCTAAGGTGTTCATTTACTTGATACAATATTGAGGAAAGAGACCAAGAAATGTGCAGCTATGTTGTCTCCGTCCATTCTCTTCTGAGGTCTTAACAAAAGATCTTAGTAAATAGCATGGATATTAAACTGTTCTTAGGATTAGGTAAATACAACTTCAGATAGACATGAGATTGCATTTTTTTAGACAGCATCAGGGTTTCCCCCAGAAAATGCAGGGCGGGGCGTCGAGCCAACAACAGCGAACGTGTTAGCTTATTCAGACCAGGAGGTTTTCTTTACTGACCGTTTTATGTTGCTCTCAAACATCGAGGCATTTGAAATAAACAAACAACGCTCAGCCTGGCGGTGGGGCGAGTAAAGCCTGGCGGCCCAGCCTTTACATTAAACTTATATGCTAGAAGAAAAGCTACCTTTAGCAAGGATAGCTTTGCATCGCTGCTTTACTTTAATGCATGAACGTTTGTGAACATTACAGTAATTTAGCCACAGCTAAGGCCAGGTCCATCTTAAAAAGCCCCCCCCCCCAAAACGGTCCATTAATTTTTTTTAACAATGCTCTTTGTAAATAAATTTAATTATTTCCATCCAAACAAAGAAACACTCAAATCAATGCCAAAACGCAATAGAAAAGTCAGGCATAACATTATGCTAACCTTCTTAATTATGTATTGGTCGGTTCTCCTTCTTCTTCCAAAATACCCCTGACCTGTTGAGGCATGGACCCCCACTAGTCCCAAGAAGGAGTCCTGCGGTATCTGCCGCCAAGTTGTTGGCAGCATATGCTTTAAGTTGTGCGGTGGGGTCTCCATCGATCTGACTTATTTCTTCAACAGATCCCCAGCAGGTGTTGCATTGGAATTAGATGTCAGGAAGGACAAGAAAGCTCCTCAAACCATTCTTGCTCTTGTGGCAAGGAGGAATGTCTAGTTGAAAGAGACCAGAGCTATCATGGAAAACCATGTCTATGAAAGAGTGAACATGTCAAAGTAAAGTCCACGTGGATTGCAGAACAAGTAGAGCCCAAATCCAACACTTTTCCTCCCCATACCCCACCGTCTTTAGAACGGTGGGTGCACAAGAAATGCAGTGCATTTTATCCCCCCTCAGGATTAAGCTAATACCTGCATTTTGTAAGGAGTTGTTTGCCCATGGCACCATTCATGCAAGAACTGCCACCGTTTCAGTTCTCTCTGTTCCAGATTTTACAGACGCCATAATTTTAAACCCGGTCAAACTTGCTGACCCCCTGTGGCTCATCTTGCAACACAAAAACACAAGGGTCCTTTTTAAAAGGTAACGCTAAAATAGGCCTAGATCATATCAGAAAAAGATGCACTATGCAATAAAATCGGTTAATTGTTTCTGTTCCTGCAACATTGTTTTATTGAAAAACCTGGACCTGTCTACAGCTGCTGTTTTGACAAGTTGGTTGCGTAGCAATAGTTTCTCACTGGTTTCACCGGAACATTTTAATGCCTTTTTAAAATCAGTTTTTGCTGCATTCAGAAAACAAATGCCACCAAATATATGACTGCTATTTAGAGCTGGTAGTTGTATAGTAAGTTAATATTGACTGCCCTATCTGTGATTCTGATAGTGTTCACCGATAAGCGATGAAGATAAATCTGGGATAAATGTTGTGCTGCACTACTCTGGAATCAATTTAAAAAAATACATTTCAGAGCATCTACACCTAAAACCTTTGAATAATTAGATAATATCATTCCCATGTGGACTGCACACTTATCAGGAGGGGACAGAAGTGTTGATTCTTTTCATTTTAGCTGTTCTTTGGTCATGTAACGTGTGTTTGTGATAACCGTTTGGTCACATATCAGAATTTAGTCAAACATTCAGATGAAATACAAATGTGCTTAGTTTTAGACTATATTAATATTGTAAATAGCAGATGAGCTATGTTTTATTAAAAGATTTAATTAATTCGGTCTAGTTATAAAATTAAAACCAACCCCATATCATCAGACCTCCACCACCGTGCCTAACAAATATGAGGTGTTTGTGTGAATATGCTGCATTTGACCCCGGTAAAAAAAATGCTCTGTTTAAATGAAACCTTTTAAATTACAGACATGCCGCTTTAATGAGAGGAAAGGGTTTCTTATTAACCATCTTTCCAAGCAAGCCCTAAACATTAAACCCTCCATTTACAGTGAAAAAAAACATATGTGGTATTGTAGATAGGAAAATATCTATTCTAGATTGGCAAAGGATTACAACATCATGCTTTAAGCTCCAAGTACACAAAATGAAAACATTTAAGCAGTCTCAGCAGAACCAGCAGGAAACCGGCACGTTTGATAAAATGCTGTACAGTGTTAATACACTAACTTGTGTCAGTTTAGGGGAAGAAAAAAAATTACTGAATGTTTAAATGGTTAAAAATAAAAAACACTAAATAAAATTAGTGACGAGTAAAAAACAAAACAAAACTATACCGTGGGTCCTTCAAACCATCTGGCCAGAACCCAATAAAAGCTGCAAAGCAAGAACCAGAGCAGACTATAAAGCAATTTTGCAAGTCAAAATGTTTGCAGCTTTCTTGTGAAATTGACTTTGATTGAAGCTGTGCTGAAACAATAAAAACAGAAACTGTCAGAGCCAATCCTGCGTTTCCTATTGTACAATAAAGCAGGAGCCACTTTTCACCCTGACAAACAATTGTTTTCTACAATGCCAACGGTTAGTGACAAAAAGCTGCCATCTGAGCGTCACATACTTTTGACTGCACTCGTTTCCACCCTGCAATTACTTTCCGCAGAACCCTTACTTGGAGACAGACAGGACGAGTTTATTTGCCAGCTGATAATGACAGAGTCCATTATTACTGCAGATTCTTTCGTTACGTTCAGAACAGCTTAACAGCAACAGCCACCTTTTCCCTCCTGCCTGCAATCCTCACTATGGCTTTATATTCACTTTTTTCTCTCTCTCTCTCTCTGCAGCTGATTTGTCACAACGATTGATGACTTCAGAGACTGGCGGCGTCGCCTTGAAATAGACGGCGCCACACATCACAGCGCAGTGATGGCTGCAACGGGCGAAATCTCATCACAGCCACAGTCGAGACAAAGCGGCAGGGCAAAAAGAGTCGGAGAGCAGGAGAAGAGCCCATCATCAATGTGGGTTTTTGCAAATTTTGACCTAATAAAGGATTTCATATACAGTGCCTTGTAACCTCTTCCCGTTTTGACGTGCAAACCGACCAAGGAATACTTCACATGATTGCATGGGAGGAACAATGCACACTTTTTACAGATCAAAATCTAGAAAGTGTGCCATGCGTTGGTAATGAGCCTTTTTTTTTTTATTCTGATACGGCAAAATAAAACCCAGTGCAACCCACTGTCTTCAAACGTCAGGCAAATAGGAGTCAACCAGTAGGCAATTTGATCTCATTATGACTCGAGCTCTTCTGTGTTCTAGAGAACATCAGTAAACAAACAGCATCATAAAAAGAAAAGGAGAACATCAGACAGGCCTATGGTAAAGTTCAATCTCTAGCTGTGCAAAGCTGCTAGAGACACATGCCGAATAACCTGCCGCTATGAAGGGATGGATTAGGGGCTTATTGGTAAAACCATTTCAGTTCCATCATCATGCACCATCACAAAATCTCTCAAAACACTGATCTCTGTAACTGTAGCATGTAAACTGCTATTGTAAAGCACTTCAGGAGACATAGCACTGATTGGCTGGTATCGTGAAAAAGAAATGAATATCTGATAGGCCATATTACTTAATACAGCCTCCCACCCAAAAAATAACCTATTTCAGTGTGTTCAAGTGCTCAATATTTAGTATTTGTACATTTAAAGAGGGCAAAGAAACACTAGAGGTGCGTATAAACACCACATTCTCCTCTTTGCAAATAAAACCATTCCTAATTAAGTTTGTCATACAACAGTAAGCTTAAGGCTCCAGCTGCCTGACTGCGAAAAAAGCAACTGCCTATCACTTTTGTTCAAACAGCCCTTTTGTGTCAAAATCTTGAGGGTTTATGAAAAAGCAGCAGATCTTGTGAAGTGGCAGGATAATGGAGGGGATAAAAAAAATTACCTTTTATTATCCACGAGCAAATTCATGCCCAGAAAAAAAAAAGGATGTGGAGCCTTCTAGCTGCAACAAGCACTCGGTATTTTTACAACACTGGCAAAGGCATCACTGAAGGCTACAGTGATGTAAGGCGAACACAGTCAGCCACAGCTAGTTTTCCCTCTACACCAAGCCTGGCATCACAGCGCAGACTGTATTTTAAGAATCGCTTTCTGGCTGGAGGCCATGAAGAAGAAGGAAAAGTAAAAAAGGTTTGCACTACCAGCAACAAGGCGAATGCACACAGTAGAAATGTGCAAAAGGGAAGCGAGAGCAAAAAGCTTTACAATAGCTACGACAACGCTTTAGAAAAGAATGATGCAACATGAATCTACAGAACAAAAAGATCCAGACTGGTAGATGAGGCAACCTGCAAAAGCACCAATCAATCAGACAGGCCAGGGATCAGACCGTGTGTGTTTGTTGATTTGCTCAGATCGCTCAACTGCTGAAATCTGGGATTTATTTGATCAAATACTATCAGACTAAGAACTCCCGCTACTTATGTCCTGTAAACACATCGACTCACAGCCAGCACTTGGATTCACTTCTCTGTGTTCAATAAAACTCAAACCAAAACGCACATGGTTGACTTTATGATATCCAAATCTGCTTCTGCAAGCAGGAGAGAGAGAACTGGAAGGAGAAGCAATTTAAATGAATGCCATTCCTGGCTCCAATTTAAATGCCACACTGGAAGGTCAGATTGTGGGGTTGTTTTTCCTGTTCTTGTGTTGGTATCAGACTCAGTCTGAGGGAAAACTGGAATCGCAGCCCCACCGCCTTTTGTTTTCCACGGCTGCATCCTGTGGCAACAGTGGAGCGATGCAGGGCGCACCTTCAGGCTTAATTGTGGCTCATAATGAGCCAAAGACGGGGTGATGAGTGCGCCTCTAGACCTTTAACAGAGGTCCACATGGAGAGCAGAAGCTGCTGAGAACAGACCTCATGTGCGAATGCGCACATTGACACCGATCCACTGGGCTTAGACCCTCTGATCTCTGATATTATGTCCAAAGAAATGCCTGAAGGAAAACATTCCGCGGCAGCATTGGCTCCAGACGCAGCAGCAGCAGCGGGCTGCTTAACAATGCCATCACAGTCCGTGTCGATCGCAACATCTCCACGATCTCCAGTGGTGTCAGCGCTGTGGCTGAACAAACACCCCCCGCCTCGTTAATTCATCACGGCGAGCTGACACAAAGAGCGTCGCTGCTGCAGCGCAGCGCAGAGAGCAGTCCCGTCAGATTGAATCGTCCTACCTTTGATGACAAGCGGCTGCGGAGAGCGACCGTGCGCCCTCAACAAGCCAGGATGCACTCCACGCAGACCCCCCCACCAACACGCAGACGGAGGCTCAGCCGCCCACGGGTGGATTTAAACAACGCTCAGAGGCGCAGCGGACACGCAGACACTGACTGCACACGGCCACGTCCCGAACCACACCACACACAAAAGAGACTCACCCGGGCTGTTCTGCGACTGGGCGACGACCACTTGTTTATTGCATCGTCTGGCCGCTGAGCAGCTGTGTGAGATGGTGCATAACTGACTTCCGCGTTGAGATGAAGTGGAAGAGAGAGGGAGAGAGAGAGAGAGGGGGGGGGGAAGCATCCGCAGCGAGATGGGCGATGAGGACAGCCAACGCACGGGGGCGCAGTGGGGCGGGGTGGGGCTGGGATGATGGGGCAGAGCAAGCAGCAAGGATGCGCCGCTAGATCACCTGTGCTTACACTAGAACTTATCTGTGTCTTATATTTAGGACGCTTTTGTACTTTTGGTCCTATTCTAAAATAAGAATAAAAAAATCAATAAGAATAAAAAAGAAAGAGGAAACTGTTTTGCCTTTGTTTTTTTTTTTGGTTTTTTTTGTTTGTTTGTTTTTTCAGTCCAAGAGAATCAAGCAGATATTTTCAGTTTGGTCTGAATTTATCTTCATATTTAAAGCTAAATATATACAAACTGACAAATGGAAAAAATAAATTCACATTTTTTTTTCTTATAGTCTGAAGCCCCCCTCAACTTCATTTGTGTTTGCAAAGTAAATGCTTCATACAGCAGTGGTGAGCCCAGCATAAAAAAAAAAAAAAAATGTCCCCCTGCAGAGACTTTTAACAGTTTTTGATCATTTTGCAGCTTCATCTGTATTTGCTTTTTGGTGGGGAAAACAGTGCAACACTTTTGTAGCTTGTGATGTATGAAATCACCCAAAAACGCTCTGCTACTGCCTGCAGGCTCTTGTAGCCCATAGTGATGCACTTTGAAGAGCAGCTCCAGTTCAAATCTACTTGTCCACTGCTCTGTTTAGCTGGAAATAAATCGCTTAATTAATCCTCTTTCTGTCCATTTGCAATCTATTTAATTCAACACAGTCAGTTAAACACAGCTATTCAGCCCACCTTATTCCACCTCAACAATGTTTAATCAAAGCTGTCGTCTTCGTGTTGTGTGGTTAAATACTTTCAGATTCAGTGTTTATGATTACAAAACAGTTTGGGTTTTTTTAAAAAGAGAAAAACTGAAGAAAAATCCACAGATTCAAACAAATTTTTACAATGATTCAGTCTTCCATTAAGAAAAGTAAGCAGAAATGAGAAACAGTAGAAAGGAGAACCCACGGTTCCCGAGAATGGGCTTTCATCAGAACTCGACTCGGAAAGAGCGGCCATCTGCAGTACCCACGGGGTGGGCTGAGAGGACAGAAAACGCACGAACAGACGCAAATCCTCAAGCTCAGAAATTTGTAAAAGAAAAATGGAAAACAATACTTCAGACAGCGACAAAAACAAAAAACGTGTGTATCTGGCGGCATGTTAAGGGTCGTCCTGCTGGAAGGCAGGACGACCCTCTCTAAAATCTTCAGCAGCTCCTAAACTGTTTTCTTCCAGAACCGCCCTGTATTTAGTTGCATCCGTCTCCCCATACACTCTGAACTTCTCTGTCCATTCCCACAGCATGATGCTGCTACCACCATGTTTTAATGTGCGGATGGTGTGTTCAGGCTGATGTGCAGCGTCAGATTTCCACCTCTCCTGTGAAGAAAAGTTACATTTTAGTCTCATCTGAGCAAAGCACCTTCTTCCAAATGGCAAACAGGATTGTACACGTCGTTCTGCTTGCCATCCTTCCACAAATGGCTGATGAGTGGAGGGCCCAAACATTAGTTGTCCTGCTGACATATTCACCTGCGTGAGCTATGGATCTGCGCAGCCCTTCCAGCGTTACTTGGTGCTTCACCGAGCAATCTTCTCCGTGTCGGACCTGTGGGTTTAGGTAGTCGGTCATGTCTTGGTTGGTTCACAGTCATGTCATTCTCTTTCTGTTTTCCTACCATGGCCTGATCAGTGCTTTCTGAAATAATCAGAGTTTGGGATTCTGTTTTATAACCCAACCCGACTTTAAACTTCCTTCTTGACCTTCCTGCTATGTTCTTGGTCTTTGTGATGCTGTTTGTTCACCAGCTCTCTCTCACAATCCTCTGAGGCCTTCATAGAACAGGCTCATACTAAATTAGTTACAAGTGGACTCCGTTTACAAGTTAGGTGACTTCTGAAGGCAATTAGTTGTGAAGATCTCATTCAGGGGTATCAGATTAATTATTAGTAAAACATGTTCAAAGCTAGGTATCGTTTTCTTTCCACTTTACAATTATGTGCTGCTTTGTATTGGTGCATCACATACATTCAGGTTTGTGTTTGTGGTTTAAAAAACCTGTGAAAAAGCAAAGTTTCAGACTCTCTATTGTTTTTTTTAACATATCATGTAATTAGATCAGTTACTTTTAGAGATGTATCAGATTTAAATTGCCACCAGCCATGGGCGGTTCTAGATGGGGGCCAAGAGGGGCCAGTGCCCCAGTAGAACTGTTATGCCTCCTGTACTGAAGCCATAATACTAAATCAAATTTTTCATGATGATATGGCACAAAGGTTGTAACTGATTGGTCCCTTGAACTACTTTCATTTTTTCAACCTTATAGTTTTACTTTAACGATGATTTCAAAATCAAGGTGTTGCATTTTAGCTTCTGCCATATTGAGATAGGGACAGTTTTTATCTGCTAGATCAGGGCTCTGCAACATGCAGTTCCAGTTTGCTCATTTATATAATAAGTTATATCAGCTAATATATAAAATGGTGATATATTGCCCTGTTTTTTTTTAAATATTCTTTTGTTCTATGCCCTCATGAAAAAAACACTGGCCCCACGCTGGTCCATTTGGTCCAGAACCACCACTAGATGCACAAGCATACATTTGCTCATAGCCAGCAGACAGAGGAGAAATACTGAAGGAGCTGTTGACGATTTTTTGATGAACTCTGATACAGCGGTCATTAATTCAGACCGTGAATGGCCTGCTGTGTATTGTGCGACTCTCCTCGCTCAAGTGAATCACCACATGTCCTGTAACGCCACACCAAGAGAGCCCCTCGCTCAGAGAGCAGCATGTCGGCAGAGGCTCACTTCTCCTCCGCTTTCCTCAGAGAATCCGCTCTGTCTCTGAGAAACCTGTCATTGTGTTTGGGCTTATTACTGATGCACTGCCTGCCGCGTCGCCCTTGGGGGTCGCACAACGGAGCCTCTGTGCTCTGCCCGGGCAAAGTGGGCACCTCAGGAGCGAGTCCGCGAAATTGTCATGCATGTGTCTCTGCGTCAGAGAGATACAGAAGGCTGTCGCTCTGTGAGGCCACAGAGGATTAAGGCTCGCAAATGAAGAGCGGCTGTCCCCTCTTGATACTAAAACAGCATTTTTGCCACATTCAGGCGACAGAAATCCAGCTTCTGACGCCCGATGCCACCCCTTCTCACAGGCAAACGTTACATTACCATCCCCCCTGTGCTTGCTGTTTCCCCCATTTTAACAAACCCTGTTTGTTATTTAATATGGCTGAGACTGATTAGACCAAGGCGTGTGCTTATCTGGGAGGAATGGATGGTGTAAGAGCAGGAACTCAACATGCCAAGTCCTGTAAACAGGCCTCATACGAGAGGAAAGGCAGATTGGGAGTCCACGTGGAGAAGGAGATGAGGTCACCTGGTTTGTCAGGATATAAAGGGTAAAGGTGAGGCTGGTGAGACAATGTTGCAGGAATCCTAACGATGTTCCAAGCATACGTGTTTCCCACCCTGCGCGTTGGTCTTGTTAGACTGGTAAGGTTTGCCACTTGTTTTGCACTATAACACATCCATAATGACTCAGCCGCATGTTGGCTGGGTTTTTGCAAATGGTTTTAGATTTATGGAAGATGAAAGGAGAGTTTACAGCAGAAACAAACGCTGCTTGTTTTGTCAGGTTCTCGAATAATTACTTTAGTGAAAACAAATCTTATTACGGCTTCATTAGTCTGCAAACTGTGTCGGTTTACAGCTGAAACCACTGTTCCTTATTATGCCAACACCAGAAAACTTCACAGGGAAGAGTTTTAAGGCTCTAATTGGTGCACTGGACACATAAATTAGTTGAACGCAGTATTTTATGTACAGTGGCAGACAAATGTATTAATACCTCTTGAACCTTTCCACTTTTTGCTGTCACAACTACATACGTGAGTGCATTTTCTCTGGGTTTTATGTGAGGGTATCAGATTATCAGGTTTTCTAGGGGCTTTCAGCGACTTTGTCTGATACACCTAAATAAAAACTAGTGCAAACTGTCTTTAGAAGCTACCTAATTGGTAAATACTACTACTACTACTATTACTAATAATAATAATATTAAGAATAAGAATACATGGGAAACAAACATTCCAGAAACAAGATTTAAAAAAACATTAAATATTAAAAAGAAAAAAACAGATACACGAATGTAACTACTACTTAAACAAATTTATTGGGGTTAACCTCATTTAGTTAAACTATATCACACAATTAGGTCACATTCATTTATAACACTGACCATCATATCACTCCATAGATCTGTGGCTACATTTAGGCATCCCATTTCTCGGCCTCACAACCTTAATTCTTTTTGTGAAATACATTTACAAAAACCATCTGTTGATTTGACATTTATGGTAGTTGTGTTGAGAGACTGACTATAAGGCCACAAACTGCTTGATAACAAACACTTAATAAATGTCTAAGAGTGCACATTGACCTAAGATCACAGACCAGACAACGAGAGCATCAACCATGCCAGCGGCAAACTCGTCGTAACTCTGGAGGAGCTGCAGAGGCCTACAGCTCAAGTGGAAAGAGTCTGTCAACAGGTCAACTATTACTCGTGAACTCCACAAATCTGGCCTTTGTAGAAGAGTGTCAGTGTTGTTGGACTGTTGAAAGAAAGACATAATTCCCCTTCGCAGCTTGCCACGAGCCATGAGGCAAACACACGTGCATGTGAACACGTTATTCTGGCCAGATGAGACCGAAGGTAATATTTTCATCCTACATGCACAATGCTCTGTGTGAGGGAAAACTAAGCACCTTAGCCGCGCCAAGCCCACCGTCAACAGTGGTGTTGGCAGCATCATGTGGGGATGCTTTTCTTCAGCAGGAACAGGGAAGCTGGTGAGACTCTATGAGAAGTTAAATGGAGCCAAGTTCAGGGCAACCCTGGGAAAACCCTCGTTAGAGACTAGTTAACCTATCTAATTTGACTGCTGCGCTTGAGGTATTTAGAAAAAATAAATAAAATAAAAACGTTGTCCAAACAGTCAGCTCCATAGTGTGCACAAGGAAAGTGGGTAAAAAACAGGAAGACACACCCAAAAATAAATATTTAAAAGAGAAAAACTTAGGGCCAAGAGGGAACAGCTGAAACAGGCTGCCTGCTCGTGCAGCGCCGGGTTTATAATTAAATGGGAAATCACCAACCTTGTGGTTAATGGCAATCCTAATCAAATCTACACAGGCTACCAACTCTGGAAGGGAACCACCACCCCCATCACAGAGCAAGACGGCTTCTCCTGAAAGCCATATTTAGAAAACCAACCACTGTTTTCAGGCTTTGCAAAAATTTAGCTTTGCTGCACTTAGAGCTGCAAAGTTCTAAGAACAGACGACAGACTGGTGTGTTTTTGTGCAACACAGTGATTGGAAAATAAATAAAACAGCTCAGACCGAGGTGCCATGTGTCCTGGGTGTTCCCTGTGCCACTGGGGAAAACACAATCCACTCATGACAGTGACACTGCTAACATGCTGTACATTTTCCTGTTTGTCAGCTGTGTTGAGCGTTGCCGTCATTTTCCCAATCAGTGACTGCTTCATTAATGATTTTGGTTTTGGGACTTCTAGATCATAAATGAAGGCACTGTATGGATAAAGAAGAATCCAAGTGAATCATTTGCAATTGCATGCTTTATTTAATTAAAAAAATGCATTTTCATGCTTTCCCCATGACTGGAAAGCTACTGAGATGAAAATAGACAAATAACAGCGTGATTTACTCCAACCACTCAGCTGAGGGTGAAACTCCTTTGAATAAGAAAAAGGTGGCCTTCGCCATGTTGAGATGCATTCATCTTCTGAGGGAAAACAAGCAGGGTTCCGGACGGATCTGCGGAACGGTCCAATTACAGTGGATCAAAGCCAGACAAGATGGAGGAGGAAATTTAGGATAAAGACACCGAGACGCATCTCCAGTCAAGGTTTGTCTGAAGCACAGGAAAAGCATCCAGAGAGAATAAGAGATGCTCACTTGAAAAAAACAAAAAAACATGTTCATTGCAAAAACAGAAAACTAAACTAAAAGGAAAATTTTCTTCAAATTAGTACATTTTTCCTTAATTGGAGCAAGTAAATCAGACTATTTGCCAATGACATAAGATTTTTGCACTTAAAATGGGAACAATTCATCTCCATCTTATTTCAAGTGCAGGATATCTAAATAATCTTATTATAGGCGTAAAAATACTAATTCGATTGACAATTAGTCTGATTTACCTGCTCAAATCAAGGAAAAAAATACTTTAATTTCACGGTTTTACTTACTTTTAGTTCCTTTTTTGCAGTGCAATCCCTGGTGGGTTCAATAGATTTAGTCTTCTAAGTACTTTATCTGCTCTTTGCATGTGTGCATAGGGACAGGTATTCATCTGCCCTACTGTCTTACAAACGGGGACAAAGCTTTTATGGAGTTCCACATCATTCTACAAGAGCTGAATTTAGAGCATTCTGACCATGTGGAGAAAATGGCTCCAGTGTTCAAATTTATAGATATCTTAAACTTTGCTGAAGAGGCTTCCACATCTGCTGGTTGAGACACTTGTTGCAAATCAACATAAATTGGACGGTAAGAAGATCATAACTTTCCCATCATTAAGAGGTGACCCAGCTTTAATGAAGCCACCCCCTGGCTTAAATTAGCAAAGCGGGAGTTCCAGCGTTTAACCGGTTTATTGGTATATAAAGCTGGGTGCTGAGAAACCAGTCAATAGTCTACGTCAAGAACGGGATTTTCTAAAAAATATATATATATATAAAAAAAACCCGACACCAAGCAGCTCATCTCAGCCGTTAGTGGAAATATTAAGATGAGAAGTGACGCGGGTCAAAACACTTCTGAGTGGCTGTAATGAGGAACAGAAAGTCATTCTTAACACTTTAGGAAATTAAGAGGAATTTATACTACTTCAGCGTTTCCTTTTCCATAAACTTGTAAGATTTCTTTTAAGTATAGAAGGTTATACAAATTAAAGACTATGAATTTAAATGGAAGGAAAACTTTATTAGATTAAACCCCTGGAGATACTTAACCAGCGTTTAGCATTTTTTGCAACAGCGAAGCAATTATAATAAAAAAAAAAAATTAAAAACATTTTCTTATGGCAGCCACCTCACTTGTAGACACAAATACCATAACCTACCCCATTCTACTACAGTTTAATCAACAAGTGGACAAGTTACTGACATTCACACTTACATACATTGCATACTTACCATTTCAAAAACAGCCTTTATTTAAATAAGTACCATTAATTAATAAATATCAGAGTATTTCATCAGTACGTGGGTTGACTGTTCTTTCAACAGAAAAAGATAAATGATGCATTTACGTGCCCAGTAAAAAAAAAAAAAAAAGGAAAAAAAGAGAAGACATTTAGATGTATAGAATATAAAAATCTGGATAATAACACTTCATGAAACAAGCACAGAAATGTATGCAGCCTTCCCCACTAAGAAGTAAAGTTAGATGTAGAAATATAGCTCTAAAGTGCATCTGTTTTAAGACTTGTCAAATAAAGTCAACAGCGGTCCTAATGGGAAAAATTATAAAGTAACAAAACGTGCAGCAGATATACAGAGTAAAAACTACCTACATACATGCAAAGTTTATTTTAAAGACAAAAAGGAATAAACTGAGAAATAGAAAAAAGACAAATATTTTCACATTGTCAAAAGGTGATAATTAGTTCTGTGCCATTTCAGTCCACTCTCGAGTGTTCCACACTTGATTATACAGAGTATTTATTAAAATTTTAAGCAACCTTGGCAGATTAAAATAAAAATTAAAAAAAGCACACAGTGGTGTAAGTGTTTCTTTTTAAAACGTCCTTGCAGAACATTTGTTCCCCACTCAGTTCGTTGACGGTGTCCTCCTCCAGCCAGCCAGTCCCCTGTGAGCGGTTGTGCTGTTTAGATCTTAGGTAGCTTGGGAGCACTGATAAGAGGATTGGCCTCCTGCAGAAACCTCCGCCCAGCAGTCTTGTAGTCATACGAGCAGTCGTGCGTCTCCGCGTAACGATGGGTGGCACAGAAATTGTGCCCGCACCTGAAAAAAATAAAATAAAAATGATGATGATGATATTGCAATGAGTAAGCTAAAACTCCATTCCATAGCTTCCTCGCTTTCTCCAAACGATCCCCTTGCATGTTAAGCTGCCATAACAACGTCCCCCCCCCCCTCTCTGTCTGGGCCATATGAAGTAAAACGCGTGAATAAAAATGGGAGTAAATCGCAGACTGATTGGGTGTAGAGACTTGCAGAACAGCTGCATGGCTAGCTAGTGCAAAGCTTTGTCATGACGCAGCAGGTGGGAGGACTTGCACCTGTGCAGCTCAGAGTAACAATGCTGGTCAAAGCGGAGAAGAAATCATTCCTACCTGCATGCTGCCAACAGGTTATGGTTTTAAAAAAAAAAAAAGGTAATTTCTTGCTACTAGCAGTTATTTTGCCCCTGTGGTAAACTACAGGCAGACTTGGCTTGTAACAAATCACTTAAATCCCTCCACAGGGTGCCGGGTAGTCAGAAATGTCAGAGAGCAGCAGCTTAGAGAACTGCTAACTTTCTCCTTAACCCCCCAGTAAATTGCAAATGCATATTTTATAATGTGCATTGTAACATTGCTTTTGTCTTGAGTGGGAAACTGTGTTATGCATTAATGCCTGGTTTCCAAACTCGGCACCATCACTGTTCTGCAACTTTTGGCTGCATTCTTTAGTTTTTTTCTTTTCTGTTAATACATTTCTTGATGTCTGTCTGGGAAATATCAAAAAGGGAACAAGGGGAGGTTCTCTTTGTAGTAAAAAGGCTTGCTTCAAGACCAATGGTGGAGAAAAAAAAAAAGGAGATTCGTGTTTAAACGAGGAGCAGAAACGGATCTGGGACTTGTACCTGCATTCATAACTGGTGGCTAGTCCAGTTTTTTTGCCACAAAGGAAGCAGTGCTTTGAGCTCTTTTTCTTGGTGCCAGTCGGGGCCTTGACAGGAGGTAGGTGGTACGTCGGAGTGCCTGAGAGCAAAATCAACATGTTATCTACGCAAGTCAGAGCAAATTGAAACAGGTAAAATTAAAACAAAAAAACTTGTGATAAAAAAATAAATCTAGACTCAGTCGTCTTTCTAAAAAAAATTACAGCATGCACTTTAATTTGACAGTTTATCAGCAGATGTTAAGCACAGTGATTCAAATAGTAGGAGCAAATTTAATTTTAGAGCGATGCTGAACGTGCAGATGAACATAAATCATCAAGTCTCTGTTGACGACAACATATTTGGGAACTTGTTTAGGCTTTAATTCGCACGTTTAAGAAACCCCTCAGACATTAAATTAGCACCTACTAGTTCCATCTCACCGATAACAAAGCAGTAAAACGGTTAGTGCAACACAAGTGACCAATAAAAACAACAATAAGCATATCTGTCTCTTCAGAGCTTTCAGGCATCGTGTGAAATGAAAGCAGCAGTTTCCTTCAGCTGTAAACAGGAGAAATAGATGTTGACAACACACACGAAAAACTGATAACTGCAATATATTTGTCATTTAGGTAAACTTCCCTCGTTAGTCCTTGATTTGTTTTGATCATTTATCACCTCGCCTTTCAGCATAACCTACATTTTTCCTATTTTATAAACTTTTTACATTCTGCTATTAAGCCTGGGGTTCCCTCTATATTCTTGTTTTTGCATCCAAACGTTAGATTTGTCTACAGATGGCGAGAGAATTTGGCAGGTTAGTAGCTCTAATTTAGTTTTTTTCCCCCAAAACAGAGAAAACACCATGCCTAAATGCTAGCAGGCCACAGCAACCACAACACCCCACAGTGTGGAAGCTGCTACTGCGGAAAGAGGAACGATCCAACTTAAAATGTTTTTAGAATTAGTGAGGTGTTTTAAATAAACGGCAGAAAAGCGGTGAGATTTAAAAAGTCTCCTACGACAGAGCTGTAGCAGCCATACATCAGCGGTTTTGGTCGTTTCATAATTGATTATTTCCAGGTATGACAATGAGCAGGTTCAACCTCTCCGTCATGGAACAAGATGAATTGATCATTTTAGCAGCCTTTAGGAAATCCCCCATTAAAGTAAGAGTCTAAAGTCTATAGATTAAGTTTAAAAGGTTAACTGAAGATCGTTTTAAATAAGTGCAAGACTATTTTCCAGAGACGGGACTTGCACACGGTTGGCTCTCACCTCTGCTTCTAATTTTAGTAACTGTCAATTAAGGCAGGAAATAAATGTTTTAGGACAAGTTATGTTTTTAAAGAGAAATTAGACCCAACCTAAATCAGTGCCAGCAGGTCAAAGATCCACAAAAACTGCAAAATCTACAATTGGCCATAGAAATCTGAACTGGGGCATCAACAGATGAGTCACTTTGAGAAAGTCATCCATCAAAGCCGAATAAAATCAGATAAAAAAATATTTTAATCAAAACATGGTAGGCTTTGGAAAGGGAAAACAATATGTCTTATATCAATCAGTCTAATAAATTCATTTTCTTGGGGAGACTCCAAACATTTAGCGGGTGGTGGCACATTGATCCCCACCAGTGAAGGAAGTCTACCTTACCTACTGTCCCGAATGAACTCATGACTCCTCCAGCTGATGCAAGACAGTTATTGGTCTGAAGAAGCAACAAGAAACATTTTAGAGAACAGAAAGAACGGCTGTGATCAGCTTTTAAATAACTAAAATGTTGAATGAAAAAAAAAACAACAACTAGAGTTCACTAAACAAAGTGTGGCTTTTCCTCTGGTGATGGTTATTTCATAGTTTTGTAGTGTTGGTCATTTTGAACCAGACGTTTTTTTTGGGTCTAAAATGGGAATAATCGTGTAACTGTTAACGCCAGCCAATGGGATGCGTTGTACCGTCAATATAAAGTAACTTTATATAATCTGACTGTCTATTTAAGAAGAAATGTGGGTTCATGACTCCAAGGTAGAAGTTTCTCAGAGCTGTTTTGGTTTGATCAGAGCTGCTTATTTATATTTGTGTAATATTTTATCAATCGGACCAAACGGGAATCCGAAACATAAAAATTAACTAGAATATAATGCAATGTTTTAAAAAAGAAATACAAGTAAATATGTCATTTGATCATTGAGCATGTAAATGTATTATCAGGGAATGATTTCACCAAATATTTCATTCAAGCAGCCCTTGGAAATGGAGACTTTGCACCAATTTAAAATTTTGATGACAATTTCCGTTTCATTTATTGCGCAGCTCTAAGTTTGTCAATAATACATGAAAACACTTTTCTATGGAACAGGAATGAATGTAATGAAAAAGTGTGTGTGTGTGTAGGGGGGGGGGGGGCAAACTGAGCCACAGAAAAGGGGCAAATACAGGAAGTTAAGAGAACAGAGAAGGATGTACAAGTGTAGACGTCAGACAAGCAGCAGCTAGCAGCGATCGCATGAGCTCACCCTGTAAGAAGCTGCAGCTCGGCGCAGTGGCGACATCGGCCTGAAGAGGTCTTCCTGAAGAAACTTGTTGGTAGGGATGGCTGGCAGCCTGGAGCCGAGGCCGCTCTGTCCTGGGGCGGCGGGCGGTAACGTCAGTGGAAAGCCAAGACCCTTCCCGAGGCCGTCTCTGCCGCTGTGGTCCGGAGCTCTGGTGGAGAGAGACGCAAAGAGCTCGGAGTTGCTCAGCGAGCCGGCTGGCTCCTTACAGGCTTGGTTTACAATCTTAGTGATGCCTCGTGCTTCCCTCTTAGAAATGAGCTCCGGTCGCTTGCCGGGTGACTCTACTTTGACACCGCGAAGGCGCGCTGGATGAGTGGATAAGGAGGCCGGAGGATGGGGGGATATGTTGCCTGGCTTGGCTGAGGACTGTGCTTGTAGGGGGGACTGTATACAAAGTGTGGAATCAAAAGGCTGAGAGAACAGTCTGCTCGACGGGGACGGCGACGCAGGTAACGGAGAAGGAGGGCTGATATGTACCGACGTGCCCAGCTGGGTCGGGTCAGCTCTGCTGTTGAGTGCGTCGCTAGCGCCAAGAGTCCAGGGACAGAGCGGGGAGGGGGAGTGCGGCAGCTGGTGCTGAGCCCCCACATCTATGGTCTGATGCCCTCCCTCATGCTGGATGGACATATCCAAGCTCAGGGGGTCTGACAGTTCTCCAAACGATGCCCCAGGTTGTGCTGGGACAACAAGTCCAACTGGCTCCTCCAGTATGCTAAGCCCGACTGCCTCCACGGAAGGCTCAACTGGGTCAAAGGGGGATTCAGAAGCCCCCCTCGTGCAGAGCGGTGGGAGCTGAGGGTAGACGCAGTCTTTCATCAGTCTGCTGCCAATGTCCATTCGGGACACTTTGGGAGGGGGGCGGATCTTTGCAAACGGTGGGCATGGCTCCCACGGCTCCTCCTCCTGAAGCATGTAACACGAAGATGATGGGAAAGAAGGAGGGGAGCGCCTGTGGACGGTCACGTGGGCCGAGGGGGCAGCAGCGGCGGCGGGGGGAGGAGAGGGGTACGTAGACCTGGACTCCACAATAGAAGGTAGGGGGGCATTTGTCTGCCAAGGCTGGTTGATCTGTGGGAGGGAGCGAAAGAGGCGGTGAAGGTGTTGTGCGCTGGAAGGTCCAAGGGCGCCGGTGCCCGGATTTGGGTCAGCAGGAACCAGCGGAGTTACTTTTGCAGACTTCTGGAAGACAGAGCAAGAGACGTGCAAATTTCAGCAGATGAATGTTGAAGGTCATCGATTTGACAATCATTTGTCAGCTGATCACGAGTAAAAACAGAGACAGGCATGTGAAATGCCACTGAAGCTCAGTTCCTCTCTACATTTAATGACACACCAACATTATAAACAACTTGGTTCTCTTTCAATAAAAACGTAAAACTAATTAAGGGAGTTTGCATCAGTTAGCATGAAATGTCTAAAACACCTGCTCACATGGAGTCAGTCCAGAACCTTTATATTGATGTTTCTTTGATCAGTGGGCTTACATTAACACTCATTCTTTACAATTACAAATCTATACGGTATGTTGACGTTTCCACGCCTCAGATATACGCCTCTATTTACATTTAGACAGCTTTTCTGGTCCCAGTACCTTTTTATTAAGGTTCATGTCCTCCATCTTGGCTTTGAGCAGCTTCATTTTAGTCATGGTGATGGAGTTCTCTAGGCAATGCTGTGCAGCTGCAGCACTCTCTCCATCCTCCTCGGTGTACATGTTGTAGACCGAGCCACCACTGGAACACACCGAGAGCAAAAACACCCCCAGTCACTTATCTGACAGCATCAAACCGAACACAGCTAAGCCGGTTTGCTGAAGCATGCGGTGATAGCATTGGCAGCATTTTAGTTGTTTTAAGGTCTGGGTGTGGCATCTCTGCCCTAAAGGATCTCTGCAGGGTCCTGGAACGCAAGTGAAGGAAAACTGTGCATCATGTGCCAAGGTGTCTGAAGATCACTGATGATTTGGTAGTGAAGTGCCCTTTTCTTTAAAACATCTTATTCACACATCATAAAAAACACAGTTGTTTGACAGGAGTGGGTTCTGGGTTGTTATTTGGGAATTGGATCGAGAGATTACGGCGTTTGCGTTTTAATAGGGTTTCTGCGGGTTTTAATTTAACACCTTTTTTAAAGATTATGAATAAATTTGGGATGCAAACAGATTGATTCATTAAGGCATCCGACAAACACCTGGATGCCTTAATGAATCAATAATATACAATTAACTTTGTTAACAGCAAAGTTAAATTTGCTGATCCACTTTTAATGTTTTTAGCTCTGGAATGCGACACCTTCCTGCTGAAGACAAGCTTCATTATCAACATCAGGTTTTATCAAGAGTTTATTGAGCAGAAAACTCCATTTAGTATTTGGACAGATTCAAACGGCGCCAAAACAACAAAACCAACCTTAGAGACTCAGACAGGGGAGTCAGGGTCCCATCTCCCCTGTCAACCACTCGGAAGAAGCTCAGTTGTTCGCCCTCACGATACACAACAAACGTGACCTGCTTATTTGCTTGATTTTTGTCCCAAACCTCCTCCTTCGTGCTCTCCATCAGGTCAGCCACTTCTTTTACAGGATCCTCCAAGGTTACTGACAAAAGAAGCAAGACGGATTATGTGATTAAAAACAGGAAAATGTCTACTCTATCAATCTAAAAAAAAAAAAAAAAAAAAAAAAAAAAGTAAATAACTAAGATCTTTGGAAGGCCTTACCCCTCCTGGTGTTAATTGGGCCTCCCCTCATGGCCAAAACAAGTTTCAGTGTGCAGCCTTCTGCAATTCTGTAACAATAAAAGACACATTTAACATAATGACAACAAAAAACACATTTGATGCAAAACTGTGAGACCCGGGAGCTAAACGCTCTGATTCAGAGCAAACATTTCAAGGGACGTGGAAAGATCTGGGGCAACTCAAGTACAAGAGTGGGAATTTAAGTGTGCCTGGTGCTTCACTCGGTTTCTGAAACCCAAAAGCATACTTTAGTGTGATAAAAGAGGCTGGCAAGATTCCACAACAGGCTGTTCATGTGAAAAATTAAGTGGCAAACACAGAAATACCACCAGCTGCAGCCAGCAGAGCCCTAAGGGGTGCATGCTGCAACACAAAATGACCAAAGTGGAAGAGCAAGTTTTCTACACATCATCATAGTGAGACGGCTCCAACTTTTTGGCTTATCTATATTTAAAACTGGAATTAATCACTGCCCCCCTCCGGATAATAGTACAGTAAGTTTTAAAAATACATTTAGCAAAAAACTTTGACACGGGTGTCAGGGCTCCAAAGGACAGAAGTGTTGATTTACCCATAATCATGTAGACAATGATCATCATCCAGCTCAACATTGTTCCAGATAAGATGCTGCTGTGCAACAGGGATACCTTCATACAGTCAGAGAGAGGGGAGGAGAGAGAACAACCAAAGTTCACAAGGATCGCTTCAGATTTCATTTGTTAGCTTGACTGACGGAGGAAGAGCTTCATACACAACGATAAATGACTCATGCCTGCCCCCTAAAGACAAAAGACGGCATCTGCTGAAAAAGAACATGAAAACAGAATCCTTCCCAACGACAATCATTTGATTTTTTTTTTTTTTTTTAAAAGGTTCAAATTATATAATGTTCTTTTTTTTTTTAAACAACCTCAATAGAAACAAAACTTAAGTAAATAGGGATGGTTGGAGGGCATTTAAAATCTAATAAGTGAGAAATGACCTACAAGTCAAGAGCCCACAGTTGAAATTAGACTATGTGTGTGTGTGTGTGTGTGTGTGTGTGTGTGTGTGTGTGTGTGTGTGTGTGTGTGTCAGTGAACTCCAGGGAGCGAACGGTGGTTATATTATTGCAGAGCTCGGTGAGAAACATCTGAAAGCTCTCACATGAAGCACTTCCTTACTAAAGCAACAGGGAGGATTCTAAATGGTAGATCACGATGATCTACCACAAGAACCTACACAGGTTAAAATAATAACACCAATTCAAGAGATTTCTACTTCAATCTGTGGAGAACAACTTAACTCAGGTTCCGTCGACTTCATTTCTAGCTTTTTAGCAGTACCAGTTAAAATCTTCCATCTGCTGGGTTTCATACCAATCTGTCTATGATTGGACAGAACTGACTTTGTAAAGCGCTTTAAGATGGTGTGTTGTGAAGATAAGAAACTCCTTCATTGTCTCCCGCAATGGGGAAATTTGGATGTGACAGTGGCAAAGACACAGACAGACAACATGTAGATTTGCCTGTTAGTTAAATAAACTGAATTGAAAAATGTAAACATCATTAACAACGGCTGTGTTATGGCAACATCAATTATTTAAAACAAGCAATTCAAATATGATATATGAATTTAATCATACTTTAAATGAGATTCTTTAAATCAATATTTGGAATAAAAAAAAACGTTTCCAGGCTAGTTTTACCATTTGTAATTTACTGAATTAGAAGACGAACCAATCTGCAGAAAAACACATCTCACCATCTACACTAGGTACGGGCTAATAAAAGCATCGATGTAGGATAGAAGCCATAATCATTTCAAAACCCCCAATACTTTCTCGCCTCTGGTCCCTACGGCTTATTTTGAATAAATGCCAGAAGAAAGTTGCTCTCCTGCGGCCAGACGCTGCGCACTGCAGGTCAAATGGCAGAAACAAAATGGCTGCGACACTTCTCCCTCGCTAACGGAAATATAAATCTGGCTGTTTGGAAATACTTTGGCCGAAAAATAAGAGCGCTCCACCTCTCATGCTCATCAAGGCAACACCGTTTTAAAACTATAGTTGGCGAGGTGCAGGTAGCGTCTTTTACGCGGTCAACCGGAGGCCTGACAAAATAAAGAAAGTATATCAGCAAGTTACAACTGTGTTACTCTAAAATGTTAATTCAGTTTCCGTCTGTAAGTCGACAATATGAAGGAAGGCTAAAAATCTAAATGTTAAATACCATTACTGTACCTGAAATAGGTGTTACGCTGTAATCTAATTATAGCAGTGAGGATATTTGTTTGCTATTATACATATATTTTTTTATAGTGTCAATACTGTGTAAAACTATATATAAAGTTATAAAGAAATTTTCTAAAAACCAAAATAGTGTGAACGGACCAACATTTACGTGTGTATGTCGAATGAAAGTAAATTTAGATATTTAATTGCATTTCACATTCCCATTTCTTCTATTTTAATTGAAAGCACTTCCTGCTTTATCACGCAGCACTGAGAGGCAACATTCATTCTGGGGTTTTTAATTAGGACGCGTCACTCATACGGACCCAGACCTGTGGCAGCGCTGGTGGGCTGTGATGTGCTCAAAAACTTTTCAGCGGACAAAAAAAAAAAAAAAAAAAAAAAAAAAAAAAAAAAAAAAAAACAAACAAACAAACAAAAAAAAGGTTAAGTCTAGAAGAAGCAAATTTACATCACTTGTTCCAAGTACAACGTTACTTGTAAAAACAAATATCCACATTTTCTTAAAAGCAGAGCGAAACACGGAGACAGTGAACGAGTGAGCCGTGTACCTTCCAGCCTCTGGATCTTCGCTTTGACCGAAACGACAGCTTCAAAGGGCAACACGCGCAGCTCAAAGCAGGTTCCCGTCAGGGTCTCTATGAACAGCTCCATGGTGTCGTAGAAGGGAAGCTTATACTGGAACGCTCCCACGCTGTCGTCGTTGAAGAAAGGGGGCTCTTTCCTGTTGGCCATCGTGGGAGAAGGACAGGCGCACTTCAGCGGGGTGACGGAGCGGTGAGGCTAACCCAAGGCGACGGGCAGGGGGACTGCCGCCTCGCCGCAGACGCGCATCATGAACGACGACCTCAGCTGTGAGCAGAGACAACACACGACAAACATATGTCACAGGTGTGCAGGACGTCTGCTCGACTCCCTAAGTCAGTGGTGTGACCGTCCAGTGAGTGGATCATAAAGGTTGTGAATAAAGCTGTTAAAAAGCGACGCACCGACCAATCGGTCAGTGACAAAAAGTGGCCAATTTTCCTGTGACAGCGTCTGGCTGATGATGGCCAAGTCTGAAAAACATCGCTTTTCCTCCCCGTTTGTCTAAAGCAGCTGGAAACGTCCACCTATTCGAGGCTGTAGATACACGAGCAGAATGAATGCCGTCTGACATTTTATTTCAAACCAGTAAGGGACACCGGCTTTGGTTTCATTTTCTGCTGGATCTGAGGCAACTCTCAAGGTACCCGCAGCACATTTATTGTCTTACGGCAGCTTTAATTCGCTTTGTTCACACAAGTTGTGTCACAGTCTTTAAAACTCAGTAGTTCAGACCTTAAAGAGGACCAGAAATCTACTCATCTTTAAAGCCCACACATCAGCCGAGGTTTTCATGACTAATTCCAAGTTAATCTCCTTGATTTAATTTTTAAACAATTACTAACAACATGTAATAAAAAAATGAATAACTTTAAAGAATAATTTGCTCCTTGGAGAGATTTAAGCTGTGTGCAATTTTTGTGTAATTGAGGTGTACTACCTCTGGCAGCAAAGAGATGCAAATTTCTCATTAAACATTCAGCAAAAGTATTAATGTCCCTGGCCAAAATTCAAGAAGATCAGGTGTGCTACATAAGCCTCTTGGTATAAGGTGTCCCACGGCTGACCTAAGCCTCTCACTGATCATCGTGTGTGTCCCTTGAATAAAACAACGTACTACATGACATAAGCTATAAGGACAGTAGACCAGAACACCCGTGCTTTCAACCCAATTTTAACATTTGAAATTAGTCATATGCATGCTCAAATCAGATTTTAATGCAAATTGGTGCTTGAACCGCTAACAAATACACTTAAAATTAGAGCTGAATCAATCAATAGATTGTTGATGGGCTGTCACGGGTGATCAACAGGTTAGAAATTGAACTACATTTAAAATGAAAAATTACTCCCATCCCCCCATTCATTAAATAAAGAAAAACTAAGTCAATTTTGGTCTATAAAAACGATTCGACAAAGAGCATGTACTCCGATTAGAGCTGCACATTACATTGAATTATAATAGTTATCGCAATGTCAATTTGGGCAACGCTGCAATTACAAAAACCTGCTTGGAAGCCATATTTGTTCGGCTGCTATGTGTCATTTAAGCTCCGTTTGCCATTAATGAATCTGGCCAAATTTACGCTGTTCAACTGCTCTTCATGCCCACATCTGATCTAGATCTTGGTGACAGAAGCGCTCAAGGAGAGTTTAGGGGGACAGTACACAGTGGTAGAAAGAAATGTGTAAGAAAATGAATGAATGAGTGAGTGACAAAAATGGGCTTAATTGCAAAATGATATTGCCATGGCAGTTTTCAACATTAATATGAAAATGTAATATTTCTTAATATTTTGCAGCTCTAACGCTGAAACTCTGAGTTTTGTAAAAAAAAAAAAAAAAAAAAGAAAAACAATCAGATGAAAGGTTAGGGATACAGTAATGCATTTCCTTCACTTTCTGTTGGATTCAAGACTACCACCTTGAACACATTTTTCCTTCCTTGGGTTGTCAACTGGGAAAAAACAGATTATTACCCATCAAACTTAAACTCAATACTATTTAACCTTCAACCAAAATGCATCTACTACCCCCAGAGGGTTTTTGAAGTCAGTAGAAGTTATATAAATACAAAAAGCTAACAGTTGCAGTTTGAAAAAGCACATATATACAGTATGCATTTTAAAAAATAACATGTCAAATAAAAAAAGATTCTTGATTATTGAAAATCTACCAGTGGGAAACAGCAAGACTTTCCCAGTGAATATGGTTGGAAAGTCACCAAAAATAAAACGCTCAAATATTTACCTACACATCCCTCCTTTGAATGGCGTTAACATAAAAAACAAACTAAACAAAAAACAACAGCAACAGAAAATCTTACACAAAAGAAACGGCAAACCCTGCGCCTGGAAAACACACAGAAAACCTACTCTTTTTTTTGAGCCCATTGCAATTTTAAAAGGCAATATTTAAAAACTTGTAAAAACATTAAAAGAAAAAGAAGGAAATAAAATTATCCCCCATGATGAGGCAAACGTCAACCCAAACACCGTAGATGAACTTTCTGTCGGTGTTTGTCTCGGTGGTGGGACGAGGCCGCAGACATGTTACGGACTGGGCGCTGCTGCCGCTGCTGAAAACAGGCCCGCTGTCTAAAGAACAATGTTAGTCAACTTACAGACAACTATATCCATCATTTGCCACGGCTGTAAGAAACGACGATACCAAGGCAGCGCGGGGCTCGGTCGCAGCACAACAGCAGCGACCAAAGGCTTGTCAGGAAGACAAGAAAAATGTTGCTAGCAGGGAGGGGGGGACGGAGATGAATGGAGTTCAGACCGTGTCATTGTTTTTTTTCAGCACTTAGCGTTAATAAAAACGTTTTACACGAAGGTTTCTTATCATTCAGTATTTAACTGTATACTTTTAGCCCTTTATTCGAATGAACCTTCTTGATAAGCCACACTCACCAGCGAGTCCCCTCTAGCCGACGCTGCTACTAGCGTTAGCTTCCGTTGCCATGTTAGCCAACAACTTAAACAATGGCTTCCCTTCACGGGCTGCTGCTGCTGCTGCTGCTGCTAGGCTACCTCCAACACGGGCTTCGGCTGCGTCCGTCTGCTGTAGCCGAATAGGGCGAGGCTGCCTTCAGAACCGAGCCACATCACGTTCGACCGTCAGAGCTGCTCACGAAACGGACCGACACATAGTGGTAGGTGAGCGCCGCCGTTGTTTGCTGGTTGGCGACATCTTTTACCTGTCAAAGGAGGCTAAACAACACCTCCATGACTCAAAGGTGATTGATTAAAAAAAGAACCAATAGGGAAAGGCCATGTGGGCGGGGCAACGAGGCATTCCCAGATCAACTGACCCCCTTCTCCCCCCACTTTATGCTGTCTGTTGTAGTAATTGTACTAATTAGGGACTGACTGCATGAACATAAAGTTACATCACATTATTATTATTTTTAATAGGGATGTTGTAAAACATTGTGATAAAGTATTTAAAAATGACTCACTATCATTTTGGCTATAAATCTATCACTCTGCTTTCAAGCACCAGAGAAACAAACCCTTTTCACCGCACTGTGTACAGTAGCGAAAGAAATTAGGACATCTCAATAGCTATTCAGTTCTTCACTATGAAATGTTCAAATATTCAGGTCTAATCTAAGTTCTTCTGTGGCAAAGAAAGGGATTTAATTGCACTTGTACACGGGCAAACATTTTACCAATAAACATTGACAAAATGCATTTTCCAGCTGAGGGAAAAGGTGGGACACCCCTTCCTATAAGGCAGTCTTAGAATTTATGAAATATTTTCACTGAGATGCTTCTTGTAGCGTTCTACTAATCCCCGTTTCTAGCCTGTTTCAAGTTACGCCACAGCCTCTCAATGAGACCAAGATCTGGGCTTTGACTCAGCCACCGATTTTCCATTTTTTAATTCTCATTCAGCCTTTGGTATATTTTGGCTGATTGTCATGTTGCAAAGTTCAGTTCTACATCAGCTTTTACTTTTCTTAACAGATGGTCAGACATTTTACTTAGTCCCACCCCACCCACAACATTTAGGGTAGACATTATAAATGTGAGTTTAGCTGCAGCAACCACTCCCCAAACCAGGACATTCCCACCTCCATGCTTTACAGTTGATATGAAGCTATTTTCCCAGTACACCATCTTTGGTTTATTCCAAATGTTCTTTTTTCTGGTGTGCAATTAGTTACATTTTAGACTCATCCGTCTGAGAAAAACTAAAAAACATAACTCCAGAAATCCTGATCTCCATGTACATACTCTGTAGAAAACTTTAGTTTGGCGATAGGATATCAGTTATAAAGCAAGGGGTTCCACCTTGTACACCTGCAATGGAAATTAAACTTGCCTAAACTTGTAGGAGACCTCCAACGCGTAAGCTAAGACAGCGCTTTGGATCTTAACGTGTGTTTCACTCTCACTTCAACAGTAAGGAGCACCTTCAGAACTAAAACTAAAACTTAAGATCTTGAATGTTAAACAAGGAAACCTTCAAAAATGTTCAGTAACTGGGTCCTCATCATGTGCGCCTCATTTGATGTTTGTCTCATGTTAGGCAATTTAAGATGGTATCAGAATTTTACCAGGTAATTTACTGAGCTTTGTTCGGATATTTTGCTCGACTTGGTTCAGTATTGTTGATATGAAATATCAATATGTCCAAAGATGTTAGAAAAACACACAGGGATTCAAAGCGTTCTACTGTTCCACATGACTATGTACAGTATAAGTCCTTCCAGAAGAAGAATATTTACTGCTGATTAAATACTTCTAAAATAACCCTTAGCTCTAGATAAACAACAAGGAAAACCATGATTGACCTGGAAATAATCACACTTAATTCAGATAAAATATGTTTCATTTTAGTCATTTAAAAAAGCATTGTCTTTATCACCGCCGTCAAAGTTAGGAAATGGATGAAATTCTTAATAAAAACATTGTCAAAAATGACTAAGACAGTAAGAATGATATGGCACAAACCTAAAGACACGACATATCACATGGCAAAGCCAAACAATTCAAATCAAACAAAACAATTTAATTTCTGCAGGCCTTGAGATTAAGCATAATGTATGCTCGTAAAGTGCTACAATGTATTATAAAGACTAAACAGTTATATTAACTATGATGCAAAGATACCTTTTGGAAACTCTGTTCAAAGATGAATGCAATCGTATTAATTACAGTCTTTTTCAGAAGAAAAATAAGCCACATAATGATATGATTTTATCGCAATAAATATTCTATCAACATTGTATCAGATATCTTTTCTCGATCGCTTGATGTTGAAGCAAAAAAAAAAAAAAAAAAAAAAATCCACAATTGTACAAACTCCAGGCCACTCCAAGAAATTAGTTCCCACCCAGAGCATTAAGAGGGTCATCAAATATGTTGCTGGTCTCCGGTGCAGTACTGGTCTCCTTGGCTGGTGGAGTTTTCTTTGATTTATCAGGAGCCTTCTGCACTGGCTTTGCTGTGCTTGTTGTAAATATGTCATCTTTAAAAAGGGCAGAGAGGTATAAAAATGTTAAAATATGGCACACAAAGACATGTTGCAACAACTGATTTTGAGAAGGTATCCCATCTCTATAAAAGTATGAAGTGACTTGAAACATCTTTTTTCATACATCTTTTTCATGTTCCAGCCTCAAACGGGGATGTATTTTACTCACATTAAATGTGATGACAAACCCACATAGTGCACAATTGTGAAGGGGAAGGTACATTTTACGTGGCTTTCAGCAGCTAGCAGTTGTGCCAAAGTCTTTCCACTTTAGGGTGACAGATTGGACCGTACTCCAGGAGATGTCCAAAGCTTGGACAAATGTTTCGTAATTGTTTTTGCTCTCTCTCTTTTTTCTTCATAGTAGGTACACCTGGTCTGACGTTCTGTTAGCTGTGACATCATCCAGGGAAGACAGATCACCCGCTATTACCATCTAATGTAGAACAGATTACTGGATCAATGTGTGCTTCTGTGCTTTTTGTCTCTCTTGTTGTGTCTCTGTTCTGTCTTCTGTAACCCCAGTCGGTCGAGGCAGATGACCGTTCATACTGAGCCCGGTTCTGCCGGAGGTTTTTCCTTCCCGTTAATGGGGAGTTTTTCTTTCCACTGTCGCTTCATGCTTGCTCAGTATGAGGGATTGCTGCAAAGCCATGTACAATGCAGACGACTCTCCCTGTAGCTCTACGCTTCTCCAGGAGTGAATGCTGCTTGTCGGGACTTTGAAGCAATAAACTGGGTTCCCTTATATAGGAAATGTTTGACCAATCTGTATAATCTGACCTAATCTGTATAATATGATTGAACTTGACTTTGTAAAGTGCCTTGAGATGACATGTTTCATGAATTGGCGCTATAAAAATAAAATTGAATTGAATTGAACCTAATCCAGTTTAGACTACTGAAGTTCTTCCCCGCTGAGCTCCTTGGTCTTCATGATACTGTTTGTTCAGTAATGTTCACAGAACTGATAGATTTATACTGATCTTAAATTACACATAGGCAGAACCCTGAATTTCATTGATGGATGTCACAGTAAAAGGGAGCTGAATAAAAATGCATGCCACACGTTTCCAATTCAACATTTTCCACTCGCTTCACCATTATGCACTACTATGATGTTGGTTTGTTGCACATAAATCACAGTAAACCACATTGAAGTTTACAGTCGTTATATAAAAACGAGGAAAACTTTAGCGAAAGCACTGTGGGCGTGTTAGACGTATCGCTGCTCGCTTACCCATGTCGTCATCAAATATCGACTTGGGCTCTCCCTTTAACTTGGATTTCTGTCTTGGTTTAAAAGTGTCTGTCAGGTCAGCAAAAATGTCCACACTGTCAAACAAGGCAGCATCAACGCTTTTCTCCTTGAGCTTCTTGTCAACTTTAGGCACGGTGGTGGCTTCGTCCTGTAAGAAAGTCAGACAGCAAGAGGAGGGATCACACCAAGCCTGACGGCACAAATGACCCTTGACGGAATTACCGCAGACAAAAGGTTAAAACTACCTGGAAAATGTCCTGCTTTGAAAAACTACTGCCATTCTTGATGTCCTTTTTAGTTTTGGATGTGGCGGTGGCACTGCTGTTAAGCCCAAATAGGTCCTCGTCATCGTCTTCCATAAAGGGCAAGGCCTTAGCTTTCTTCGTCGCTGATTGCGGCTTAACAGCTCGGAACAGATCATCGGTGTGGTCATCAAAAATGGATGGGAGGGTGCTGGGATCTTTGTCCTTCAGTCCTGCCCCGCTACTGGCCTGTTGATCACTGGGCTTGGTGGTACCTCTTGGGGAGGGCTTGTTAGCGACCGTTTTAGGCCCGAAGAGGCTGTCTGAGCCAAAGATGTCATCTTCCTCTAATGGTGGTTGGGTCTTCGTACTGCTGCCGTCCTTACTGGAGTCTTTCATGCCTGCATTTGACGATACTGGCAATGGCAGCTCAGAGGGTCTGGAGGAGCTATGAGAGGAAGAAGGCTGTGAAGGCAAGAGCATTGGTGAGCTTGAAACTTCAGATGAGTCAGGTGGGGTGGAGCTAATGGGGGAGAGGCTGGACTTGTTCGATGGGGGTAGCACCAAACTGGAAACACTGAGATTTTGCCCAAAAACATCCCCTTGGCTCTGATCCGTGTCCCCCATCGACTTTTTGGCCGCCTGCTGCCTCGCCGCTCTGGACTGGGGTCTCCGAAGAGCTGAGCCTTTGGCACGGTCCTGCATGGGGAGAGTGTTCTAACTAGTATTGCTGCAGATGTAGACAGAGATAAAACACAATAGGACAGAAGGCGCTAAACGTCCTCCCTACCTTGTGTGCACTCTGCAGAGTTGAGACCTGGACCGGTGTATCGAAGCTGACCCCCCCTCGACTCTCCTCATGTCCTCCTATGGGGGTTGAAGCAGGGCTGGGGCTCAGGCTGGAGCTGGATACCCCAGAGGAAGAGCTCAGAGTCCCTGACATGCTGGAAACAGCACCAGGGAGCAAAGCAGCAGGATTGATCATCAGACTGGCCTGCATATTAGAAAGAACAATTAAAAAAAAAATGTATTTAAAAAAAAAAGCTGTATTTAAAAAAAACAAAAAACAATGTCAGTAAACTTGAGTATATCCAAGAACATTCCGCATTTGCACAGAGCCATAAACTAAAATTACAGATGTGTATCACTTCTCTAACTAGTGAGTTCCTCTGTGTGGTTCAAGAGAAACAAGAACCAAGGAGGAAACTGGTGCAAGAGCAAAGTTTGACAGCAACGACTGCTGAAAAAGCCAAGAGCAGCAGGAACATCTTCATTATTGAAATAAAATGAAATAATGGTTTTCTACTAGGGTAGCCAGCCAGGCTGTTAAGTTTGGGCCAAAGTTTGAGAATGGAGAGTGAAAAAAGCAGGTGGAAAAAAATATGTCACAGTAGCAATGACAAAGATCTTTATAAAAAAGGAAAATAAGAGCATATAGTCAGTATTAAAGGATTTTGATTCAGTAAAAAAAAGAAAATTACTTGAAGTTTCCCAATCCTTGATGAGGAATCTTTAGGTTTTACAGGGCTTGTTGCTGGTTTCTGTATAGTCAGATTACAGCAGGAACAGAATTTTATCCAACATTACAAGAATATTTGCTTCTTCTTACACAAATGACTGAACTATTGTCAAAACTTTAAAAAACTGAGAACATTCGCAACAGGAAAAAGCTAAATAATGCCCTTAAATCATTAAATTATAGCCACATCATTTTGGAAGTATGACACAGAAACAAAACATTTAATACTGATTTAAAGCGAACTCACCTGAATCTCTGAAACAGGATCTGGGCTTGCAAGTGGTGCTTTTTCAAGAGGTTTGCTTGGTTTCTTTGCTACTTTCTATATAAAAAAAATGAAATAAAGGTTTAGCGTCTTTTTCCTTTTTAAAAACAATAACGGTAATACAAATGATGGATTCCAGGTTTTTTTCTAAACGCATAAAAAAATATATCGTTACCGGAGGTGGAGCTGCTGCCTTGACAGAGCCGAAAATGTCATCTTCGTCATCGTCTGAAAACAGATTTGGTGCTACTGGCTTCACCGAACTGACCTTAGAGCTCTGAAAACGTAGCAAATATATATTTATTTTAAACATCAGCAACCACTTACAGAAATAACGTGTCATTTGTAGGGAGGGTAAATAAAACACAGAGTGTTGCTCACAAACATGCTCATGACTTCACAAGCTTTTTTTGGAGAACTGCCGTCATTAAATGGCACTCTGTTCAGGCGTGAACTAAAAATGTAACCTGCACAACATTTAGGACAAACTTTATTTACTTTGTGCAGGAAAGAACCAGGACATTTTAAATTTCAACTCTAAGGGATAAGCTTTGGAGTGGCTGTATTTAACCACGGGGCTAGTTTAAATCTATTAATTAGGACCAGTTCTGAATAATTTATACTTCTCCCTTTGCTTTAAATGTGGCACTTTAAACAGACAGCTAATGCTCTAACCACCGAGCAACAAAGTCCCTAAAGAGTTCTGTTGGAACCAGTTACCTTCAAAGTCCCATAATTGGTTAAATGAAGTCCACCAGTGTGCATTCTTGTCACATGATCCAACAGCATAAACACATCTTTTCTAAAGACCCCAGAGGCTGCAGCACAACTAAGCAAGAAGAATGACACCATGAAGACCAAGGAGCTCTCCAAACAAGTCAGGGACAAAGTCGTTAAGAAATACAAGTCAAATCTTTGATGTTCACCATCAGATCCATCATCTTAAAATGGAAAGCAAATGGCACCACAACAAAGCTGCCAAGAGAGGGCAGCCTACCAAAAACCCATAGACCAGACAAGGAAGGCATTCATCAGAGAGGCACAGAGACCAAAGGTAACCCTGAAGGAGCTGCAGAGCTCCACAATAGGCCGTACACTCCATGGAGCTGGGCTTCAGGGAAGAGTGTCGAGAAAAAGTCATTACTTAGTGTTAAAAAAAAGGAGGCACGTCCCGAGTCAGCAAGGGAAATGCTATGTCTAGCATTCACTTAGTCCTTTTTGAGCCTGAAAAGAAGTTTGCACCGGGTGGGATCAGTAGACATAAACGTTGTTGTGCCAACTGCTGGCTACCGCTGGGCTATCAGACAGCAAGATGGCGACAATTGACACAGCTACTCTAAGAGCCAGTAAACTGTCCTGCAATGAAATGGTGCAAACTCTCAATAAATTTTAAATCCAGGTTAAAATTGGAAAAACACTTAAAAAATGAAATGGGATTAAATGCTTTTGCCAGACACTGTAGATAAATTTTACTTTAATGGTGCATAGCCACGTTATTTGAATTTTCTTATTTATACGTCAGTAGCTCAATCTGGTTGCATAGAAAGTTTTTATGAAAGATTATCACGTCCTGCTGCCGTATTACTTGTTATTTTGGTGTTTTATGCTTTGTTTTTGCTCAATTTGTTAGTAAATTAAGCCTTACGTGTTTATTTACGATATTAACTGAAGTACGTACTGTGCATGCGCAGCAGGAGTTAAAACAAGGAAGCGGCTAACGGCTACTAGCATCCCCCAGCGAAACGTTAAAGAAATGTCAAAGAGCCAGTGAAAAAAAGTGCAAAAAAATATGATTTAAAGAGGGAAAAGACTGGAATGTCGCTGGGAATACAGTATGAATGTTGGTGATCACTGAAGTAGACGCTAAACCTGCCGATTGCTCATATGTGACCGCAGAATTGATTGTCGTGAGTAAATGTTCTGATATGAGGCTGTTAAAGTTGCTGTAGACTGGTGTATTTAATTAAAAACGGTTGGTCTTCGATCACGCTGAGCTGCCGCTTTATAGCAAGAGATTGCAGAGGGCCAGGCTCAGTGCGGCATTATTTACAATTGATTTATTAATTAAGCAAACCTTAATTAAGCAAAGTTCTGTGACACGGTTTTGCTCGATGTCGCCACGTCTGTTTATATTTGTTAATCGCGGCCGAGACCAAATTATTTTTCGGCTAAAAAAAGGACCACCAAAACACTATCAAGACGGAGGCTTGGTGTGTATAATCTTATTTTATCATGATAAAACAGTTTTTGGTCTTTTATTATAAGCATATTACGTGGCTACATACCTTTAATGTGTGAGCTGAAGTTAGAACTACTAAATGATGAACTTGCACAGTGACGCAACACACGTGCTGACCTCAGTTTTTGTTGCGGCTGCAAAGAGATCAACGTCAGGGTCGTTGTCCTTCTGCTGCGTCTGACTGAACAGCAGCTCTTCGTCCTGGAACACCCCGGTGCTCTTTGTCTGCTGCTGGTCCTCTGCGGGCTGTGGGAAAATGTTACAATTCAAATGCAGAAGCAACACAAAAAAATGCAAAGGAATCAGTTTTCACCGCATTCTCCAGTCCAGCACATAGCAGACAAACCTTTGCCGTCTTTCCTGCCGTGGGCTTACTGGCTGTAAATATCGGATCTTTCCAGTCTGATTCGTCTTCTTCATCCTCATCAAATAGGCTGACAGTTTTTGTTTTGCCCTTCTCTTCCTTCTTTTCCTCAGTGTTAAACATTGGTGGTGGGCTGCCTTTAGAGAGGAAGATGTCATCCTGGTCGTCGTCGTCCAGAGGGCCCTTGGTCTGCTGCTTGCTGCTGAGAACGTCGATGCCACCGAACAGACTCACTGCTCCAGCGGGCTTCTTCCTGATCTCAGCGCTCTCCTGTGATGGCAAAGTCGGCAGCGGATCGGGTTTCTTCTCAGCTGGTTTCGGCTGCACTTGTGGTTTGTCCTTTGCAGGGCTCTCAAAAACCAGAACCTCCTCTGACTTTAAGGGAGACTGCGAGGAGGCAACTGGCGTCTGGAAAAAAAAAAAAAAATCAACAGATAAAACATTAACATGCCGAGAGTGCAGAAACGCATCTGAGCTTTCAAAGACAAGAACTGCTTTCCTCAAGAAGTTCCTAGAAGAGTTTTAGGTTTTTAAAATCATCACTTATCACACGTCAATGTGACCCTCTTAACGAATTTGTTCTATTCAAAAGAAGTTGTGTCTAATTGTCTTTATAAGTGTCAAAGTGCTCTTAAATCAATGCTATTCTTTTGGTAATTTAGGAATTTCAAGGTTTTGAATAATCCCCACACATGGAACACTGGACCAGCTCTATACCCTCAGCAGGATTCTGGAGGGGGCATGGGAGTTTGCCCAACCAGTCTACATGTGCTTTGTGGATCTGGAGAAGGCATTCGACCGTGTCCCTCAAGGGATCCTGTGGGGGGTACTCCGGGAGTATGGAGTACCGGACCCTTTAATAAGGGCTGTCAGGTCTCTGTACGACCGGTGTCAGAGTCTGGTCCGCATTGCCGGCAGTAAGTCGGACTCGTTTCCGGTGAGAGTTGGACTCCGCCAACGTTGCCCTTTGTCACCGATTCTGTTCATAACTTTTATGGACAGAATTTCTAGGCGCAGCCAAGGTGTTGAGGGGATCCGTTTTGGTGGCCTTAGGATTGCGTCTCTGCTATTCGCGGATGACGTGGTCCTATTGGCTTCATCAGGGCGTGATCTACAGCTCTCACTGGAGCGGTTCGCAGCCGAGTGCGAAGCGGCCAGGATGAAAATCAGTGCCTCCAAATCCGAGACCATGGTCTTGAGCCGGAAAAGGGTAGAGTGCCTTCTCCGGGTTGGGGAGGATGTCCTGCCCCTAGTGGAGGAGTTCAAGTATCTTGGGGTCTTGTTCACAAATGAGGGGAGGATGGAGCGGGAGATCGACAGGCGGATTGGTGCAGCGTCTGCTGTGAAGCGGGCGCTGTACCGATCCGTTGTGGTGAAGAGAGAGCTGAGCCAAAAGGCGAAGCTCTCGATTTACCGGTCGATCTACGTTCCTACCCTCATCTATGGTCACGAGCTTTGGGTTGTGGCCGAAAGAACGAGATCCCGGATACAAGCGGCTGAAATGAGTTTTCTCCCTAGTGTGTCTGGGCTCTCCCTTAGAGATAGGGTGAGGAGCTCAGTCATCCGGGGAGGACTCAGAGTAGAGCCGCTGCTCCTCCACGTCGAGAGGAGCCAGTTGAGGTGGCTCGGGCATCTGGTCAGGATGCCTCCTGGACGCCTCCCTGGTGAGGTGTTCCGGGCACGTCCCACCGGGAGGAGGCCCAGGGGAAGACCCAGGACACGCTGGAGGGACTATGTTTCTCGGCTGGCCTGGGAACGCCTTGGGATTCCCCCGGAGGAGCTGGCCCAAGTGGCCGGGGAGAGGGACGTCTGGGCCTCCCTACTGAAGCTGCTACCCCCGCGACCCGACCCCGGATAAGCGGAAGAAGACGGACGGACGGACATGACGAAGTGTTATGTGTGCAATTTTCAGCCCACATGAAACACAAACACAAACGGCTAAAGTAGGAGGCCATGAAACCCAAGTAAGGTCAAAACAAACAAGCAAAGAAATAATGAGCTAAACAAGGCAAAGCATACAAAAAAAAAAAAAAAAAAAAAAAAAAAAAAGAAGTAATGTGCAGTTGACAGAGGTGTTGGTTTGCAGCCTACAGATCCTTAAATCTTCCTTTTAAATATGCTAAGCATATTTAAAAGGAAGATTTAAGGAGCCGGTGCAGGTTCCAACAATTTTTCAGTTTCTTCATGGATTAATTGAACTTTCACAACAGAATGACTCTAAAAGTACCATCAATACTTTTTAGATCTTCCTTTCTGTCATTAGTACGGGAGCAATGTGCATTTCATTTCACATCATTTTCAAATATAAACATCTTACACAAGAAAATGTATCATGCTCTGTTTTTCAACCTCAAAAGAGAAATAAAACAGTGGTTCTTGAATTCTTTTTTCAAAAAAAAAAAAAGTTATGTAACATTTGGGGCTCCAAACAAGTTTTATTAAGCTGGACTGAGGGCAAAAATGGCTCTTTGGATTGTAAAGGTTGCCACCCTTGATTTAAGGACTGAGTAAACACAGTTACAGGTATGTCTAAAAAAAAGTTTAACATGCTTTGTCACTCCTTTTAAAAAAGTAAAACTCATATTACATAAATTATACACAGAATGAAATACTAATTTGAAAACGTATTATTTCCTCTCATTTCGCACAAACATAAACAGAATACAAATTCAACTCAATTCAATTTAAAAATACTTTATCCCAGAGGGAAATTAAATGTTGATGTAACTCATTTGGTCAAGGAGTTATTATAGATGGTGATGCTGTGGGCAGGAAAGATCTCCTGTAGCGGTCCGTTTAACAACTAATCTGAAGAAGCCTTTGACCGAAGAGACGATTGTTCAGGATTGTGCCATATTAGAACAATAGACACTCTGATCACTGCCTCTTATATTTATACCCATAACAAGTCGGCCAGCTTGCAAATTAAATTCTAGGATACTAAATGAACATACAATTAAGATGGAAAAGACAAACTAGAGTGCTCAAATTATAGACCAATCAGTACATTAAATTTAAATGATAAACGAATTAATTATAAAGTAAGAGACTTGCGAGGATTTTGCCAAAATTAATGACTATAGACAAAATTGAATTGGTCACATCCCATCAAACCAATGATGTTAGGAGATCTTTGCAGAATAAAAGCCACAAATTTAAATAAACTGTGTTTGAGGAGTCTGGATGGTAGAAAAGGATTTAAATATATGAAATGGGAAAAAAAGGTTAAGTTTGAGTTTAATGATTTAATTATTATAACACTGAAGGCTTTATACAGGCCAACAGCCTGATCTACGGTCAATGTTGAACTTAGAGATAGTTTTGGGCTTTACTCAAGTAATAATGTTTGGTCCAAAGGAAGACTGATCAAGAGTTAGCACACAGCTTCAGTTACGACAACTAGAAACCACAGATCAGAGCCGAAATCTCGGCATCGTGATGGACTCAGACCTGAACCTTCAGAGGGACATAAAGGGAGTTACTAAATCGGCCTTCTATCACCTGAAGATATTTCCAGGATTAAAGGACTGATGTCTCTGCAGGATCTGGAAAAACTAATCCATGCGTTTATCTTTAGTCAAACTGATTATTGCGACGGTGTTTTCACAGGTCTACCAAAAAAAGTGGATCAGACAGCTGCAGATGATCCAGAACGCTGCTGCCCGCGTCCTCACTAAGACTAAGAAAGTAGAACACATAACCCCAGTTCTAAAGTCCTTACACTGGCTCCATGTAACTCAGAGAATAGACTTTAAAATACTTCTGTTAGTCCATAAATCCCTGAATGGCTTAGCACCTAGATACATATAATATAGTAGACTTGTTGTCAGTGTCTCAACCCTCCAGACCACTAAGGTCTTCTGACTCCAGCCTACTCTGCATACCCAGAACCAGAACCAGACACGGAGAAGCAGCATTTAGTTCCTATGCTCCACTGATCTGGAATAAACTTCCAGAAAAAAGTGCTGAAAGCCTGAGTTCTTTTAAATCAAAATTAAAAACACATTTGTTTAGGATTGCCTTTGACTGTTCTAGTTAAACTCTTTACTGAAACATCATTAGTTTAAGTTTGTAGTCCAACTGTTTTTAATATTTGCTTTCAGTTTCCATTTTCCTGTTTTATTTTGTTTCAATTTTCCTACATTTTATTCTAACTGTTGTTTTCCACTTGCTTTTAATCAGTTTTTATTTTCCTATGTTTTAATCATGTAAAGCAATTTGTGCTGTCCTTGTACTGAAATGTGCTATACAAATAAAACCCAAGTTCTTGGTAGCCACTGTTGCGTTTATTTGAGTCTGTTCCTACTGAGGCTTTATGACTCAGAGATCCTACCCAGGAAAAGTGATTCAATAAAGCATGAGCTAATAAAGTCTCACAACACATTTAAATTTGTTTAAGGAGGGGACATTTTGAGCTTCTAAGACCTTAAGGACAGAGTCAAGACTTGTTTAGATATTTACAAATCAGATTTCTTAATGATACTAATAATAATACTACTACTACTAATAATAATAATAATAAAAAAAATGAAGGTACAACCATTATTCAATGCTAATCAAGCAACTATTGCCATCTTTAAAAGCATATATAAGGATTGCACCATGTCAAAAAAATATCTCTACATCGCATTGATCAAACTGTAATTGAGGATTTGAAGGGCCATAATATACTGCATATAAGAGCAAGATGGGGAACGGAGGGCAATCTAAAGTTAAAAATATAGAAATGGGACAGAATTTGTACAAAGCAGTGGTTTGCAACAAGTCCCCCCCACCTGGAGGGAATCCATCTGGAAGAAAATGACCTGCTATTTCTGTGCACTGGCACAAAAGACTAAATATTCACACTAGACCAAATGTTGGAAGCTGTGTGGACATACATTAGCAGAGCACTTTAGAATCTTTTTGGGATTGTTTTTATGTGGCTCCATTTTGGAGAGAAATACGCAAGGTCCTGCAGGCAGTCTTCAAAAGGAAAATACAACTTTGCTTTGTTGTACTTTACTTGAGAAATTTAGAGGTAGTTGATCTACAAAAACCAGATTAATATCTGCTTAGAGTGCTTTTGGTGGCTTCAAAAAAGGCCATAACTCAGAAGTGGCTTAAGAAGGAAACTTCTAATGTAAACAACTGGCTTGACTTGATATATAGTATTTTTGTTACGGAAGGAATAACTTTTCAGACTAAAGTCAGTGGGATATCTTTCAAGACTATAGGTCAAAACGGCTGAATTATGTTCAAAATGTAAGGCCTAATTTTGTCTTATCACATTGTACTCTTTTTTTTTCTACACTTGTTGACGCCACTGTTATTTTGGATTTGTTTGTTTTTTGTTTAAAACAGAAAATTAATATAAAATACATGACAAAAACAAAATAAACACAGACATTAAATAAGTATAGAAATATTAAAATATTACAGAGAATATGAAAATAAAATTGATCAAAAGGTATAATAGAAATGAGAAAACTATACAAAAAAACCCAAACAAAAGCCCAAACTAAAAGTGCAAAACAACCTAAAGATAAAATTATCAAAGGATTGTAAGAATTAACAAAGTCAGCACTTATCCAAAAATAAAAGTGAGTTTGTTTTCAAAACCAAAGTCTGCTTCTGATTGGTTGATCAGCTCTCGTTACTACTCCTTTCCTGGAAGCTACCATGTCTGACTTCTAAGGTTCACACAGAGACTGCTCAAGGCAGAAAAGCAATTTGGTTTGGAAACATTGAATTTCTCCCTCATTTCTTTAAACCTTTGTCTAAACTTTCTTTTTCAGTTTAACATCAGGGTTTGAAACTACGATTTCTAGGCTGTAAAACCTCTTTATTTGTGTTCTTGAGAGACCAGGAACATTTTTATGAAAGTTCAACCAGAAAAAAAAAAGAAGAAATGAGCCATCACACTTTGATACATTATGATACTCATTATGATACTGATCCTTTATAAATATTAATGCACTAAAGTAAATCATCGTTTTGAACGTCTGTAAGTTGAATGGAACTGCCTTTAATCACATAACAAATACATAAAAGGGATGTTTGCTCACTCACTTTAGATGGAGCTCCAGTGTTTGTGGGAAATGCAGGTTTATCGTCAAACAGAGACTCTTTTCCTTCATCATCTCCGTCGTCTTCAAACAGCAGAGCAACCCTCTGGGTCTTCTTCTGGCTTCATGCAGAGCAACAGAACAGGAGGATGTGTACAGACTCAAAATACCAGAAGTGACTTCAAAACAAACGCAACTTTAACCGGAAAAGTGCTGCTTTGTTTTCAGTTTATGAATGAATTGATTTTTTTTACAACTGTATCTACCTTGACGTCTTTGTCTGGGCAAACTGGTCGTCGTCGTCATCACCATCACCCTTGTCGTTAAACAGACTGCTATTCTGAGTTATTTTAGTATTTGGGAGATTGGATGGGGCACTGGCGCTGGTTTTTATTCCTCCTGTTTGAGCGTCTGCCTTTGAGGAGCTACTTTTTGAATATATCCACTGATCCTGTCATTTCACAAAATAACAGTACGATTCAAATTTAGGAAAATGCTGGTTGTGAGTAAAACAGTGTCACGTTCTGTAGTCTCGTACCTCGTCATCACTGAAGAGGGAGCTGGAAGTGGCTTTGTTGGGCTGTGGTACAGAGACTTTAGCTTGAGAAGGTTTGCCTTTGGATTTGGCTGCAGATGCAAACAGATCCTGCAGGGTAGAAGACAAACATGAGTGATTTCACCCAAACCAAGGCATACTTTATTTTTTGTTCTAGTGAAATTGTTGTCACCTCTTGTTCCTCATCATCAAACAATGACAGGGGGGACTTGTTGGTTTTACCCATGTGTGTAGGTTCCGGCTTAGATTGGCTCTTAGTGATACCTGGAAATAGCTGAGGCCAAAGAAAGCATATTGGATGTAATTGAAATGCATTATAAGATCTTTTTTTTTTTTAAACCCTCTTGTTTCTGCCGAGAACGGTACCTGAGGCTCTTCATCATCAGAGAACAGGCTCGTGCCGAGAGGTTTTTCAGTCGGCTTGGCTGGAGCTTTTCCAACATCAGCAGCAGGAGCAACCTGAAGTTCGTGAACATAAAATAAGTAGAAAAATTCTAACTTTTTATTGCAGAAACAGGGTTTTGAGCTTATGAACAAACACAAGAGGACAGCAAAAGGATTAAATCAAACTTTTAAAGAGTGCAGATTACAGTTTCATTTTCAAGAACATGTAAAAACCAGAGATGCAAATGGAAAAAGTAAATAAAGGGAAAGCAAAGGTATGACACCAGCATGTTTCCACAGACATGTAAAACATTAAGATTGTCTCCTTTTGATATGGCATCCGAGTTGCAGAATCATGAGGTGCATAACCTTTTTCAGCCAAAAGATAATTCAAAAAGCTTTTCTATTACTCCTTATAACAAACCTGTTTCTGTGCCCTCAAAAACTTCAAGGACTAAGACGGCTTTTAACTCTTTGAAATGAAGATAAAACTGACGTCACTGTGTTTGAACTAATTTGCCCCCAAAAAATGCTCCTTCATTGGAATTGGGTCCTGTACAATAATTTAGTAAACCTATAGTTACTAATCTTGGTGTTAAAATAGAACTCAGTAAAGAGATTAATTCTGTCCTAATCCCCACTTTTATCAGCTAAGACAGGGCTGTGCAACGTTTTTGTTACACGAGCCAAAACTATTTAGTCAAAAAAAAAAAAAAATTACAAGGTCAGAAATACAATTAAATAAATAAATTCACCTGCTCTACACAATATAAGCATACAGTATTGCAAAACAAACATTAGTCTGATTCTCTGGATGAAAGGGATGTGTAATTAAAGCCGCTCTACAGATAAAGCAGACATGAACTCTAAATTCTAATTGTTACGTGTCGATTTGTTCCATCTTTTTTTCCTCCACAATAAAATTGTATTACTTATGTAAATAACCTTTATTCTTTTGCCCACTTCTAGCCATTTGTTTACATTTATCCAGTGTCTATTTAGGCACCAGTTGTTTTAGAAGAAAGACCGTTCTGGAGAAGGCCTGAACACCGTGGGGACGGAGGACAATGGAGCCCTTTTACGTTGCAATTCTCACTTTTGTTGTAAACGAAAACAAACTAAATGTATTGCTGTTAGGGTTAAGCTGGCGAACAACGGTCTATTCTGACCTCTTCGGATTTCTCAGAGTCCTCGCTGGTAGACTGCTGCCGCTTTTTCAAGCCCTCGCTTAGCAGGCTTTTCGTTGCAGGACCGAACATGGAGATAGCCCCCGCTGGCATCTAAACATGAGAATGACTGTCACGATGGCAACACGCAGACAAACACGACGCTACAAACGTCTCAGAAAGAAAAGATTCACCTTTTTCTCTGGAGGCTTGTCTTTCTCCTCCTCGACCTCCCGCTTGCTTTGAGCTGGAGTCGCCGCGTTGTGCTTGCCACCGAATATGTCACCATCCTCATCGTCTTCATCGTCAAAAAGGTCGATTGAGGTTTTGGGTTTCGGCTTCTCCTGTACGGCTGCGAATAAAATGAATAATAAAACGGGGATCACAACACCACCAAAACTGCAGCACCCAATCGCCCCAGTCATTCGCTTAGAGGAGTCTGACTCTAATCAGAGTTTTACCGCTAAAGAAATCGTCGTCGTCATCAAACAGCCCCCCGGCTCCAGCGAGTCCTGTGGGCGTGTGCTTGGGAGCTGCTTTGGTCCCGTTCTCTTTTCTCTCCTCTGAGTCGGAGCTTTGTCCTGAACCAAACAGGCTGTTTTCTGATGGAGAAAGTTTGTTTCCGTACAATGAAGCGTATTAAAAAAATAATAATCAGGATACACGTTGCTCTGAAGATCACTCCTACTACCTGGAAATATTGATACCGCACCCGCTGGAATCTTTTTATCAGCTCTGAGTGATTCTGGAGGGCAAAAGAAGTGTTGATCTCAGTCGTGTGTGCTCACTCTCCAAACCGATCCTTTTCTATTTATATATTTTACCTGCAGTCTGAGTTGGGCTTTTCACGTTTTTATTCGCTACCCTTTTCTCCTCCAAGGCAGGTTTTGGTGCCTCAGAGAAAAGATCCCCCTGTATTGTGCATCATAACGCGACACATTCAAATCTGATTCACACTGCTTCTGCGAAGCAGACATGAAATGGCAATATAAATCACATTACCTCGTCATCATCGTCAAAGAGGCCCTTTCCTCCGCTGAAGAGGCCACTCTTTCCTCCAAATGGGGAGAAGTCGTCGTCGTCATCGTCGTCATAATGATCCTCCATCTTGGGAGGCTTAAACATATCATCGCTATCCTCCTCAGCTGCTGGTGAAATTAACAGGAACAGTTTGGAGTTCGATGGGTGTGTGGTGAAAACACTAATGAAGCGTCTAAACTTAAGGTTGAAGAGGAATGATGATGACTGAGTGTCCTACCCTCTGGCTTTGTAGGTTTTGGTTCTTTTCTGCTTTTAGTCTTCTTCTTAGATGCCAACGCTTCAGGACAATGAAATGGCAGAAACAAAAAGATCCATAAACATGCACATGTAAAGATGGCAGACTTATGGGAATGGCTCTTGATGTTCACAAATGAGGGCTTTAATGCCTGGATTTAACTAAAAACTAAAACACAACGAGCCTAAAAAAAAACAAACAGTTCTTTAAAAATGAAATGACGATGCAAACACTTGGGTGTTGATAAATGTGCCGGCTGAAAACAGTCACCGGTTATACAGCTAACTTCTATTTATTCATAGGTTCAGGGGCCTTGCCCACAAAAGTTGTGACATGGCGTAGCATAAAATGCTTTAAAAAGGCATTTCTCAAAGGTTTTAAAGTGACAGCATCACAAATGAGGTATAAAGATACTAAAAGTAATATCAGGCATGAAATTCAGTTGGTAACACACAAAAAGTGCCTGTAAATTTAGAGCGATATTATCTTAACACCATTCGTGCCAAATATTAGTACGCCAGTAGCACTTAATAGTTGCATATTAGAAGTCCCATGACAGTTCATCTGGATGCAGAGCACCAAATACAACTCAACTGTTTAGCTCAATATTGCGCAGAAATACACAGGCTGAAATGATTTTACACACTTTTTCCAGGCATGTACAGCGGAGTTCCTTAAGCCGCTCCCAGGCAGACCCGTCTCCACTTCAGCACCCCTGAAGCAGCACTCCACGCCCCTCATCTCCAGCTGAAAGGTTTCTGGGTCCAAAAACCCAACGCTGATGCTCCGCGTAAACCCTAGCGCTATTGTGGCTTTGAAATACGACTACATATTGGCGTTACTCAATAAATGCAAACCGTAGAAGACATTATTTACTTCTTAACACGCAGCCATGTGCAATTAAAAAAAACAGTTTCATCCAGAAAACCCTTGCTCCTGTGTGCTGCTGCACATGTGACCCCTACAGAAAACGATTTTCTTACATTTACGTTTGCTGGACATGATCTTGTGGTGTTTAAAGGTGAGACAATAAGAAGAAACTGGTGTAAGTGAAACCGCCATCCTCCCGAGAAATCCTGAGCTCATCCACGGCTGACAAAAACCCCGACAAATTTTCCTATCATTAAAAGAGTTGTTTGTTATATCCAGAAAGAGCCACACTCTCACCGCAACGACAGCTTTCTGTAGCATAGAAAACATTTATGCAATCAGCTCTAATTTCCAGAGTAAAGTGGAGGAAGAAACTTCGAAATCTTGTGCAGCTAAACAACGTCTTCCATGAGTGCTGACCAATAATCATCCAACAGAGCACGGTGTCCTCGGCTGCATAACCCTGGCAAACTTCCATACCCAAAATGAAATTGTGTAAGGAATGGCATCCGAAATGAAGGTAGCACAAAGGTTTGTGTGAAACGTGTTTGATACATGAAGGCCAATGAGATGCAGGAATAGAAATCTCTAGTGGGATGATGATCTTAATAGTAGCTGGTTATGACAGGGACTTACAGGCACGATCTCCCTCTGGCCGGGCAACTGGTTCCCCTTTGATTCGGGCGGCTAACTCATCAGTGAATGACGAAGGAACTGCGTTCTGTGCAAAATATCAGCCGTTATTCTTTTTAGGAACAGTCGGAGTTATTTTAAACCTAAACTGTATTTTTCTTACTCTGATATTTTAGATCAATACAACCATATTATTGTGTGTAAGCCAACCATACCTTGGCAACGTCTTCATCTTCGTCAGATTTTTCAAATAAATCTGAATCCTCTTCCTCCTCTTCGTCGTCCTCTTCAAAACTAACCATTGACGACTTCTGCATGACAGAAAGCGACATTTCAAACTTATTTGTTTTGGGTGTTATTTTTCTTTATATGCGAGCACAACAATTATATAAAGATACCTTTTGAATATTATTGCGAGCTTCATGCTCTTCCTGGGAAAGGTCATCATCGGAATGCTGTTGAATAAAAGAAAAAAAGTCTTTTTCCCCCATATGTCCACAAAAAAAACAAACTAAATTTGAAATAATAAGGGTAACGTTAACTCACAATTCCGTCTTTGTCGTCTTCACTGTCGACGACGCTGTCCCTGTCGCTGTCAACTGACATTTCTGAAAATGACATTCTGGTTATTAATGCCACACTGCACACAGTCTGGGGTTCAGACAGAGCCGAAGGGAGACTCTCACCGTCGCTCGACAGGTCACCAAGTCCTACGTCGTCTTGCTCCATGAAGGCTCTAGAGCCAATCAGATACGGAAGCGGCCTGTCCACATAGAGATCCTAAAGGGAAATAAGTAACAGGCACGCAAAGCTAATTATGCTGAACCCTTCGTCCCGCACTTACAGCCAAACATGTAATAACTGTGTTCTGCGTTTATTGCCTTCAGAAGAACAGCACACCTTGGGTTCCAGGATGGCCTCTAGTCTGTCCGGGATTTCCTCGTCCTCGGAGTCAGAGTTCCCTGCTTTGATGTCCAGATGCTCAAAGGCTGACTCCAGCACTTTCAGACCGTAGCTCACAGCTTCCTGCATCTTGGGGATCAACTCTGCCTCTTTCTGCTCTCGAGTCTTCTCCTAAAGTAAAGCAATGGATGAATACATTTGCAAATACTTGCAAAAGTAGTCGGACCCCTTAAACGTTTTCACCTTTTCTCGAGTTCAAACCAAGACTTCAGTGCAATTTTTGTGAATTTTATGTGACCAACAGAAAGCAGCACATAATAATGAGGCGAAAGCAAACATTTTATTTGTTTCTCCAATTAAAACATGTTAAATATGGCTTGCCTCTGTATTTAGCCCCGTTCCCGATGAGACCCCTAAATAAAATTAGTGCAACCAACTGCCTTCAAAAGTCCAGATTTAAGCAGGTTATTTACTGTATAAGTGCAGCTGTTCAATATCAGATTTTGTTGAGAACATTAGTGAACAAACTACATCATGAAGACCAAGGACAGGCCCAGGAAAAAAGTAAAGGAGACCTTTAAAGCAGGGGTTAGACAAGCACACCACATATCTGCTCTTATAAAAAGAAATAAAAAGAGGAACTGTAGTTGTAATGGCAAATAAACCTGAAATTACGTATTTGTTTCCAGAACGTTTATGGGTGGTCTATCACATGCAATTCCGACAAAAATAATTTCACCTTTGTGGTCCACAAGGTTCGAGCGGCATGAACAGTCACTGTGTTCAAGGCTAATGAGCGATGTTGGCTGATTTGTTTAAAGTTACCTGCTCTGGCTGCTTCTCTGGAGCATCGGCTTTGGGGAGGGTCTCCTCCACTTCCTCGTCATAAACTCTCTGTAAAAGAACAGGGAGATGATGCTAGGTCCACCCCAAAACTACTCTGGCTCCCAAGGAGCCCAAAACGGAATACTGTAAATGCGTTAATGAGATGCATTACATTTTCTATAAATTGCGTGTTAGAAAGCATTAGAAAGTCATTGAAGACAGAGTGCAGGCGGCTGTCCGTGGCCTTGGTGTCCCGGATGAGGCTGTCCAACTGCTTTTCGATCTCGTGTGTCTTTGATAACATTCTCTGAGAGAAGTCTTGCAGGCAGAGGAAGAGCTGCGAAATAAAAATAAGAAGCAGTTATAAAAACAGGATCTGCCGCAGAATTACTGAAAGCCCGTTTCACAATTTTCCCAAGAAGTGTTTCTCTAATACTTTAAAATTACGATATCTGGCTTACCCCTGAGTCAGCCGCTAAGGACCAGTTGGCACTGTGCTGTCGTATCTCCTCCAGACTCCACGGTCTCTCCCAAACCTGTGCATCATTGCTAAAAGCCTCACTCCTGCTTGGGCCATTCGCCATTCCATCTGGCAAAGCACTCATCTGGAAACAGAGAGCTTGCTGTAATAATGGACATCAATGATTCACGCACCAATCAAAATATAAAGTGGACCCCAAAAGTAACAGTAACCTAGCTTTAGTACATAAAGTCTTCTAAGTGAATAAAGAAGACTTGTAGGAGGAAAAAAAACAGCAAAAAATAAATAAAATAATGCACTTTAGATCGTATGCAACCATTGCCGGGAATCAAAGGCCTTAGAGGAGTGAGACTGGTTTCCTGTAGTTACCTTGCCTTATTTACCATTTGTGTACGACATTAAGAAAAAAAAATCCAAGAATTTAGCTTAATCTAAAAGATCAATGGGAGGCTTAGCGATTCAGATTTTAAAACTCTGATATGAGAAAACATTAAGCTGATCCAGAGCTTAAAAGTTATTAGAAACTTCTTGAGCAATTAGAGAAGAATCAGAAATGTAGTTTCAGTTACACATCATGTATTCACATTACCGTGCCTTTAATATTTTGTTACCTTACAATCACAAAGGTTCAACACATTTTACACAAAGTGATACATAATTGTAAAGTGCAAGGAAAACTGCACAACGTTTTCACAATTTCTCAAAACTAACACTAAAGGAATACGGCGTACCTTTTTATTTAGCCCACATTCTGAGGGCCTTAATTGTGATACCCATAACAAGTTTCAGTACAACAAGCTAGATATAGACTTAGTCAACCAGTGTGCAATTAAGTCTCAATGTATAAACAGCACAGTTGTTCTGTGAAGGCTTCGTGGGGCCAAATAGAGAACTTTAGTGAACAAACAGCATCGTGAAGACCAAGGAGCACAAAGCAGATGCATCAGAAACAAAGTGGTGGAGAAGTTTAAAGCAGGATTAGATTCTAACATAAATATCCTAAACTCTAAACATCTCAGAGTGCTGATAGACCCATCATCCAAAAATGAAGAGCGCATGACACGACTGCAAACCTACAATGACCAGCCACCTAAACTGATAGATCTTGCAAAGAAAGAATCACTCAGAACAGAAAATAGCGGAGGCCCATGGTTACTCTGGAGGAGCAGCAGAGATCCACAGCCAAGGCAGGAGGATTCATTGACTATACAACTTGCTGTAATGCTAGAGTGACAAGCTTCTTGAATCATGAAAGGAAAACTGCAAGAACACCCCCCTGCAGTTACCCACAAGCCATCTAGGGGTCACGGCAGCTATGTGAAAGAAGGTGGTCAGATAAGACAAGGGCTACATTCAAAACACCTTGTGTGGTGGAAAACCAATGCCTGTTATACACCATCCTCCCCATGAAACACGGTGACGGCAGCATTATGCTACCCTGATGCTTTTCCTCAGCTGAGCCAGGGATGCTGCTCAGAGTTAATGGGAACACTGCTGTAGCTAAACGCTGCGTAATCCTATAAGAAAACCTTTATGTGGAGGCAGAAAAGGGCTTGAAACTGGAGCGGCGGAGTTCATCTTCCAGCTCCAGTTGATCTTCACAGACGGTTTCCAGCCAACTGGACTGAGCATGGCTGCAGGAAAAGGTGGCTCTACAGAACATCGCCAAAGTTATTTATATGTGACAAAAATAGTGACCGTGTGCCCTCCAGATAGCAAAACAAAAAAAATAATAAAAAAAACAATCTGAAGTATAACATAAAAGGATGATGTCAAAACCAGGAAGTTCATCATCGCTTGATAAATCCCACAGCCAGTTCAGCTCTGGGGTCAAAGGTTTATACCTTTTTCAAAGTAAACCGCCTCAAAAAAACTGAGATAATTATGTAAAAGCTTCATATCTGTAACATACTCCTACAAATTACCTCTGTATGCTAGTAATACTTTAACCAGGAGAAGTTCTTAACTAGAACTTGACTGCATGAATTGTGTAAAACTACAATGACCCAAAAGCACAACTGAGACCTGCTCTGATTTGCTGCTTCCAGTGCCATCCAAAACAAACGCTGTCTTGTAAATTCCCCTTAATATTGTCGACAGTTTCACTAGCGCTCTCTCCAGTGACGTCGCTAAGTCTGCGAAGGCTAATTTATGGAGTCTGCACGAAGTTCCCAGAACCTCTTCGCAATTTGCACCTTTTAAATGAAAGCGGGAGGAACTGTTTGGCTAACACAGCTAGCACGTAGCAACGTCAACACAGGCTTCAGCCGTGCCGTGTAGCACGGAGGCACAGATCCCCCGCTTATAAGCGCCCCCACGCTTACCTTCAACACCTCCTGTCAAGCGCTGCCCACGACGGACAACTGCGGTCGGAAAGGAAGAAAAAAAATAAGATCGATTATGCAAAATTTGGCCTTTCCCTCATTGGTCTTCTGACAGGTCAGCCATGTTCTGTCTGCAGACAGTCACCTGACTGCCGTTGCATAGCAACCCAGTGGAGAGGGGCGGAGAGGAACAAACCAACAATGTTGGGGGGTGGGGGGCACCGGAAGTAGCCGTGAAATATCTGGTCTAGTTTGAGACCCAATAAAACAGGGGAAAGTTTTACGGACAAATGCTGAATGTCTTTCTTAATGCTCCCATCTAATTACAAATGTCCTGATAAACATTTACTGAACGGTAACTTGAGAAACCTACACAGTTTGAAATCAGATATTTTATGTAGGCAACCAACCACCCAAAAACACACTCAAAAGTAACTTGGAGAGGAAATAGTTCGTACAATTTCTAAATAACCACAATAATATATAAAACATAATTCCAAAATGTCTGTTTAGTATCACTTGTGGAATTAATTTTCTTATCAAATGCAACTCTGTAAACATCACCCTTTAAACTATCTGCCTTTGGCAAACATACTTGTTATGGAATATTTAAATAAATGCTTTCCCCATATTAATTTGGAACTGTAACGATTATTCAGTTTCAAACAATAATACATAACTATAATAACTAGAGACAGTTTTATGATACTATTTATGTCCTGCAGCTTGAATAAAAATCGGATCTTACTGTCTTATAGTAAAATTCTTCTATGTACAAATCTGAACTCTATTACACAAATACATATCCTAAGTCAGATATCAGACTGGAGAAACAAACAATTCTTCATGTGATTTGAATATTAGAGAAAAAAGTGGCGCCACAGCAGGCTGAATATTACTTCATAACACCACTATAATTCTGTTTGATGTTAAGCTGAACTGGGGAAAAAAACACATAGGGTGCAGACAAGGTAGTTTTTAAGATTCAAATTCAGAAAGTGAATTTTGCATACACTGATGGCACACAGTAAAAATGTTCAAGTGTTTGTTTTTGATAATTTTGGTAATTATGGTTTGCAGGGAATGAAAACCCAAAATTCATAAATTATTTAATTCAAAATGTCTCAAAAGTTCAGAATATTAAACGAGACAAATAAAAAGAATATGTAGTAGTGAAAACTATGCCCATGTATGGTAGATTGTATGCACTGTGTAACATAATGTTTTTATAAAGCCAAGATGGCATGGAGGCGATCAATCTGTAGCACTGTTTTCTTAATGGCAGTACTGTTTTGTTGGGTTTCTCTCATCTTCTTCCAGAAAATATTCAATTTTTTATTATCAGGTTTAGTTCAGGCAAGTTTGCTGGTCAGTCAACACACAGTGATACTGTGCACATTAAACCAGTCATTGGTACATTTAGCGGTGTGGGCACCTGTCAAGTCCTGCTGGAAAATGAAATGAAAATCTCTATACCGCTGGTCATTAGAGGGAAGCGGGAGGCGGACTAAAGTTTCCTCACAGACAGCTGTAATAACTTTGGATTTAATGAAACAGAACCAGCAGACGACAGCTGTTAATGAATTATCACTGACATTTCACTCTGGAAAATAACCAAGTTGGACTCTGTGTATCTTCAAACTATCTCCACAATGTTGCTCCTTGATGCCCAAATTAAATGCAATACCAACTTCTAAAGTGGATTTTAGACAACTTAGCAACTGTCCAGGCCTTTATATTATTAGCCCAGGTGAGATGTTTCTGACATTTCTATGGTTCACAAGTGTCCCCCCTAAACCTTGGAATGGGTTTTCCCTCTCAATCCTGTCAAGGCTGGGGTTATACCTGATTCTACTGTACAGGTACACCCCAGACAATTTAAATATTGAGGAAAAAGTTCAATATATTTTGTAACTTAGTCATTTCAGAATATTAAACCCCTATATTGCATAGCTTCATTACACACAGAGTGAAATATCTCAATTACCGTTTGTAATTATAATGAAAAAAAAAAGTTGAGGTCTGTGGACAAGTTCTTCTTTGTTGAAGCAATTTGTCTATTCTCCAGGATACTTATTTAATTTCCCTTAGTGATTAAGTACTTTTGAATTGAATTCAGTCTGGGGAGTTTTAGGTAAACTCAGTCTTACAACCAGTACGGTAGCATAATCGACAAGTTTACCGGCGACAGTCAAAAGTTGTTGCTCACATGCAAAACAGGACCATTCACCTAATGTTCAAATTTTCTAAGAAACTAAATGTTTGGGTCTTTATCATCTGTAAGCCATAATGATCAAAACCCACAAGAAACAAAGGCATGAAATACTCCACTCTACCTATAAACATTCAATCTATACGAGTTTCACTTTCTGAAATGAGGGACAAAAATATTGAACTTTTTCACAATAAGAATCAAGAATCTTTATAGCCATTATGCAGCCATAATTAAATCTTTGGCGACACGTCGGCTCTGAATGCGCACATAACACACAGACACAAATCAAAAACACCCATAAAAAAATGAAGGAGCATTCCTAGAGAAGACCCTCAGAAATGCAAAAACACTATGGAATAAATTTAAGGCCAACCTGTACAACAGAGGAAAAAGACTTATTAGGAGGGGGAAACATACTATGCAATTATTAATACAAAATACGGCATATTCAGCCAATAATGAGATGTTCAATTTAAAAAGATTAGCAGCAGTTGGTCACAGAGCAATGTAAAATACTGCAATTTGCATGAATGTCTCAGAAAAACATTTTTGAGATGTATCTGTTCATTTGTCATATTTTTTCTTCATACTCTAATCTGAACACTTAAAATACAGTATATCATGCTGTATGACTTTCACTAATTCAATTACATTTTTATCCTGTAATATGGTAGGTTTTGATTTTAAGTTTTAAATGTGAGCCAGGGAGTGCTTTTGAGACAAATATTTGACAATTATTAAAAGCTTTTTTTCCTCTACATCACAGTACAGTGAACAGTCTTCAAAAGCACATGGACTTTCTAGTCACAAATTGCAGATGAAGCTTTTGCTATTGCTTACATTCCTAACTTTTCATGAGAAAATATTAATTTAATCAAATTAAGATTTGGCTTAACATTACTTGCTTGAGATGTCTGATAAAATGGAAAATTTTGCAAGGAAAATCTATTGTTTTAAAACATACTTCAGAGTAAATAAATACTCAATTATTTTTAGTTCATAACGTACAAAGGTGTTATGGAAACTTGCAAGTAGTTTAAATAGGTATTTGAAAGAGGCCCCAGAAAAGTATGTGGATAATAATAATAGTAAAAAGGAAAATAAGTATTTAAAGGAAAACCATAAATACAAATATGTCAAATGAAATCAAAATGTCCACACTTTAAATCACAAAAAAAGTTAATTACCAAAAAATGCCAGGAATGGAAAAAAAATCTCATTAAATTAATGAAACATATTTTGTCTTGAAAATAATAAAACCAATGAGTGGGAAAAAGAAGCTATTAGACAATAAATAATTGGGTGGACATATGTACTGACTGTCATAGGGGAATTAGCAGCCAACTATGAAAAGAATTTGACTGGAAAGATCAGATACTTTGCTACTCCCTTTATCATCTCATTTGTGAAAAATCCCAGTGTAGCATTATGTTTCCGAAATTGTGGAAATATTGGAGACACCGCACACATTTTTTAGGATTGTCCAGTAATACGAGGATTTTGGGACAATATTAAAAAGGAAATAGAGGGAATATTGAAAGTAAATTTAACTCCTGAACCTGTGGTGTTTTTGTTGGGAGCCATACCTAAAAACAGATCAGAACTATATCCTGAGGATTCTTTTACTGGTAGCAAAGAAAATGATTACTGTGCACTGGAGAGATGCAAAAACAACCAACTATAAGTCAATGGGTCCAGAGACTGAAACATGTTTACACAATGGAGTGAATGACTGAAAGCCTGCAGCTAACTATGGACACTTTTATACAAAGATGGACTTGTATTTCAGAATATCTGGGTGTCTGATGGAGAGGATGATGGGATGAGATGTTACTGGAAGGAGAGGTCTAATGGGATTCCTCTATGGGAAGGGGTCCTGCTTGGCCACAGATTACGGATATCGTCTGCTTTGCCTGCTGTCATACTTGTGAAGACTTTTGGTATTTTGGGTTTGTCCTGACATCTACTACTTGAGTTTCTGTCAGGAGATGTTATGTAAAATTATTAAAATGGTTAAATAAGAAGTTCTAAAAAAACCAAAAAAAAAAAACAATTAAATAATTTAATTTCATACAGCACAAACCAGAAAGTTGTTTTTAATAAATCTTACTGCCATTAACAGTACAGTTAACTTAAGGGTTATACACTCAAACAAGTCAATAAGTAAAAATGCTAAAAACTTTATTTTAAGGCGACAAGCTTCAACACTCGGCAATACAAAGATATGCATGGAAGAGATTCACATGATGGCATCAGGGGGAGACTTGTTTACCCTCCCAGCAGTCTCATTCTCCATGTTTGTGCATTCTTTAGGACGGATTCATTTGCTCATCCATCGCTGGAGGCTGCATCACAGGCATTGTTTTGTTTGTCACAAGTTACTTGCTCTGCTGCCGCTGTTGTTTCACTCATCTTTGTATAGTGTTCATCGTCTCCTGGATTTCCCCCCATTTCCATGTCTTCTTTTACCTCCCTTTCTTTGGTTTCCTTTTCGTCATTTTCATCAATCGTAGTGTCCTCAAATCCTGTGGTTTCCTCGTCTTCAATAAAAGTTGACTCTCCATCCTGTTCAGTGATCCCAAATGTTTCCAAAGGCTGCCAATAATCATACAGCTTATCCTACAAGAGAAAAGTATAGGAGATTGCAGAGATAGTTCACAGTGCTGCCGTTATGCTTTAACACATTCAATGAAACTGTTCTGAGGAGAGAGGCAACGTGTACTGTACATTCAGAGGTCGAACTTTCTGGAGAAGCATCTGCCACTTAGTGTAGATCCTGGCTACCAGATCCTTCACCTATAAAAGGAATAAAAGCTGTGAAACGGACAATTATGGCTTTTACTGGCTGCTAGTCATCACTATTGTGTTGTGCATAATTAATTAGTAAAAAAATGTGATGTTGCATCTCATGGGGAAAAAAAGTAAAAGTACACATGCTTAAAGACTTTTCAGGAAGCCGGTCTTAAACATTTTAGTTCAGAAAATGTTTTCATGCATATCTGTTTGCACTGCATGATGTACCCATCCATGTGTATTTTTCTTATAGATGGACACAGAATCCTTCCGCTCTTTTGAAGCTATCCCCCACCTTGCTGTGGTAAAGACATTTCTCGCTCTCCCTGATGTCACACTTAATGTGCATTTCCAGTTCGGATGACAAAACAAGCAGCTGTGCCTAAAGAAAGGAAAAAAACAAAAACAAAACAGCTTCAGCATCGATTCTAGGATCCAGTCGTCGTTCTTTAGAAACTCAGTCCCAACAACACCGTAGACTAAAGGGAAAGGACAGAGAACGTACCTTCTGATCAGGTAAAAAGACCTCCGAAGTGGAGGCTTCACTTATCAGAGTCAGAAGGCTATAGCACAGGTAGTAGGCCTATATATAAAAAAATAAAATGAAATAAACTTAATAATCACTTTCTCGATGTAATGTTACTCCTTAAACCAGTCCTTACCCTTTGATCTTGTTCGAACATGTCCTCTTCTTGGTCCTTCTGCTGTATGCGTCGAAGAAGGGCGGAGGGTCGAATTTGGGGAAGATATGGCCTCAACCCAGCAAGCTGCACACCATGCCAATTAAATGTTTTAAACATGAATGAATTCAAGATGTTGTAAAAGAGATGCGTATAACGTCAATAGAGTCTACCTGAGGTTCTTCCGTCTGAGGGGTATAGGTGCAATTTCCATCCAACAGCTTAGAGATAAAGCACAGGCTCACATGGCGACGTAGTCGTCTACATCGAGAAACAAAAAGGAAAGATTTTTAAATAATCTAAATGCATGTCTGATGTTTGTGTCATTTTTTGCAAAACGGGATTAGAAACCCACACATTTTTTTTTATTATTCACTTACACATTCTGGTTGTTGAGTTTACACCTTTAGTATAACACGTAAAAGTTATATAAAAATAAATGCATGAATAAACAGATTTACATTCCACGTTTACTGTCTGGCAGGAGTTGAACTAGCAGGCACATGTTGTGGTGATCGTCGGTCAAATCAGTGAGGGCCTTACAGATTCTGGGCAGCTACAGCAATGGGAGAAAAAAAAAACGTGACATCAGATTATTTAATAATTGCTTAAAATTTAAGGAAACATAATAAACATCCATTTGAAAGCAAATGTGGAGAGTCAGGAGTGTTTTTTTCCCTACTGACCATAGAAGACCAATCGCTGATGTTGTTGATAATGTTATACAGCAGAGACCTCCCTTCTACAATGGGCTGGAGGATTCGCTGTGTTTCCAGGGTGACCCTGCCCACCACAGTTAGCAACAGCAGCAGTTCATAGTCGCTGTAGGCCCGAGGGCACAGGCTCATACTGTAAGACAGGTACTGTGGAGAGCACCAAGAAAAACAAGAAGGACTGGAAGGTTGAAACTTGCTTGATAAAAGCCACTTCCTTTTCACTTCAACACAAAAATGTGTCTTTATACTAAACCCAGCTCCATAAAAATAAACGTAGCTCTAAGACTTGTTATTTCTTTTACAGGTTAACATAAAATGCTACAGTGTTTAAGATGTGTAAATTCATACACGATATAGGAAAAACCGTTACCAAGTAAAGAGAAGTTTGCACACACACAAGCACACACACACAGATCTTCACAAAAACTAATATCTCCCAGGATTGTTTTCATCCACACAAACACGCCACTGAGCGTTGTTTTAAACATGGCAGATGCATAGGGGGCAGTGTAGTGCTGAGATAAAACTCCATGTCAACCAGTCAGCGTCCTTCAAAAATAAAGCTGGCCAGTTTCTCAATTCACAAGGCCGCGAGTACGGACTCGCGTTCTTGTCAAGTCCGTTCTTGGCAAGAACACAGGAAGTACGGACTCGGGGAGAACAGGAGCACGCAGAACGTATCTCTGTGTATTGGAACTGAAGCGTACTCGTGACATCAGCACACGCACAGCTCATCTGGACCTGCATTTCACCTCCTGTTATTAGTAGTCTTTAGATGATAATAAATTATTACTTATTCTGATCATAGCATGAAATAATTGTATAAATAATGTATTCATTGTTGAATATGAGAGGTAATATTTTGTGTTAAATAAATTATAATTTAAGTTCTTTAACCTTTTTTTAAACATACAAAACTATTTATACACACCATATTTTATTGAAAACATTATTCAATATTTTTAATATCTAAAAAAGTAAAAAAAAATATCTAAAACATTTGCGCTGTCATGAATCAAGCTGCGGCCGCAATGCATTCTGGGAAAGCGGTCAGAACGCACAAGTCTGCTCTGATGCAGGCTTGATAAAGAGGGCGGGGCGAGAACAACATCCGGGGATTTGGTCCGTTCTCGGTCCGGTGTTCTTGGCTGATGACGTGTCACGAGCACACGAGATCGCTCAAGTACGCATTATGAGAAACGGCCCTGGTGTTGAACGGCATTGTGCCTCTGAGAGAGTTGGTGTAAAACAGCTGACCTCCAAGCTCTCTCTCCTTCGCATGTCAACATATTGGAGCAGCCGGGCTTGTTAAACAAAAAGCCTCTCATGCACCTGTAATGTTTATAATGTTCCGTGTATGCTTTTACTTTGAAGCCTCGATACCGAGGCAGTGACAGGAAATGCTGTGTGGTTTGCCGGGGTATCATCAGTTGGAATTAAATGACCGGAGACGCTGCAGGTTAGTGAATTTGTCCAGTTTAACACTGATGAGACGCATTTGGTAAACAGTCAATCACAATACCAATGTAAAAATCAGCACCTCTCTTGATTAATTTTATACTCTATAGCCCAGTCTGACAATGGTCAAACATGTGACGTCAGTACATGTACACAAGCAGGCTCAAGGACTTAGTTTTTAGAAATCTCCAAATTGGCCGGAGTTTTCAGACTCATTTGTCTTTAGAGATGTAAAATGGAGTTTACATGTGGATGAAAGGCCTAATCCTATTAAAATGTATCTGTTTTCCCACATACCCGGCTAGGTGTGGACTAGGGCTTAATTGTGTGACACCATCCCTTCCAGATATCTCACCTTTAAGATGTTTATACAGTTGTGTTCAGGGAAAATGATTTCTTCCTTGTTTTTGGAAGGACTCTCAGTTTTAACATAGACATCTTCTCTGCAAACACACACAAAAAAAATCACATCCTTTTAAGTACAAAGAAATAAAATGACGTAATTCTATCATGTCGTATTTCTAAATAACAGCAGCAACGTAGCCGATTCACAGAGCAAAGCTACTCACAGCAAATCCCCCTCCGTAAATGATGGCTGTAGACTCTCAAAGGGGAAGAGTGTCACAAATGCAGCCCCCATGTTCATGAAGACCAGCGTCACGTCGGCCAAACTGGGGACCCACACTTCGAACTGCTGATTGTCATTGTGCGCTGGGGAAGCGGAGTGTGTGAGAAAACATCAGCATTTATCCTCGAGCAAAAAGTAAGCTAATGAGGAGATATGCTTACCTATCTGATAAGCAGCAAAACGGGCAATGTCACAAAGGTCCTGTAGGATCTTCTCAGACACAATCCTTTCACTATGGACTGACATCATCTGTTAACAAATAATTGTTTCCACAAGCAAAGTTTAATAGCAACAATAGTTTTGAGAATGAACGTGTTAAAAAAAGAGTGTGTCTGGTCTACCTTGAAAAGGAAGCTGAGAATCTGAGCTGAACAAGGTGAGTTACAGTAAGCTAGCTCAAACAGACCGATATTCAAGTGCACTCTCAGCTGAGCATGACTGGACCTGCAATGAAGCAGGTAAACAGAGAGGAGACAGACAATAGTTCTGTAAGGACCCACAGCGGTTGCATTGCTTAATACAAGTTGAAATGACAAGGAAGGCAAATTTATTTATATAGCACATTTCAGTACAAAGACAAAGGGCTTTACATGATTAAAATATAGGAAAATAAAAAGAGAATAAAAGAAAATTGGAATACAATGTAGAAAAATAAAACATAGAAAAATAGAAACTAAAAACAAATATTAAAAACAGTTGGACTACAAACTTAAACTAATGATGTTTCAGTAAAGAGTTTAACTAGAACAGTCGAAGGCAATCCTAAACAAATGTGTTTTTAATCTTGATTTAAAAGAGCTCAGGCTTTCCGCACTTTTACAGTTTTCTGGAAGTTTGTTCCAGATAAGTAGAGCATAGGAACTAAATGCTGCTTCTCCGTGTCTGGTTCTGGTTCTGCAGAGTAGGCTGGAGCCAGAAGACCTTAGTGGTCTGGAGGGTTGATACACTGATAACAAGTCTACTATATTATATGTATCTAGGTGCTAAGCCATTCAGGGATTTATAGACTAACAGAAGTATTTTAAAGTCTATTCTCTGAGATACAGGGAGCCAGTGTAAGGACTTTAGAACTGGGGTGATGTGCTCTACTTTCTTAGTCTTAGTGAGGACGCGGGCAGCAGCGTTCTGGATCAGCTGCAGCTGTCTGATCCACTTTTTAGGCAGAAGTGTGAAAACACCTTTGCAGTAATCAATTCGACTAAAGATAAATGCATGGATTTGTTTTTTCAGATCCTGCTGAGACATCAGTCCTTTAATCCTGGAAATGTTCTTCAGGTGATTGAAAGCCGACCTTGTAATTGTCTTTAGATGCTTTTGGAGGTTCAGGTCTGAGTCCATCACTACACTCAGATTTCGGGCCTGATCAGTGGTTTTTGACCACCAAGTCTAGTTTACTATGAAGGCAGCCAAAAACTCTTATTACTTTTCAGGTGTTTATGTGCTGATAAATACTCAAGCTGTAATCTTCATAATTAATGAAGGTTACATCTTTGTTATTTGAAGCATAAATAAGTTAATTACAGCATTTTTCGGACTATAAGACGCACTTAAAATCCTTAGATTTTGGGAGCCTGCTGGAAAAGAAACGGCTCTAGGTGGTCAGCTAACTAATCACACGTTCTATCATCCGTTCTGCCGCTTTGTCCCAATGGCAGAAAGTGTGGGAATTGTAGGAATTTACAACAAGAAATGTAGGCAATAGTACGCTCGACCAAAGGGTAAAATGTGAGAGCCAGCGCAGAGTGCGCCAAGCTCACTATATGCGCACAGTATGAGAGTATGTGGGAGCCTTTAGGCAGTCCACAAACTCCGTTACGTTTCATTTGGTCTTATGTTAGAAACAGGGCAGTGTAGTCCAACTACTCTCTACTCCCGACAGAGATGGATAGAGAGCTGTGTACGTGAAGGGGCAGAATGACATTACATACTTGGGAAGAATATTTAATGCGCCTTATAATCCGGTGCGCCTTATATGTGGACAAAGACGCACATGGATGCTTTAATTCACAATGCGCCTTATAATCTGGTGCGCCTTATGGTCCAAAAAATACGGTATGCAAGGAATTTCCCGCAGCCTCTCTAAATGCACAAGTTTTCTGAGAGAATGGAGGAACGTTAAATGATTCATAATGTAGAGCCGTTTGGTGTTCTGACTATTTTCAGGTACAGGAAACATGTGATAGATTCAACACAACATAAGCTCTATTAACCCTGGTGCTATGAATAAAAATGGGCGGGAAATTTGTTTGATTGCGCTGTCGTACAAATAGTTTTCACGTCAAAGGTCGGACTGCCAAGGGACAACTCTGCAAAACTATTTTGTTTAAACAAAAGTCAGATGAAAGTTTAAAAGAAAATGACCAAGAATGAATTTTCAGCAATACTTTAGAAAGTCCTGCTGCAAACATGTGCAGCATTTCTCCACTGGATTTATTCAACAAAAACCTGTATGAATATTAAACATGCAGCCAAAGTTGGCCTTTTATCCTCACTTCTCTACTTTTTTTAATATTTGAATCCTCTTTTTATTGCATGAGGTAGTCCTCGTGAGAATTTAGATATGCCTTGGAAAATGATTATATTTCACATTTTTTCACATTATAACTAGAAACTTCAACCCATTTCATTTGGATTTTTGGAGATGGATAAACACAAAGTAGCTTAAAACTGTGCAGTTGAGGAAAAACCGATGCAATGTGACATCTTTTCCTTTAAAACTAACAATTTAAAAGGGGTGCTAGACGCTTGAATTAAGATTTTACTTTGGCGCGTATCAGCTACCATCTTAACAGATTATGGGACTGAAACGTTTCCCCGTCCTTTGGAAAATTAGTCAAACTCAATTCAAGTGGACAGAGAGCATCTGTAAGTTGTAAAGTCTCTTCACATGTTATAAGTGGGACATTACAGTATACTGGGCTGAAAAGAAATGCAGGCCATACTTTCAGATTTTCATCTGCAATTAAAATGACAAACCCTTTTTCAATTCCACTTCATATCAATTTTCCAAGTCTTGGCACAGATTCCCAATTCTGTACTACTGAGTGTTTAACAGATAAAATCCCGGTGGTCGTAACATCAAAAACACATGGGTATGTTCAACAGGTCGAATACTTCTGGACCACACTCTTGATTTAAGTTTCTACAACAGCAAATTATTCACTTTGAGAGTCATATAGAACACTGGAGGATAGGCACCAGCACCCCTCGCTACCCCATGAGGGATAAGCGAGTCAGAAAATGGATGGATGGATGGATGGATGGATGGAGAGCCATATAGACTTCTCTTCTATGGTTCTCTGATAAAGCCAAAGAAGCTGCTGCAGGTTTTTTCTTAGTACAGTCATAAGCACAGCATCTAGCAGTTGCAACGCACTAACAGATAATTGCAGTCGTGGAGACTGCAAAACACACCCGGTCCCACACAACACAGCCACTAACTTTATGGTTAGGGTTAAGGAAACAGGGAAAGGCGTATTTAGCAGGGGGCGTGTTTGGTGGTGCCTGCCGCTGCAGCTGTACCCTTCTCCAAAGCACTGCTAATTGTAAACATGCTTTGCTCGATAATGTGTATAAACATAGAAGCACGAGTATATCTTACCAAAGTAGAGTTTTCTGCGAGATCCCTTGTGGACTGACGGGGCACTGCCTGAGCTGCAGCGAATCCTGGTCAAAGATCTGGCCAAACTTTTCCAAGTTAAAAACCACCTCCCCTGGCGGGATTTCTCTGAACGCAGTAGTCATCAATGAGAAGTGCTGCAGAAACTCTCTGAAGAAGACATGACAAATCAGTCTCAATTTACAGCAAAATCAAGTGTGTTTTACCCAGCAGCCAAAAAAAAGCCACCGTTTCTCTTACTGGTGTTCAGTGGTAATCTCCGCTTGGTTCTCCTCTGCCTCCTCATACTCCACTAGCTTCAAGAGGTCTTCTTGGCAAGCAGTTAGAAGCTGTGCCTCAATCTCCTTTGCTCTGGTAAATTAAAATGAAGAAAGGGAGCAGTAAGCAATCTGGCGTGCACAGACATGAGCTTGTTAAAGCCCCCCCAGTTGGAGGAGGGAAAAAAACACAGGACAATCACAAGAAAATGTCAAAGTCCCTATAAATGCGACTCAATAAGATTTTAAAGAAATCCCAAAAGGTTGAACAACCTGTGGGGGAGAAAGGGGCCATTAGGTTGTGCCGAATCAAAGAAATAAATAAAACAGGGCCTAGCTGTCATCTAAACAGAGAAAAATAAAGGGAAATAAAACCTTGCTAATCTAATCTAACAAAGCATTACATGGGTGGCACCAACCTACTTACCTAGTGTGCATAACAGAAAGGAAACCTACGTGATGGACATGTACAGCGTACCCCAAACTTTCCTAGCCCACAAACTTTTAAACAAAGACGGAGAGCAAAGCGTGCGTCAGTGAGCCGGCTGGTGGAGCAGGGTGCAGCCCTACAGGTGAGCAGCTTAGATAGAACTGCCTTCGGTCATGATTGGTATAATCAGGGCGTATTGGCACCAGCCTGCCCTCTGAACATGTGAAGAGACAGGAAACACAAAGAGGGAGGAGAGGACACACACAAACGGTCTGGCAGACATGCAACAAGCTGAAAATCAAAAGGTAATACAAGTAAAGTTCTCTGGATTGTATACTTCTTGCTGCTGTTAATCTCCTTCAGCATCTGGTCCAGGTTGTTCTTGTAGACTACGGGCCTCGAGGTGAATGGCAGCAGCCACTAAGAGAAATAAAGGGAGACTCAAAGCAGTCAAACCAAGACAGAAATGAACATTTCATTTTCTTAAAGGACACAGATCAGCTTTAATCTTCAACTTTATGTTGAAACAACACAAAATAGACGGCGCTTACAGTTTTTAACTGAGAGCTACGACATCCTGGAGTGCTCGGCTCTGAGAAGGTGTCTTTCGGTGGCGTGTCTGGAGGATTCCTATCGCGCGCCATCATCTCCTTGAAGGAGATCAGCAGCTCCTCCCCGCTGCTGTCAGACTTCAGCTTTAGATCATCTGAACTGTTCAAGCTATGGTCTAGTTCAATGTCAATAGAGTCTTCTTTCATCTCTTTACTGCCTTCACTTTTCTCCTCCTCTAATGGTGGAGACTTCCTGTGCGGAGATACAGTCTCTTGTACAGAGGCTGCTGTGTCTGTCTCTGAGCAACACAAACCTTCACCGGTTTCAGGTTTTGGGGAATGGTTGTGGTGAGGCTTGATACTCTCCCCCTTAGATTTTCCCAGTTTTAAACGCTCTAAAGCCACAACTGGCAAATGGGCAGCCGAGTCAGAGGCTACATGTGGAGGTTGCGCAGCAGCAAAGGAAGCAGGAGTACCTGTTGAATGGCAGCTGGATTTAGGGCTGGAACCTGTCTTTGGGGGTGATTTTATTGTTTGCTCTTCCTTGGACTTTGGAGTCTTACATCCAGGCCTGACCACATAAACATTGGGATCGGGCGTGAAGAGCTGGTCTAAATTGTCGGGGGCCGCCACTGGTCTTCGTATGCGGCTTGCTTTACTGTGCTCTGTTGTTCTACAACTCACGGATTCCAAACCTGGCTTAGATGCTGGTTGTTGAGACCTGCCATCTGACCTTTTGCTTTCTGTCTTGACGAGGATACAGTCAGTGTGATCAGAGTTACTGTAGACCGCACCAGCATGTGCAGTTTTACTGCACTCCCGATGAGCTTTAGAAGAACTTGATTCATCCTTTTGGTTTTCCTCATTTTGCTTCTTTGGAATGTCTTTACTAGGAGATGAGGGTAAAATTAACTTCACTATATTATTCTCAGTGGTTATAAAGCCTTTCTTTGCCCCTCCTGATGTGGCTTTCTCTGAAGAAATTAAGTTTAACTGTGAGGATTTGAGTGTGAAGGAGGACCCTGGGCCTGCGGACACAGACTTCTGAAGTTTCTTTGTTGTTTCAGCCGATAGTTCAAAAACTGACGAGCTCTTCAGTGATGGCTGAGGGTCCAGTGAAGGTCTTGGTGAGGTGCCAGGAGTGGGCTTGGTTGTCTCCGTCGTTCCATAATTTGTTTCGTTGAGAAATGGCCTCTTGATGTTCTTGAAGCCAGGCTCCTCCTCTCTGTGCCTCTTTTTGGATGTGCTATCTAAATCCATCACTAAGAACAGAAAGAGACAGTATCCCGTCGATCATATTCTGTTTTACTTACAGGCGCATCTCAACAGTATTACTCATAAAATAGTTTGAAATTCAAAAAGTGACATTATACGACTTCCTTACACAATGTGATCCATGTCTGATGTTCAGGAAAGGCTTAACACAAGGAATCAAACAGTTTTATGCATCTAATGTCCTGAATGGACTTTTCTGTTTCCCTTTGCTTCAAGCCATAATCAAACTGCATAAGACACACAATTGTCATTCCAAAAAACTTTTTTTTTTAATATCACCTGAATTACACTTCCCCTTGAACGCATCCGCTCACGTTGTTGGGTCTACGACAGAAAGGCAAAACAAACAACAAAAAGGAACAAATAGTTAATCCTGCAAAGTTCATAGAAATATTTTAAGCAATAACTCAGGTTGCAAGATATTCAAAAAAATCCATGCAAATGCAACATTGTTGCATATTTTGATGGTAATATCAGTTGTGATAACGCCACATGTTCCTTGCTACTGCCGTCTCATCTATCAATACGACACTTGCACTCGGTGACATTTAGCATCCTTAAGTTGCCGCTATAAGACGTAGCTTGATGGCACAACAGTGTTTCAAAGAAGTGTTTCACCCAGCTGACCGGCAGTGCACAGCAGTAGGTTGGCAATCCATTACTATTATGCACCATAGAGGTAGAAAAAAAACTCGAGAATCTGGTACTTTTGAGTCTTGCGTTAAAAGGGCTTTAAATCATATAAACTGTATTTTTTTATTTACACTTTCTAAAACATGGAAGAACTTGTCATAGGTAACCAGTCCATGCTAACTTTAAATCGGATAAGCAAAACACCAAAAATATTATTCCATCACTACACAGAGCCAATAAAAGCTCTTTAAAAGTCTGCGAGCTGTAACGCTGCCTGTAGGTAACCTATAAGCAATAATTTTGCATTCCTTGCTGGTCTGTGGTTGCTCTCCCAGAGCCGTTTGGATGCACAGAAACTTTCTGCCTGCCTCATAATGAACAGTCTCACAAGATTTGTGCAGATAGACATCATGTAGGGAACTTTAAGCCCCTTTTACACCGGCCCTACTCTAATCCGCTGGCTCTTTTTTGCACGGTAGGGCTTCATGCTGTTCTACTCGTGTTGGTTTTCAACAGACCCGGTATGGCCAGAAGGTGGCAAACGCCTCCTGGGGGTGGTTTTAGCCCCACCTCCAGTTGTCAGTGTTCGCTCTGCTGCCATCAAGCATTACTGGTACATTAACACTTTGAGGCAGATCATACCCCCCAGATTTTTTTAAAGTTTGCCTTACAGAGTTATATTTTAGGCCTTTAAGGTGGTTTTTGCCTCAGCCTGGCGAGAACAACGATTAGGACTTCTAAGTGCTGAACCACAGACTTTTGATCGCAGTGAAATTATTTTTTTAAAGTTGGATATTAGATATTTGCGCTGCGCTGATTCAGCAGAGTTTTTTTTTGGCAGAGCAGCGGGGAGCTCAGCTCTATTGCCTTCCCCCACGGGTAACTTAATAATTACAATAAAGACATGCAAATAAACGTTTCCTTTGTAAAAATGAAAATCAAAAACGGTATATGTAATAAATTTATAAATATGTATTCACATGAAAAATTTATTTATTTAGAAGAAGTCTTCTATGCTTCATTTTAAGATGAAATATAGAAGAAGTTATCTTCTTCTACGCATTGTACTGTACAGTGCCTTGCGAAAGTATTCGCCCCCCCTGGAACATTTCGACTGTTTGCCACATTTCAGGCTTCAAACATAAAGTTTTTGTGAAGAATCAAAAACAAGTGGGACACAACCATGAAGTGGAACGAAATTTATTGGATATTTCAAACCTTTTTAACAAATAAAAAACTGAAAAACTGGGTGTGCTAAATTATTCAGCCCCCTTGAGCTAATACTTTGTAGCGCCACCTTTTGCTGCGATTACAGCTGCAGGTCGCTTGGGGTATGTCTCTATCAGTTTTGCACATCGAGAGTGAACTTTTTGCCCATTCCTCCTTGCAAAACAGCTCGAGCTCAGTGAGGTTGGACAGAGAGCGTTTGTGAACAGCAGTTTTCAGTTCTTTCCACAGATTCTCGATTGGATTCAAGTCTGGACTTTGACTTGGCCACTCTAACACCTGGATATGTTTATTTGTGAACCATTCCATTGTATATCTTGCTTCAGAATGCTCCTTGGCTCCATCCATTTCCCCATCAATTTTAACCATCTTCCCTGTCCCTGCTGAAGAAAAGCAGGACCAAACCATGATGCTGCCACCACCACGTTTGACAGTAGGGATGGTGTGTTCAGGGCAATGAGCTGTGTTGCTTTTACACCAAACATAACGTTTTGCATTGATCCTCTCTACATACAGGGGAGGTGGTGGAGCGTGTGGACAGCATTAGGTTCCTTGGCATTCCTGGCGCGTTGGTTGGCTTCGGGTTTGGGGCGGGTTCCCGGGCGTGCGCCGGCCCACTCCCGGCGGCCTCTTCGCGGGGCCTGGCCCCCCCGGGGGGCGGCCGGGGCCCTTGTCGCGGGTGCGGGGCGCCCTTGGGGCCTCTGGCCCTCAGGGCCCATGGCCGGGACCACTTCAGCGGGGCTAGCTGCCGGCGGAGCCCACGGGCTCGTCTCCGCGGCTCTTGAGGGCGTCGGCATTGCGGTGGCTGGGGGATTTCCTCGGGGTCGTCTCTGCTCCTTCCTTGGGGGGGGGTTGCAGATATCCTGTGTCGGCCCCTCCTGGGCGACCTGCTTTAGGGGCCCCTTTGGGAGTCCGGGGTTACGGGTCCCCTGACGCCTGCCTCTGTGCTCGGGGAAGGTGGGTCTTCGGTTCTCCACAATCACTATCAAGCTATTTCTGGATAATCTTCACCTAAACTAGTGCACTTTCACATCTCCCACAGGTGCTGGGTCCCAGGTATTAAGTGTTCACTTATATACAGTAATCTTATAATTTGTTTATTTATTTATTTATGTTCTTTCACTTTCTTTTTTCAAATATCACATTACACATGTCAGCTTACATAATAATATATATGATTTAGCAATGGCATCTAGGTGTTATTCGAGTGTATCTGTTGCTTTATGTCTGTCGGTTGTGCTGTTCTTTTTGTGTCTCTTTCCATGTTTCACTTCCTTTACTCTCCCATTGTCATGTCCATATAATTTGAAATTCTCCTTGCAGGAATCATAATAAAGCTATTTACAAGCATAAATCAAGTGGAGCACTATGGCGAAAGCTGTTTGCTCCACTTGTAAAAGCAAAATCTGTCGAGCTCTATCTGGCATTGAGACATCAATTCCTATTGCCACATTGCTAGACAGGACACTGGGAGAAAAAAAAAAAAAAAAAAAAAAAAAAAAGGTTCCTTGGCATTCACATCTCTCCTGGACCGTGAACACCTCCCACCTGGTGAAGAAGCCCAACAACGACTCTTCTTCCTCAGGAAACTGAGAAGGTCTGGATTTCCCACTAAGATGCTAAAAAACTTCTATAGAGCTACCATAGAGAGTGTTTTATGTATCAGCATAACTGTGTGGTATGGGAACTACACAGTTCAACAGAAGAAAGACCTAGCACGGGTGGTAAGAACAGCGCAGGGGATTGTTGGATGCCGTCTGCAGGATCTAGACTCAATTTATGCAGAACGAGTCCAGAGAAGGGCAAGACACATTTCCACTGGTCCCACACACCCAGGCAATGCGCTGGTTGCCCCTCTCCCATCAGGTAAACGCTTCAGAAGCATTAAATCCAAAACAAATAAACTTAGAAACAGCTTCTTCCCAAGAGCTGTGAGGGCTATCGCCCCCTGATGTAGACTGCAGTCCAACACGTTAAAAATCACCCCACTGCTACTAGCCCATCATCACGTTAATGCTATTGCCTATCTGTACACTATTATCTCAGAGTATCTATATGCATATTTCTGTAAATGAAGCCTCAAATCATTGCACAAAAGCACCTTATTACCTCATTGTTATCTGCGACTCATGAAGGACAGATAGTTTATAAAAAAAAAAAAAATCTTTTGAATGCTATAATGGGGGGAAAAACACTGTAACCCTTGTTCATCGGCTCTTTGTCTCTTATGTGTGCTCCCAGCCGGCGTGGGCAAATTTCACTACGTCAACATGCGGTGACAATAAAGTATCTTTGAAGATTTGCTGGTAAACACATAAAGCAGCAGGGTTAGTTATGGGAGAGTTGAATTTAAAAACCCACACTCAACATGGCCAGGAAGAGAAATCAAACAGAATTTAATAATTTCATATTTAATGATTTAATAACCCCCCCCCCCCCCCCCCCCCCAGTTGTCAAGGCACATTGCCCTGCAGGTTTGAGATGTTCTCAGCAAAAGCCTGTTAAATCAGCCACCAAGTGAAATCAGGTGTGCCAAAGCAGGAAACCTCTAAAACTACAAGGGCAGTGTGCCTTGAAGTGTACCAGGGTAGAAAAAAAAAAAAAAAAACACAGACTTAAATCATACTTAAAGCAAGCAGTTGCAAATAAATTAATTCTTTGAATTTCCATAAAATAAGTTAAATACATGACGACATTTTGCTGCAAAGCTTTGCAATGAGAAAGCTACCTGCTGACTCACCTTTGCTCTTCAGGGAGAAGCAATCTTTCCAAGTTTTCTAAAGAAAAGTCAAAGGGTACCGGTAAATATCTTTGGATCAATCACAAATGGCTGTTTGTTCACCATGACAACTAAAATGCAACTTGAATTGCCCCCCGAAAAAAAAACAAAAAACAGTAACAGGTTGTCGCTTGTTTAAGTCAAACCCAACGTCGCTCCGACGCAAACAAGGAAGGAAGCAACTGCTCTGTCGTCCTAAAGATGACCAATGGCAGATTGCTCCGTGAATGACTAAATGACCAGGTTATCAAGGAGGGTTACGCGTCAACGTGTTTCCACGCGTTGACAACAGCAACATTAACTGAATCTGCAGCTTCTGTGACGAATATGGTCGCGGTTTCAACACAAAGGAACACAAAGCTAGCAACCAACGTCGGAAGTAAACCGAGTAAACACAAGTTGTGTGTTTTAACTTACGTTAACAACACAGGCCCACAGCAACCTTTGGAACCGTCATCACCGTTTAGTCTTGAAGGTGTACATAGAGAAGGGGTACAGGGTGGCAGAAGAGTGAAAACCAGCATGCCGGAAGTGATTTCAAGCAAGGAGGCGATTGACGCGCCAAGAAAACTTAGCCATGTGGTGACAACAACGCTCAAAGGTTTATTTCCCCACGTACTTTCTTGACTTTTTTCGGACGTCCTCTGCGATCTAAGGGCTATAAATTCTCATGACAACAACTAAAATGATAAAAAAAACGATGATCGCCCCCAACCCCAGTGCTACAACAGCAGTGATGGCTTCTTCTTCTGCTTGTGATGTTTTGTGGTGGTTGACAGATCAACTATTAGGGCGCATTACCGCCAACAGCTGGACGGGAGATTCACAGTAAAACAACAAATTAAATTCTCTCTAATAAGTTTGTACTTTTCAAAAACGACACCATTTTACTTAGATTTATTGTTTATAGGGAAAACCTAAACCTCAGAAACCTGACAGTTTGACTATGAAGAGAGTTTGCGTTTCAGTCAGTGATGTGATGGTTTGGAAATAAGCCTAGCAAAAAGCTGAAGCAATGTCCAAGTTTAAGAAAAGGCTCAAACTGGTTATTGTTGAGAAGTACAGGGATAAAACGGGGAGGCAAATGAGATATGATTCAAACATGGCTGATATGCTGTGCGTGTGTGTATATAGGCTACTTGTCATATGAGTTTTGTTAATCTAGAACAAATAACAGGATTTAGGAAGAATATTCATGTCATGTACAGATGGATAAGCATTATGATTGAATATGTTTCATTTCTCAGTATCCCTTTTCAGACATATTCACTAAAATCAAGTTGTGTATGCATTGGGTATATATTCTTACCATTATGTATAATGAAGAATATGTATGTGTTAATTCAATTTTGGTGATTTTGGTGGAATGTCTGAAATAAAATTTATTTGTTTATTCCTTTGATGTCCACTGTTATTTGTTCTTTTTGTGCTGGCATTATTCATAACCTTTATCCAGTTACATGTCTACTTGACATGTAACTTCAAGAGTGCATCAACAACAACAACAAAAATAAAAATAGTTTGAAGAATGATCAGTTCAGTCGTCTGAAAATGGGACAGGTGGCAGAACTGCAAACCCACCACGACATGTCCACCCATTAAAAACAGCATCAATCAAGGAAGCAGCCACAAAGCCAGAGGTAACTCTGGAGCAGCTGCACGGATTCACAGCTCAAGTGGTACAATCTTTTGACAGGAGAACTATGACCTGTGCACTTCACAAATCCAGCAATTATAAGAAGGTGGAAATAAGAAAGCAGTTGTTAAATTAAAGCCGTAAGAAGCAGTCTGCATGCTACCGTCCATCCGTCCGTTTTCTTCCGCTTATTCGGGGTCGGGTCGCGGGGGTAGCAGCTTCAGTAGGGAGGCCCAGACGTCCCTCTCCCCTGCCACCTGGGCCAGCTCCTCCTGGAGAATCCCAAGGCGTTCCCAGGCCAGCCGAGAAACATAGTCCCTCCAGCGTGTCCTGGGTCTTCCCCTGGGCCTCCTCCCGGTGGGACGTGCCCGGAACACCTCACCAGGAAGGCGTCCAGGAGGCATCCTGACCAGATGCCCAAGCCACCTCAACTGGCTCCTCTCGACGTGGAGGAGCAGCGGCTCTACTCTGAGTCCTCCCCGGATGACTGAGCTCCTCACCCTATCTCTAAGGGAGAGCCCAGACACACTACGGAGAAAACTCATTTCGGCCGCTTGTATCCGGGATCTCGTTCTTTCGGTCACGACCCAAAGCTCGTGACCATAGATGAGGGTAGGAACGTAGATCGACCACTAGTCATATAAGGGACTCAAGGGACATGCTCTGATCAGATGGGACAAAAGTAAAACTACCCAGAAGACAGGCAAAAGTGAATATCACTCCGAATAATACCATCCCTGCAGTGATGTTTACATTTAAAGTCGGCTTCTCAAAGAAAGACTTGCCATGGAGACAAGGCAAGCCAACACAGACACACGATAAGATCTTATACTTCTTTTATTAGTTCAGCGCTTACGTGGTACATTTAAGCCACACAGAAGGAATTAAACGTATAAAAAGGAGCAACACTGCTGTAAAATGTTGTGGAAGGAACATGAAACCAATAACAGACCAAATAAGGTGAAAACACACAAAAGTAAAGTTTGAGACCCTTTGTCTGTTTTTAACACTGTGAAACTGGACCCTTATGAAAATAAGGGAATGTCATTATTCTATACAGAGCAAAACTTGCAAAGAGGTATTAGTTAATGTTCAAAACGAGAGAAAGAGGACGCACAACCTTCATGAAGACAGCACACAGCCTAAAGACATGCAGACAATTTTTTTTTGCTGTTCTAAATATCCCATCCTACTCTCAAGAGATTACAAAATTTTGCAGCTCTTTTACCTGAAAAGAGCACTTCAAAAAAATGTACAAATAATTGCACATATTTCAGTAATTCATAACGCAATATGCCACAACCCTGTCCGATGTAGTAACCGGGCAAGAGGCAAGATACATCCCCATCTGGTGCAAAAACTAGTCTTACTGAAAGGCAAAGAATGATCACTTAATGAGGAGGTAACTTCTTGCTTGTTGCAAACACAGCATGCAAGTTGAGCATCAAAACTACATGTGACGAGTTTCTAGCTTATGGCAACATTTGAGTCTCCTTCAGTCGTTTAATTCTACTATAAATTTTGACTCAATATATGCTTAAGATTATTTTTACCCCCAAATTATTTACAATCTCTTGAGAGCCGTGGTTTCTATTTCTTTGAAACACATCCATCTATATTTAGGACTTGGCCAGCACAAAGCAAGGTGAACAACGTAGAGCATTTTGCTCCCATTTTGAAACCTGAAATAAATTAGCATTTGAGAAACACACTGAGAGGTCAGCTTCCAGGGATGACTTTTACCATCACACACTAAATAGGATTTTCTGCTTTTTATTTATCCATTCATTTTCTGTCTTCTATTACTTCTTGGCTTTTCCCTGAGCAGCGACGGCCTCCATGGCTTTGCGGACAGTCTCCTCGTCTCCCAGGAACTGCATAGGCTTCACTGGCTTCAGGTTCTTGTCGAGCTCATAGAGGATCGGGATGCCAGTTGGCAGGTTCAGCTCCATGATGGCTTCATCGGTCATTCCTACAGATATCCACAGAAGGAAATTAAAATTCTATATCTATATCGCTGTTTTATGTGAAACTGATGCATTCACTACTGCTTAGTGTTACCATTTGTGTAAAAAAACAACCCCACACACAACAAAAAGACAGTAAACAACGAATAATGAATCAGCACCCACCCTCCAGGTGCTTCACAATTCCCCTCAAGCTGTTTCCATGGGCAGCAATGAGCACCCTTTTGCCCTGTTTGATCTGAGGGGCAATCTCCTCATTCCAGAAAGGCAGCGCACGTGCAATGGTGTCCTTTAGGCTCTCGCAAGATGGCAGCTGGTCCTCAGTAAGGTCTGCATAGCGACGATCCTGAAAAGAAAAGCCCATGCCAGCATGGTACACAAATGAATTAAACACGTAGGTAAATGCAATTAATTGACCCAGTTATTAATTTGTTAACATTTTTGCGTTGTAAATTTGTAAATTTACAATCAAATAAGCAGCCACGAAGCCAGTGGTAACTCTGGAGCAGCTGCAAAGACCCACAGCTCAGGTGGGAGATCGCCACAGCCCATATAGGGGGCACACATTCTGGTCAGATGAGACGAAAGTCTAACTTTTTGGCCTACATGCAAAACTGCACGTCACCTAAAAAACAAGACCACCCTTGCAGAGACACATGGTGGCGATAGTATCAAGCAGTGGGAAAACGTTTTGTTCAGCAAGGAAGAGAAAACTGCTCAATGCTGAGTGGAAGATGGAAAGAGCTAAATGAAGGGCAGTCCTGGAAGAAAATCTATTTTGACTTGAGAGTCGGGTGGTAGCTCGCTTTGCAGCAAGATGACAACCGTAGACATGCAGCCACAGCTACAATGAAAGAGTTTAGATTAAAGCAAACTCATACATTAGAATGGTTCAGTCAAAGCCCAGACTTACAGTGCCTCGCAAAAGGCAAGAGTTAAAATACAAAGGCATGTTTAGAGTTTGCCAAAAGGCATGTGGACATGTTTGTAGGTGTGGTAAAATGTAAAAAGGTTAAAAGGGGTATGAATATATTTGGAAGGTTCAGCATAAAGCCTGCATATGCAGTGCAGATGTACTGTAATTCATTTTATTTGCCCCATTAACCAATTATTATTATTTTCAAACCTGTTGCTGCATCAGTAAAGGTGATCCAGTGCCCTCATCTTTACCTCTGCCTAACCATGTCAAGATATGACTAGTTGGCTTCTGCTTTAACTGAACTTTGAACTCAAACCCAGAAGAACGCAGTCGTGCCAGTCACATATTAACTCCCATGGGACGTGCTATTGGGCAATAACGTAAGGGTGCTGTAGCTAACAAAGTAATTGAATCCTACTGGTTATCATGTTTCATTCCCTTTCGTATGTGTAAGACCTTAAATCCAATATTGTCCTTTAAACATTGCAAGTTTTTCAGTGATTATTCAGAGCTGGTTGAAAAATGGTTCAAGTCACGCATCTATTCGGCTTCACTGTGCAAGCAATAAGCCGGCCAACAAGTACAAAACCTGCAGGCTAACAAAGCTGCTCGTCTGTGTATTTGTACTGTAGACAATTGTATCACACCTTGCTGATGATAGTGTAGTAGTCATGGTCTGGGCCCATGGAGGGCGGAGGGATATCAAATGAACGTCTCCAGATCTTCACTTGGGCCTCTCCGTGCTTAGCAGCTGTCTCGGCTTTGTTCAGCCCCGTTAGGCCTCCATAGTGGCGCTCGTTGAGCCGCCAAGTCCGATGGACTGGCACCCACATCTGATCGATGCTGTCCAAGACGAACCACAAGGTCCTGATGGCCCGCTTCAATACCGAGGTGTAGCAGATATCAAACTCATAACCAGCATCTGTGCAGACAGAGACACAAAGACAGCTGTATTAAACATAAACTAAATTTATTAACATCATGCCAATAACATTGCGAACAAATTTGCAGAATGTGGAATCTGTATTTTACTCATTAAACAAACTCTAGCATCTCTGTTCATTCATTCACACATTGTATCTTTGAACAAGTATAAAAATTGTATTAGTTGGACTTATATAAACAGATTTTTTTCGTACCAGTTAACATAACAGGACCATCCGAATTTTATCATATTTCATTATAAGTAAGACTAATTTGGACTACAAGTAATTAGATCTAAATCTGACTACATGATTTGGACAGAATTAGAACAAATTGGAAGCATTTGAATTGATTTCAGGCCAAACTGGATTCTACCTAATAACAGATGCAACAATCAGGGTTTTTCTAGTCAAGACCGTCTTCTGTTTTTTCTGACCCACTCATTCCAATTTTGATTGATTCTGTTATTTTAGAAGTATTATACCAAATAATAATAATAATAATAATAATAATAATCTTTTGATGAATCTATTCATCTTATTGAGTGCCTTTAGGTGACATTTGTTGTGACCTATATTAAGAAATAAAACCGCATAATGGAATATAATTTCTCCAAACAACCAGTTATCTTCAGCTGGTCTGGTCTTACATTTATATATTTTATGGGAGGTACATATCTGAGTTCTTCCTCCCAGTTGTTTATAACAATGTCAGCTACTGTAAATTAAACTGAACAGTATTTTACCGATAGACTGAGGAAATCTATCATCGCCGCTGCTGTCAGACTGATCAGTTCCAGCATGCTGATGCTGTCTCTTGTGTGTGCAACTGCAGACTGTGCAACAAGTTGCCCTTCAGGGGACAGGACATTTTTAAACAAACACCATTTTACTAACTGGATAGGGGAAAGTAGATGTAGAAATCATTGTGGCCAAAAACATATTATAACGTTGTGCTATGAATGCTACATGAAACATGTATTATTAAAGTTTTGCATCAATGAATGAAGCCAAAAAAATGAGTATCAAGATGCTACAGCAAAAATCTAGGGCTGCAAATAGGCCTTTTTATATCATTGAGGATTAATGGCATGACTTTGCTTAAAATTTCTCAAAGACGATTTAGGTAACAGGATACTTGATTTAATTCATAACATCATTAATAACTGCATAATACAACAGTTCATCTAATTCCTTCTGCTCAATCAAAAAAAAGTTAAAAAACAAAACAACTGGATTTGTAGGTCAGCTTCAGAATAGAAGTCCAGTTGTTTTGCTTTTTAACCTTTTTTTTGGGATTGATCATGACCTGGCTGAGAATCTTCACCACCTTCTGCTGAGCACCTAAGTAGTTAATAGTTGTAGCCTTCCTGTAACCTGCTAGTCTGGTAGCCTGATGTCATTCGTGTTTGTTCTAGAAAGAAAAACCTGGACAGCCTTGTTGTGTGGCTCTGTGTGATCTTACACAGCCACACCGAATCACTGTGACGTTCAGGGTCGACCTGATGCTCTGCGATGGTGCAACTCGCTGTTGAATGTCGGGAATAATAATATCGCGCCGGATTACTGCAGTCAATAAAACACCAATGGCTACAACCCCCCTCACCTTTAAGAGCCTGTCCTCCTCTCTTGGCCTCCTTCTCCCCGGTTTCACTCAGGTCTGCATCGAACCAGCCGCAGAAACGATTCTCCTGGTTCCAGTTGCTCTCTCCGTGACGAATCAGCACCAGTTTGTAGGCCGCCATGTTTAATACAGAACTGTCACCTTGGGTTGTTTCAATAAATGCAGATTGGATGATTAAACTAAGACGAACAGCTGATGCTGGTGATGGGAGACGGCGATCTTGCAGCACCAAGAAGCAGATAGGTCAAAGCTTAGCTGTCAGACGGTTTTATTCTAGGGATTGGTTGTCGATTTACTTCCTGGTTTTGGCATCCAATGAGAGTACGTACATTTTTGTTCTCAACCAATGGCAGCGGAGGGCGTCATCAGCAACATGACCTTCATGACGTACGTTTTTAAATCAATCGATATGTCTGGCAAATAATTATTTAGTAATTTAATCAAATCCAAAACAATAATGACTAAAATAAAATATTTTAATATTATAACAATTTCAATTAAATCTAAAATAGTGCTGACAAAATATCGAAGAAAGTTGGTATGCAAAATTATACCAGAAAAAAAAACGAGTTTAAATTCGGTTGTTAATGACTCAGCACAGCAACAACAACAACAACAAACAGCAACAAAACAACCCTGTAAGCACATGCCTAAATTGAAACATTTAAAATGTCAACCTGTCCTAATTAGCTGTTGACTAATTATGGCATTGGTGTTTATTTAAACTGCTCACATCATCATCCGCATCATGCCAAGACCTCAACAAAAAGAACACATTTTAAAATTCGTTTTTCAGATCTTGATTTTTAGCAATGTAATAAAAATAATTAGAGACATTTATTACTTCAACATAAACTCTTTTCCACCAATGTCTCCTCAGCTCCAGCCAACAGATAAGTTGTAAGTGCTCAACTTTTGCTGGGGGCAGCAGTAGCCTGGAAGAAATTGTGATCTCTGAAATGTCCTTGACTGCGGTCATGCTGGTTGTTTAGCTTCCTGACATGTGGGTTGTTTACCTACTAGACATCATATCCTAAATGTTGAGGTTAAAGGTACCAGAGTGTGAATCTTGGGGACAGATTGAATTTTGTGCAATTGACAAATTGCAAGTAGCACATTGCACTCCAGCATTTGTTTAGTAATTTTCTCCAGTTTTAATGGATTTAAATAGGTTTTTCAGAGAGCTGGCCTTTGACCGGCCCTGACCTGAGAGTGCTGACCTAAGATGGCACTGCTGTGTTTTTTGCTTTGCTTGCATATGCTAACTGCTGGTTTTTAATTAACCAGTAAAAGATCTTGGTTTGAAAAAAAAAATATTATTTTTCATTGCAATCAAGTATCACTTTTCCATGTCTCTTCGTATTTATATAAAACTGTTAAACCTCTGATTTAACAATAGTGCTATTTATTGATCAAAATCAATGCTTGTTTATTTTTTTCCAAGACCCTTGATGAAACTCCACAAATACCCTTTCGCTTAGGTATTCAGTAATCTTGTGAATTTCATTTGCAATCTTGTTGGAGAGAAAATTCATGCCTTAAATATAGAACCATTACCTTGTATCTGCAGAAAGTTACTGGAACATTCAAGCCCATCTTTGGCTGAAGTAACCAAGAGCAAAAAAAACAAACCAAAAAAAAAAACAATAAGCAGAAGCAGCCACATATTTAAATTTCTGACAGGTTTCTTCTTCGATTCTTAGTGAAAAATATGTACTGAATTAAATGTTTGATAATGTGGTTTCTGTGGATGAAACTGAAAGTATTTACGAAGCAACCAATGCAGTTTTCTTAACATGCTCCCATGTGTTGTACTCTGTTGCTGTGGAAACCTTCAGTTAAAACATGTCCCCGAGGGACCAGAAAATTATGGCTGTGATCTTCAGGTGATCTTGACTTCTTATACGAAATAGAAAAAAAAAAAAAGGAATACTGTTGCAAGATATGAATATGTGTAAGGTAGTGCTGTAAATTTCAGGACACCAGTGGCTTCTGAATACTTAAAACTAAAAGAAAATTAAGGTTTTGGATAAACCTGGGATCAAATCCGTCCATTACTGATTTAAGAGATTGCCGCTTATCCCAAATGAGTTGTTGACACTAATGATGGCATAACCAGCCAGGTTGGGTTGGATGGTGTTTTTTCCCCCTTTATACATGAAATCACCATTTTAAAAGTACTTGTTGTATGTACCCGGGTTATATTTGTCTGATATTAAATTTGTTTGCAGATTTGAAACATCTAAATGGCACAAAAAAGCAAAAACAGAAGAAATCTGTAGGATTAAAAAAAACTTTCAAGAGAAGGAACGTTTATATATTTCAAAGGGCGCCACCTGGTGCATATATTAATAATTGCAAACAAAGAGGTTAAAGCTTTTGTAAAAGATAAATTTGTGGCTTCCACATATTAAAATACTATACGTGTTTTTTATGATGTTAGATTAATAGTCAGTAATAAAACCAAATATTGTAACAGAACTTTTTTTCTTTAATGTTTACTTTTCACAGCAGTGAACATTGTGATTTAGATTTTTCTTGTTTTTGACTCTGTCCACAACAACTGATTGTTATGAAATGAGGAAAATGATGGAGAGAGCTTGCTGGGAAGTGTCTTGTTAGCTCAGCAATTCCATCATCAACACTTGGAGGCCATTTCCTGTCAGTGAACACTCATGTGGGAAACGGCAGCAGACAACAACCATTAAGAATCACATGGAAAAGCAGCAGTTGATTGTACAGATGAGATGTTTTCATAGGATAAAACTTTTTTTTTTTTGACTGGTAAATAAGAGAACAGCAGCAAATATGCATTGGTTAGCATTTCAGAAACTTTAAAATATTAAACAGGAAACAAGTAATTTTACAGAGCCATTCCCTTCTGCTTTGGGTTTCTCAGATTCCTTCTCTCTGTAACATTCTGCTTGAAAAATTGGCCAGACTGGCAGATTAAAGGAAGTGGTGGTATTTTCAAAGCCCTATAAATAGCAGCCACTGACTGCCCTCACACAACACATGGACACAAGGCCTGGTCAGAGTTATGGCGTTTCCGAAAGCCGCTTTAACAAATGTTTATGGTTTCCTTGCATGTGAGTGAGTGGTGAAACTACGAATAGCAGTATCAGAGACGAACACAGATGCCATTCCCAACATGTGGCTGATTCAAGCCTCACGCGAACAGGAAATGCGGATCTCAGATTTCTGTTTTCAGATACTGTCACAAATTTCCCTCTTTTTTTCTTCTTGTTTTCCTCTCCTCGTTCACTTGTTCAGTGTTCCTTCCTGTGGTTTCTCGACCCTTCTCCGCGTCTCCTTGGCAGTGGAATGTGCGTCTCAGCAGTAGCTGTTGAAAGGGTGGTTAAATAGGGCACTGCTGTGTGGGCTTCTTTGTTTTTGTCTTTCTTTTTACATCTGTGGACATGTAGACACTGAGGCCAGACAAGAAAAAAACAAAAAAAGAGGAGAAAATGCTGACAAGGTGCAGCACTTCCAAAAGGAGTTACTCACCTAAAGCTTGAATAGCTGAGGCTTCCACAGACCTGCAGAGCTGCTGAAAGGATTTTACCCTGCATAGAGAACATAAAAATGTCTTTTGGCTGAATATACAGCAAGTCTGAAAATGTTTTAATACATTTTTCCATATTCTCCGTATTTTTCCATCATCACTTTTGCTTTCAGTGATGATGGAAAAAAACAAACAAACAAACAAACAAACCAAAAAACAAGTATTTACACCCCTGACAGATTTGGATTTAAAATTATTTCCATTCAACCAAAATGCCTGTTTGTGAAATAGAATTATTCTTATAATTTTTTATTAGAACTACAGTAGTTGAACCCTTCTTATAATGGCTGACCAACTTGCTGTGTGTTTCCACTGGTATTTTGAAGCTCAAACTTTCATCGCTATAACCTTTAGCGGGCTGTCCATCAGATTTGTATCAGTATTACATACTGGCATCCATGGATTTTCAAAACGATGTTTTGAAACATTTTTCTTCGGTCAAATTATTTGTTCATCTTGTCTTTTACAGAAGACCACCTATCTTTACTTCGTTTTGCCTAGATTCTCCTGGAACATATCATCAATACAGAAATCTTGACGTTTCGTGCTCAATCCCCCCCACTTTAAAGATACCTGGGGATGGAAGTTTTTTCCTACCTAATCCATTTGTCTCTTTTACAGCATTACACATCCTATACTGTGTTATGGTACACCATTTTTACCTATACATGGGTATCAACCTTAAAATCTGAGCAAATTTCTCAAGGAGTATTCATTTTACCCTTTTTACATTTTCTCATAATAGCAGCCTGTTTGAATGACACTTCACACCGGGTCGTGTTCCTTGGGGAAAACAAGCTCATCGTAAATCATGGTCATCATTTTAAAGAAGGGATTTTAGTGCGAAAATTGTTGATTGCACTCAAGCCAGAAGAGGAACCATATTCCATTAAAAGCAAATGTCTGATCCTGTAAAAAACACATGTGAACCTTTGTTCAGAAACATTCAGACTTTTGCAGTCAGTTTGATACTTTTTGACGGACATGATCATCCGATTTTCACCACTGCAGCTGCATTCAACAGGGTGTCCTACTTTCAGGGAGGGACAGAAAATGTTCTCGGAGGGGTTATAACAACACTTGGTCTGTTGCAGATGGTGGGAGAGCCCATTCAGGAAATGTCTTGTTAGCTGACCAGCCACAAGAAATCATACAGTTGGCACTCCATCCCTGTGCCTCTCTCTACATGCCCTAATGGCTGTGCTGCTTTTACTGTCTGCGCAGATGGAAAAAGTACCAAAACGTCATTCTTGTGATGCCTGCACCCTTGTGGAAGTAATTCTTGTGTTATTGTGAATGCTCAGGACGTAACTTTTAAATTGGCTGAACCTTTTAAAAGCTGTATAATATAATAACGGACAGCCTTTTTTAATGAAATTACTTTAACAGCTTATCTGGAGAATCTTTCTGTGGTTTTAATTTTCATCACAGTATTGAGTCAAATAAGACTTAAAGGATTTACTTTGGTTACTGTCAATTACTTCGTATTTGAGGGAGTTTTTTTGGGCTGCACACGCGACCGATGATGTGTCTCCATTTAGCTGGATGCACCAATTGTGTTTTTGGCAGGCAGCGACACGTGGACAGGACAACATTTCTGCAGAACCCGCCACAGGGAGAAGGGTGGGTGGGAGTGAGGGGAAGCTCATTTTCTTCTTCAGAAGGTTTTGTCCCTGTGCTGCAGCTGGTTAACATTAACCCTCTGCCTCGCTGCAGCAGCTCAGGGTTTACGCTGTATTTATTTACGCTGATGATTCAAATAGTAAAGAATGCATTTCACACTGGGACAACATGTTTTAATTTTGATGCTATTTCTCTCAACAGTTACTCGTTGTGTCCAGTTATCAGCATGCCACGTGTATGTTTTGCTCTATATTCTGCATGTTGCTCGCAAAAATGTTTTAGAGAAACACAGATATTAAAGCACAGTCTTAATCTTGTTCTAAAGGAATAAAAGTTGCAAAACACTGCAGTGATATGTGGAGGCAAGTGACATTTAAGCAACATATTTGATGCATGTTTAGCAGCCACATGCAGACTTGAACAGATGAGGCAATGAATCATCTATACTTGGCTTTACTTTCATTGGCTGAAGCTTCAGCCCACCTCCACAACCCCAACATACTGTTCCGGTAAGAGCAAGCCTCCTTCCAGATTGTTTTGAAAGCAGCACACCCATTCTTACTCACGCATCAACTGTGCACATTGGTCAGATGCTTATGTGAGAGGTTCTTTTTTTTTTTTAACTCAACAAAATACAGTTCCTTGACTCACCTGATTGAGTTGTATATTTAAAAAAAATCTCTGCTGACTGGACAAGGATTTTATCTTTCAAAGTGCAATCAAAGAAGATTTTGTCAGATCTCTTTCCAAAGAAGTTTTTTATATGGGTAAAAGAGCAATTTTGTCAAATTTACCTTGGCAAAAAAAAACAATCAAGGTTTGTAACGTTTCTCTCGTGTCGCTTCCATCCACAAACGCAGAACCGTAACAGTAGCAAATAGATAACACAAAGGCTGGCTTTTTTGACTCTAAGAAAGCCTTTGATAATATTTGCCCAACTGTCCTTATTACTCAGTTATCAAACTGTATTTTCACCTGAAGCATGAAGTGGTTAAAATCACATCTGAGTGACAGAAAACTTAATGAGAAATGTTCACAGTGAGAAATTATTCACGGTAATGTTGGTGAACAGCTTCAAGGCAATTCATGTCATCTCAAATTCAGACTCTCATTTTGTACCTATATGCATTTTGCCCTTAATTATTTCAATTTCTTATCCATAATCACACCATTTTGTACCTATGTTATTAACCATAGTAAATCAGTTTATCTTTCATTGTGGCTAAGTATTTTCTTGCATTGTGGAGATAAATTGTCATAGAAGATGCTCAACTCTTTCGTATAATTCATTCCCAGAAAACGTTTTACTCATTTTAACCTGATTCTTGTTTGGACCAGTTGACTCTTGTAAAATATGACCCCTGATCAAACCAGGGTAACTCTGGGTGACCGGCTGGTAGATGCTTTTCACTGAAGTCATACAACAACATTTCCTTACAGCGGACTATAACTATAAAAAGTTATTTTACATCATTAGCTGTTAAAGCAGATATAAAAGGTCCCACTGGTGAGTTAAACAGTAACATATAAATCCTCCTGCAATAGAAGAAATTGGGTACGAAATGTATACAAAATAGAAAATGATCTCAACCCATGGTGAACCTCAGGGTTATATATTAAGTTGTTTATTTTTTATTTTTTTATCAAATCTATTATCGACCTTCTCGAACATTGTCTTCCTAATGTTACTTGTTAGAATGAATGCAGCTACACTCACTGTATATTTTAATATCAAAAAGCAGAAGGCATAAGTAGAACTGTCAGACATAGCGGTTAAAATGTCGTCCTGGTTATTTAACTCATGATTTGATTTCAATGTTGATTTAAAAAAATCGACATATGTTCTTTTCAAGGTCTGTAAGATATCCAGCCCCAAAGATGGAGGCCAGGAAAAGCGCAGGATCAAAGTATTTAGGCAGAATAGTTTCTTTGCAATTTTTTTTTCTATTTAAAAAAATCTGTCAAAAAGTTGGAAAACTTTATGAATTTTAAACATGTAAGAATCAATTGCTGAGGCTTTGCAGATGTTAATGAACACAGTGTTTCTGTTACAGATGGAATAATCCTAGAACCACTGGACTCAAACAGGAAGGACTAGCCTACATTCATTAGAAATTCAATTCAAATTAAAAAATACTTTTTTCATCCCAGAGGGAAGGTAAATTAAATAAAAATATAAAAAAAAGTATAGAGGGAAAGTCAAAGTATCACTGTAGAGTTTTTACTGAATATGATTATTTACAAGCGCAGCCAAAAGTCATGTGGACCCCAAGCAGAATTTATTTGAGGACCAACTTGCAGCGTAAATCCTGAAGCATTTATGCTACTGTTGTCTTGTCTCTGAAACTTAAATCTCAAATCTGGAACTGACATTGAAACCCAAGTTAAAAAGTTAGCGCCCTAGTTTCAAATCGGAAAACCAGTGGGATTTCATAACTGTAAGCATTAGTGATACAAAGGGTTAATGTGCTTCTCTGCGTCTTATGCATTCAAACACTAAACAAAAAAGTTCATTAATATAAGTTGCTCAGCAGTATATCTGCCACTAGTTTCTAAAGATGGCAACTGCCAAAAGTGCCAGTAAATAGTTCACACCTAACTGACTACGTTTGATTTGCGTGGCAGCCATATTGAGTGGGTGATGAAACTTGGTGTTTCAGGCCACAAAGTCACAAAATGTTTTGATAAGTTTTGATTATTTATCATTAGAATAAAAAGCAAAAAATATTAAGACTTTTTAGTAGCATATACGATTTGGCATGGCTTATTTCCTCCTCCATTAAACAATTTTCCTTAGCAATATCTAAACTTGTTCACATTAGATTGTACAAAGCAGCTCTAGGCAATCAGCTCTCCTTTTGTTTATGTGTCCCGTTTTGGCATTTTTTCAGTACCATAAATTGTGCTTCTTTAGCAAACAGGATGAGAGTTCTACCTTGTCTTTTGTAAGCAATTGTTTAGAGTTAATATCCATTTGTTCTGCCAATTTTACTCGACAGTTTTGCTATTTCTTCTCCTCTCCTCTTACAATCTGCCAATATTTGTTTTCTTCTCCTGAATGTACTTCATCCTTTTGCGCTAACAGTAACACTGAGGATCTTCTGCCTTTGACTCACACCAGCATACTCATCTTTTATGAATCTGAAGTTTTGCTGTTTAAGCAGATAAGCTTAGAGTTTAGCTTTTTCTTCTGTTCTTGAAAACTTTCAAAATGTCAACACATTGCTTTTTTCCTATTGATTGCAGCTTCTTCAGAGAGTTTTTGGCTTTATTTACACGTATTTTAGCAGATCAGCTAGAAGTTATGCCTTTGCTCTCTTAAAGTTAGTAGCTTTTCTTCTCTATTTCAACAACTATTTTTACATCAATTTCAACTTCTTTATAGTTTTTCTGCTACACTGTTATTTTACTTGAGTGGATAAAATTACTTTTCTTCTTTGCAGTTTTTGGCTTTAAATCAGTGTTTTTTGTGTTTAAATCAGTTTTGTTTTTGCTATTTTTAGTGGACTTCAGCTTTCTCAACAGTTTTAAAGGTGATTTTTTTTCCCCTTTCACCATTTACACAAACCTGAACAGAATTGACACAACTCTGACAGGCCACAGCGATCCCAGGCACAGACACAAGGCACCACCCCAGAGCAGCCATACGCCCCACACGGAGGTAGACCATCATTGAAACACAGGGGCCTCCAGGCCAAAGAGGCACAGAGTGAGATGTGGGGCCCCAAACACCCCCACAATCAGCTTTCTCTCATTGGAGACTTCATACTTATACTGTACCCACCGAACTAAGGAACACGATATCCGTAGATAAGCTTTCTAAATTTGTAATATACCGGTTGGTATCAAATCTATAATCACATCTAGATGAGATGCTGTGGTAAATTGACCATGATCTTTGTCATTTGGTTCATTATACGATTTTCACTATTTTGTAGTTTAATATATCATTAAAATGCTGGATTTTACATTTTAATCTGGTTTCCTAGCAACAACCTGCCAGAGAGGCTGAAGATTTATGGAAAATCTGTAACAATTAGGGGATGGTCTTAACGCTTGCATTGACCACTGTGCATTGTGGCTTTTTAAACAAATTCAGTAAAGAAGCAACTCATTGATTCTCAACCTGATTATCTTTATTCCCGACCTTACAATTAATTATAATATATTACGAACGTATTTGTTCAACATACATGTTACAGCAACATTCACATCCATGTTGGAGGAGGTTGACGCTGCCGCCACCTTGTTGAGTAAAGAGTTAATAGTAATAATAGTACTCATCTTTATGTCATTGCAACATACATCCCAATGCAATTTGTTCTCTGCATTTAAGTCATCCCCTTGGGGGGCAGCGGGCTGCCACTGTGCGGCGCCAGCGGAGCATTCTGGGGTTAAGGGTCATGCTCAGGGACCCAGAGTGGCAGTCTGTGGGAGTTGAACCCAGAACGCAAGCGCAGTGCTCCAACCACCAGGGCACCACTCCCCATGCCTTCTGACTGAAGATGAAACTGGATGTTTGAGTTACAGACAAAAACAGCTGAGAGTCAGAATCTTTTCTCCGTAGACTGTCATCATACAAAAATGTGTAAAAAGATAAAAAATATATATATATATATATTATTAAAAAATGCAGCAATCCAACAACTTAAGACTGAGTCAAAATACGTATTAGGCTGTTTTTTATTATGTAAAAAAAAAAAAGTCCTCTAGCAAAGTTCTGATTCAATGTTTCGCCTATTTTCTGCGATGGCAATGGCATTAAAGAGCCCAATTACTATTAAAGCTAATATTGTGACTTGTACACCATCAAATCAAACCCACTGTGGGAATCCTTGGCCTCTGTACCCGGAGCTGCTTTTCATGCAACAACCTCCAGGATAGCAACCTCTTGAATAAGATTACAGTGAAGGGGACTATTCTACATCTTGCAGTGGATGCTCCTCGCCCATCCCTCAGCTCAACCTGACTCTGTGTCATCAGATGACAGTTTGTTCTCCCCGGCTCTTCCTGCACCCGCCATAGATGACCGACAAGAGGTAGCTGAGGCAGCACAGGCAGGCGAACACGGCCGCTGTGAGGTAGACCTTATACAGGCAGAGGTGCTGGTAAAGCTCCAGGTTGCAGTAGGAGTAGCTCTCCGTCTTGTAGATCATGACTCCTATGGCCGGCAGGTAAAGCGCAGCGGCGGCCACGTCGTGCGTCAGGTTGGTGCACAGCCAGCGCTCTCCTCCCAGCAGAGGGACCAGGTCGTGCTTGTCCAGGAGGGTGAGGAAGAACAGGGCAAGGGTGAGGAGCCAGAAGAGGACAGCGACGAACAGGACGAAGTGGATGGAGCCCTCGTACTTGTTGGCAGCCACCGTGATCCACAGCCCGGCTCCGAACACGATCTGCAGGATCCGGGCGATTCCCAAGAAGCTCCTGAGGAACTTGGAAATGTTGCTCCTCACCTGCGACTGGGGAGGTTGGGGTGCCATCGCGCTCTCTCTGTGTCTCCGTGTTCTTCTCTCGGTTCAGACTCCAGCGAGCTGAACAGGGCGGGTACTTTTTGCCAGCTGCAAACAGCTGGAGAAAAAAAAAGATGGCCAAAAAAGTGGAAGTAGCCTGAAGGAGCTTGGAGGAGGATGCGAGGTCCAATAAAAGAAGCCGAAGTGCGGGAATAGAGAGTCTCTGTGTTCTTTCCACAGCCCCGGGATTTTGAAATGACAAACCTTCTTGCAGGCTCTGTTTCGTCTTTTCCGTTTCCTCTGTTGAATGCAGAGTCTGTCTTTGGGGGTTGGGGCGGGTGAGTTGGGACGGGGTGGGGGTCTGTTATTCGAACCCTGCTCCTCCTCTGCTGGACTCCGACTCTCCGTCAGTCATACTTGGAGTGGCAGATTCGCCTCAGGACACCACTGTGCTTGGAAAAAAAGGTTTTCCAAGTTTCACAAACACAAGGGGTTCATTCTCACTATTTTGATTAATAATTTGAGGTGCCATAATATACCTAATTGCCAATAACAGTGATCTATTCATTTCAGAAAATGAAAATCATATTTTATATAGATTTCTTACAAATACAGTGAAATGTTTAAGTCTTTATTTCATGTTTGTGTAGCTTTGGACTATCGAAGCAACCTGAGTTTCCATTACACCTCAGCAGGGTCCCTGGCTGATCGCCTCCATGGCGTCGCATTGATGCATTATTACGAACTATTGTCACTTTTACTATTACTGCTAAGAAGTTTACGCAACCTGTAAACATAATGCATTTCTAAAATAAAAACTAAGCTGTGTAAAAAGGGTTTTACGTTTATTTTCTTTGTTCATTTCTTCTTTAAAATGAAACAGAAGAGGCTGGCGCGCGTATGATCGTCTCAGCGAAACTGCCCCTAACAACATGGCAGCGACACTGACGTAACCTACGCACCCTGGACTCTCATCAACATGTTCCTTCTTTGTTCGTGAACTCATGCATGGACTCATCAGCTGTGCTCTCCCAGTTGATGTGCGTTTATCTTTTGAACAAACGTGGGGCTCAGTCAATGAACCGGTCTGTATCTTTGTTTCTTTGATATGTCACCAGTGCTGTTCGTTGTAGCCTAATAATGCCAGCTCTGTTGACGGAGCTCCAGCAATCATAAGCCCTGCATGCGTCATCCCGGCGCAGGATCCTCACATGCTACTTGCTTTCTTACATTAATGACAGACGCTCCTCGCTCCAGCCAGGCTCATTGACGTCAATGAGCTCGCGACCCGGACGCCCTACGTGGCCAGTGGGCGGAGCAAAGCGCACTTCCCTCCCCGACGCACCGTTTATTGGTTGAAAGAACTTTTACCAGACCGGAGAGGCGGGCGCATGCGCGTTCCTTCATTCTAATTAGCCTGTTTTTTTTACGTCATTGGTTTATAAATGACACTCGGCTTGAAAGGAGCCAAATCGAAACACTTCTAAACAGAGCTGCAACAGTAGTGTGTCAGCATCCAGTGCGGTTTCTCTTTTGTTTAAAAGAGTGCAGCACGAAAAGTCTTATAGATGGACTGAATCTCCGGGTAAGTGCACATTATTTAATTTATTAATTTATCTTTTTTGTCACAATAATCGAATTTCTCATCCTACCCGTTTGATTGATGTGCGTTTAAATATGAGTTTATCTCATCAACCTTACTGCAACTATCAGAGATAAACTTTTTGTGGAACGTGGTTCACATGAGGAGGTAAAAAAGAACAAGCCTGGAGTGTGAAATGTTGCATGAGCTGATGTCAACCACTGACCCAGTTGTGAAACCTGCTCGACTAGTTAATGTATAAAAACACACTGTGTGCTTTGTGTGAACTGGCTCTCAACGTTGAGATGCTGTGCAGATTGCAGACCAGCTAAAAGAGGATGTCACTCATTTTGACTAAGAAATAATGATGAGCTAATTTATGTAAATCTTTAACATGTATTACTTGAACAAAAACTCTTAAGTGCATAAAGATTAAATTAAAGCAACATACAATGACTTGAAAAAAAATATCCCAGCCCCTTGAATTTTTTCCTCTTTTGGCATCATATAGTTTTTTTTTGTTTATTTATTTTTTTGTTTAGTGTGTTGCCACAGATTATCAATTGGTTTTATTGGGTCCACACTCTGGGCCATTCTAACACACATATTCTTTGATTTAAACCATTTCATTGGAGATCTTAGATTAGTTGTCCTGGTAGGTGAAGCTCAACCCTAGTTTCAAGTGTTTTGCAGCCTCTGTGAGGGTATCATCCAGGATTGCCCTGTATTTACCTTCCTTTATCCTTTATTAACTCTGACTAGCTTACCTATTCCTGCAGTAGAAAAACATCCCCCTAGCATGATGATGCCGCCAGCATGTCTCAGCCTGGTTCAGGCTGATGTGCAGCGTTCGTTTTCCACCGCACATCTCCTTTTGGATGCAGGTTCCATCCGACCAGAACGTAGTGGAAACTGCACACAGTGTTTTGTCAGCAATTGCTTTTTTTTCATCCCACTCGTCTGTAAAGTCTCTATTTGTGGAGCGCTCAACTAATAAATTCTCCCACCTCAAAGTAACCTGCTTTGCTGCTTCTCTGATTAATGCACTACTCGCTTGGCCTCGTGGTTTAGACAAAAGAGCCTTTTTTTTAAAATCCCGCTCATGTTAAATAAAATTTGTCTAAAGCAACAAAACCATCTTTACCATTGCTTTAACGAAGTACCCAGAGAGAATCTGCACACTTCATACAGAAACCAACCCCCCGGCTAGGATTTGAGCCTGGCACCTTAACGATGCAAATCAGTAGCTCTTACAGCAGCCACATTGTGCAGATTTACACATTATCTTTTACAAACGTACTATAGTAGTTGTTTTGATATACAGTTTTTTTTATATAGAAGTTAGAACTTCGTTCAATCCAAATTTTGTTTTCACATTGTGAATACAATTGTTGGGGGTAAACCTTTTTTGATAGGAACGATGGCAGCTGAGTTTGTCGCACCCTTAGGGAAGATGACCTGTTACGTAATACGTTGTTCAATAACATAAGTACAGCTGCAAAGAATTGCACTTCTACCATTAGTTTGATAGTGTTTCACAATATTGATGAGAACGTTTAAAAAGAAGAACTAGTAAACATAATAGCCACAGTGCAGTGCCTACAGAGCTACTTGCAGCTCTAGAGCCTCAGACTTCTGGTGGATGTCCATGTCTTTGCAGGGTTGCAGCGGTGTCATGCTTTCTACATTTTGGGATGATGGACTGGCTCTAGGAGATGTCCAAAACCTTGGACATTGTTTTATATACTAAACCCTACTTTAACATTCTCTGCAACTTTCTCCCTGTCTGTTGCATATCTCTGGTCATATCAATGCTTTTTCTTCTATAATATTCTCCTTTAAAGGAGCTATAGTTCAGTCCATTTATCATTAACCATTTAAAGGCCAGCAAAAATATATAATTTTTAAATCTTCTTTGTTTAATTTTGTCTTGTGTATTGTTTTTACCTTTTGCGATTTATTCATTTTTGTCTTGGAATGTAAAAAAAATCCCCAAATAAATAAAGTTTTCTTTACATACTACTAGGGCTGGGCAATATGGACCGAAAATTATATCTCTATTCATATGCTGAATGCTGATACACAATATTTATCTTGATATGTTTTTATTTTTATAGAGTAATTATAAAAGGGCATATCTGAATCAAAGCTTTATTGGAAATGTCTCACAGGGACATTTTTTTTAACAAACTGCCGTAGACCAATATGAAAAACAGCTTAAAAATAACCTACTGGAATACATAAAAGTATAAATACAATGCAAAATAGATCATCGATATAAACAATATAGTCTCATCAAGTATCGGTTTAAAAAAAATTCTCTATTTTTAAAATAAAAAAAGATCACACCAATAAAATATATAAGTTTGTGGTTTTGAAATGTGATTTAAGTGGTTTAATTAAATTATCCAAGCTATTGAGCTTTACTATTTGCATGAGGTCCTTGAGGTCGGACTGTCAACATTGATGCAACTATCCAGGGACAAAGTTTCTGTGGCGTCAGCTCCACTCAGGAATCAGCTTTCGCTTTTTAACTGAACTTGGCATTTTTAGATCAAGGCTCAAGATTTTTTTTATTATTCAAACAGGCTTTGAATACCTAAAACTGTGGTTGCAATTCTGGTCGTATCTACCTCGTTTTTAACCTGTTTTTCATGATCTATCTCCATGTGTGTTTGTGATGCTATACATATATATTTTTTAAATCCTATTTTAATTTTGGTCATCATTATTTTGGATCTGGAAAGTTATACAAATAAATGAATGATTATTGTTTAGGGTTTTTTTTGTTTGCAAGGCACTATGTTTTTATGCCACTGGGTGACTAGGGACTTTACTGGTCCTCGGAAGTAAAGACACTGGGGGATATAATTAACATGACTGGTAAAACATACTATATTTGTATTAATATGGATTTAATTGACACTTGTTTATGATATAGTCTCACCCAGCTATATTAGAAAAATGGCAGCTCCTAAGTAATTAACCAAGAATGTCGGGTGATAAAACTGTGACTATATTATAAATGGTGACTGACTTTTACCAAATTTATAATAGATGAACTTTTACTAGCTCAGGAACCACTCTTTACTTTACATACTTGGCTCTACGTCAGAATCAGCTCCTAATTTAGGTAAGAGAATCGGCACACCTCTGTTTTTAGGAACAATCCAAACTTTTTAATCTGGTCTAACTTTGACTTGTTTTTATGTTTATTTGCATTTTCAAAAAGGCTTAAAGGTCTGCCACTTGGGTGCTTTTGATCATTTTCAAGCTTTATTAATTTCTCATTGTCTTTATGCTGCCCTGCATATTTTATTTATTTCACTTGATTATTTGTGTTGTGCCAGTTTAACCATACGAACTAGTTTAAAATGTTATTCATCTAGATCAAAAAAATGATTTCTAGCCAGTTTTTCCACCCTTCTGAGTTGACTTCACAGCGCCAACATCTACTTCTTGTACATTTTAACAATCCTTGCCTGAATTCAAATGTGTTCATGTACATGTAGATCATTACGAAATTCACTTCTTGGCATATTCACACATGGAGTGACCACCACGCTCCTTGAGAGAGACAGGCAGCTCTATGTGTGTGTGTGTGTGTGTGTATAATCTTCTAGGTCTACCTTTGAAAAACACAGCATAAGACATTCACCCATAATTAAAGCACCATTTAATGACTTTAAGAGGAGCTGTGCTTGTTTCAAGTTAATTTTTTTTTTTAAAATCACCATTGGTCAGTTTACAGTTCTCAGAAAATTGAGCTTCACCCATGGACTCATTCTGGCAGATCTTGTTTATTGTTATATATTTAATGCCTGGGATGTTTCACCACACATCTGTAAAGCACCCCGGGTTGCCTTGAGCTTGAGAAGCCTCATATGGATAAAAAGTTGAGTTGAATTAGTTGACTAATAATTAGCTTGTTGCATAAAGACATTTTGAGCAGCATCTCTACAATATTTAAAAAGTCGAGCAGAAGGCACTTTCAGCAGAAGGGCAGTCGCTCAGGCATGACTTCAATAAGCACTGAGTCGTGACGTGATGTTCTAACGCATGTGCGTAAGGAGAAACTGTTGACATCTGAAGTGTAACGTGCTTTAAAGTGCTGATCGTCTCTTGCCTTAGGATTAAAGAGTCAGGGTGAGCAGAAGGATTCTCAGCAAACTGGCAGCTGTCGTTTTGTGGTTTTAATTCTTCACTTGGGCTGAGGATGTGGTTCTGTTCCCATTTCCTTGTTTAGGACTGGTTGCTTTGTCATTGGTAAAGTAGCTGAAGCAGCTGAATCTGATGAAAGTCTCCTAACTCGTTCCCCTTGGTCCCTACAGAGTCAAGCCCGTGTACCGTCTGACACTTTTCCCACCGCCCTCTGGATGGATACCAGATCCGCCTCCCCTTCTCCCTCTGTGGTGGCGGGTCCGTCCTCCCTGTGGCGCCTGGCCAAGAGGAGGAACAGAAAGTCTGGCTCGGGGAACATTTTCAGCAATGTGAACCTGTGCCAGCTCCAGAAGTTGTTTAGGGCAGCTGGAGATCCGGACGCCACTCAAAGGGCCCAGCTCGTCTGGGGACAAAAAGACGAGGCGGAACTGGCTCAGGCCTTACTAGCGCTGAGGAGTCGAGGCCATCGAAGAGGGCACAGGACTAATGGGAAGGATACGTTGGGCTTGCACTGGCTGCGAGCCTTCAATCACCTCAGGTACAGCCACTTCTTAGCCATTTGTTAGAGATGTACTGATTTTGACTGATATAAGGGCCGGGTGATAAATCGATTTAATTGATCAATTCGAGTTTACAATTTTTTAAGATTAAAATTTTGGAAAATCTGGGTTTTAATTTGCCAGTGCTCTCATTGTGCTTTTATGAAGAGAATAACATGCAATGCTGAATAAATGTTTAGGAAAATATATTGTCAAAAATATTGTAAAGAGGAAACTTTTTTTACCATAATACAAGGCACTTTAATTTATACTTTAAGTTAGTCTGAAGTTACACAAGTGAAGTGAAGCTTGTTCTCAGCTCATTGTGTAATACCACTAGCAGCAAACATTTTGTTGTATTTTCATTGTTTACAACGGTAGTGCTACCATCTTGTTTTTAAAGCATGTTTCACAGCTTGTATTTAGTTGCACTTTGAATTCAGGTGAAGAAAAGCAAGTTTTTAAAATAATTTCTTTTTGTGAAAAAAAATCGATTAATCGGATTTGGTATAATACAATTCCAGATTTTATTTTCAAAACATATCGCCCAGCCCTAAGCGATATCGATACCCAGTATTAGTATTGTTGTTGGCAGATAGCAGGTCCTTATCAATATTATAAATATTTTCATACACTTTTGACACAATAGGGGAAAAAAAGACCACATCACAGCCTGCACTGCATCACCATCACTGTCACATGACCAGACAAATACCACAAGGTCAATCCCCTCCCCTTAATACATACGCAAGCAGCAGCAAGATGGAAATAATCCTTGGTTATTAATATCGGCCCAGTTTTACTTATTGGACTGACACTGATATCTTAAAAAATGACAAACATTGGCCGAGACTGATATTGATGCCTGTATATCGTGCATCCCCACCATATATGGTTCCAAACATTCAACAGCAAAAACTACTCTAGTTTCTAACAATAATCTTTGTTGTTCAGGATTGGGGAGAGCTCTCCAGCAGACGCTGGCGACGAGACGGATTTCAAAGCCGAAACACAGAGAAGTCCAGAGTCCTGCAGACACACGTCATTCGGTTCAATGACAGGAGAGACCCGCACCGAATCGACTCAAGATGAAAGGCAAAACCCTGGCGGGAACTTTATCAGAGCAACTACAACCAGCTCAGGACTGAAGAGGGCGGGGGAGAGTAATCCAGAGAGGTACCTGCACCAAATACTTCGCTGTGAAACAAAGAATGGGTTCTAACTCCTGGAAGGAACCTGGACACGTATAGTAGAAAGGAAACTTGGAAAAGAGAATGTCTCAACTTGTCACGATGTTTGGCCTTTCTTATACTGAATTCACACTGTACTGTCTCTTGTTGGAAATGCAGTTCAACCAGATTATCTGGGCCTAAACCACAGACTGGTTTAGTTCATCTGCCAGCTTTAAATATTGATTGTTGCTCAGAAACAGCCTTATGTGTGTTCTGAAATCCACACTACCTGTAACACTAATTATGCATAAGGAGAATCAGGTGGTTTGTGTATATATATATATATATATATATATATATATATATTGTAAGTTGCATTTATTTTGAGAATATTTATCACCAAAGCTATTACTTACTGAAAGCTCAGGTTGCTGCAAAAATACCATGAAGGTACAAAGCAATTAATATAAAAAACAACATGAAACCTAATTAAAGTGCTAGATTTAGTCTTTTTTAATAAAAGTAATGTATTTGAACTCTGCAATAAAATCAGTTTAACTCACTGTCTATCATGGTCTGTAGTCATGCCACATATGTTATATATGTCTTTTCTCCTTTAAGTGTAGAACGGTAATATTTGTAGCTGTCACAACACACAGCAATAAATGAAGAGAGCCACCCTTTCTAACCTTTTAAAAGGACATTGTCTCTGTTTTCACGCACTGTTTTCGTAAGACTTTTTTTGCTACTTTATTTGGAATAAAGCAAAAAGACTGCTAATATGTACATAACACCTGGTTTTAGCCATTTTGTGTTCTCTTAGTAATGACCCTCCTGAGTTTTGAAACTTAGTTCACTTTGTTCCTAACCAGAGGCGGTAAACTACAAAGGAAATTTAAGCAGTGAGCCTTTCTTAAATGTAAAAAACCAAAATGACAGACATGTAAAATCAAATATATAATGTTTTACAAGACTGCATTCTTGCTGCTCTAGTTGTTGGTTCACCGTTTTTTTACAATAAAGGGAAATATTCTGAATTTTTGTGCCAAAAAGCACTAAAGTTACTACCAGCTCATATTTTCATATTATTATTTTGTTTTATATATATATATATACGTAAGTAACTCACTTTGGTTGCATACAAAGTTTTTCAGAAATATTATCACATCCTGCTGGCGTATTACTTGTTATTTTGGTGTTTTATGCTTTGTTTTTACTCAGTTTGTTATTAAATAAAGCCCTTCGTGTTTATTTATAACAACAGAGGTACGACACTGCTCATGCGCGCAGGAGATAAACAAGGAAGCAGCTAACGGTTATTAGCATCTCCCAGCGAATTGTGGAAACAAGAAGAAAGGTCCAATATCTAGTGTTAAAAAAAAAAAAAAACACACACACACCAAAAAAAAAGATTCCAAGTGGGAAAAGACTGGAATAGCCCTGGGAATACAGTATGAACGTTGGCATTCACTGAAGCGGAAGCTAAAGCTGTGGTAAACGTCCTTAGTAATACTGTGTTATTTATGGCAAGCCGTTTTAACATAAATTCGGTTTTACCGCCCTTACGTTCGAGATATCTCAAATTGTTTTATGACTAGACGTTTTAGCAATTTAAGATATCTCTAATTGTATTTTGACTAGTCAAAATACCTATTCGAGATATCTCTAATTACATTCTGACTAGTCGAAATGACATCAGATTTTCCATTGAGTTGTATGGAGACGTCAATTCAAGATATCTCGAATGAATTACTGACTATCTGAAATACCCATTTCAGATATCTACAATTAAATTACGACTAGTCAAAATTACAATTCAAGATATCTTAAATTGAGTTTTGACTAGTCATAATTCTAATTAAAGATATCTCAAATGCCACCATAATTCAAGATATCTTAAATGTATTTTTGGATAGGCGAAATGCAGTTTTGACTAGTAAAAAATTAATTTAAGATATCTTGAATTGTAATTTTGACTAGTCAAAATTCCTTTTAAGATATCTTGAATTGTAATTTTGACTAGTCAAAATTCCTTTTAAGATATCTCTAAATGAATTAGAGATATCTTGAATTATTCAGCTTTTCCATTTAAGATATCTTAAATTGACATTCTGACTAGTCAAAATGACGTTACTGATATCTTGAATTACGAAACGGCTTGCCATATATCATCACACAGGAACCGGAGGCGTGCGCTTTTGTTTTCAGAGAAGCTAAAGGAGGGTGCTGTAATGCTTTGTGCCGTCTCGCATGTGAAAATCAAGAGCTAGCTGGCTTTACCATAATTCCCAAGAGGCAGATGCTTTACCACAGTGTAAAAACTGCATCTGGTTATTAACTGAACTGGCCCGGGCTGAGGAATATTCCTTATTTCCAGCTTGGACATGAGTCGACAGTAGCGCTTTCAGCTAGCCGTTTTTCAGTGCATTGTGTGCGTCGGCAGCAAGTAAATCCGAAATTCTTTGCAAATTTCTTAAGCATTCTTCAAGTATACTATTTTCGCCCTCTCTGCATATCCCATACTTAAAAAGCTCTTTCTATATTGTGGCATTTTCTTACAATTTTGTCGAAAACAGCCAGCGCCATTGAATGTTCAGGCAGCTTTGGGCAGCTTACAGCCAATAAGGGGCTTACACGCAATGTCTTATTTCAGATATCTTAAATTGTAATTCTGACTAGTCATAATTACGTTCGAGATATCTTAAATTACGTCTACGGATGTGTGACGCTTTCAATGACGAATCCGGTGACGTAATTTGAGATATCTTGAAAGGAATTTTGACTAGTCAAAATGTAATTGAAGATATCTTGAATTATTATTCTTCCTAGTCAGAATGTAAATAAAGATATCTTAAATTACCATTCCGGATAGTCAAAATGTAGTTTTGTCTAGTCAAAATGCATTTTAAGATATCTGGAATGTAATTACGGATAGTCAGACGAAACCGAATTTATGTTAAAACGGCTTGCCATATGTTATTAGTAATAGCAATGCGCTTCTTAGCCTCTACAGTCTTAAGTACAAACAACATTATAAATAGCTCAGTTGATTGGTTCTTACCTTGATGTTGTGTCACTCTTTCCGTTTCTGAACGGGAATTTTCTTTCTCAGTGATGTTCTGATATGAAGCTTTTAAAGTTACTGTAGGTCGATTTATTTAATTAAACCAGTTGGTCTTCGATCACACCGAGCTGCTGCTTTACTGAGAGGCACTGCAGAGGGTTCTCCGTCTGGCATTATTTTGTAGTCGCCATCTGGCTTTCTGATAGTTCTGCGATGCTGCCGGTCGATGATGCCATGTCTGTTTATATCTGCCCATCGTGCCCATTGCTGGGGTTCTATTAGCCTTAAAACACTATCAGGATGGACGATTGGTGTATATAACTTTAGTTCATCATGATCAAACGGTTTTTGGTCTTTTTTTTTTTATAAGCATATAATGCGGCCATGTACCTTTAAACTCAAAATGGTTTATTTGGGCTGACCAGATTTGCAGCTACTTTTTAATTCATACATGGAAGTGAAAGTAAGAAAACAAAAAAAAGGCATGTTTTTAAATCTGTCCTTCTCTTCATATCAAGTCACTGAAATTGGTTGTTTTTATTAGCTCCTATAAATCTTAAACTGTCTTAATCTTCACTGAACATGTTCTCAATCAATCAATCAATCAATCAATCAATCAATCCATACATTATTGTCATTGCCATAATAACAAGTTATAGATAACAATGAAATTTGATCCAGTTGCATAATAAAAGTATAATGCTAGATTTGAACTTTATAAGCCGCAAGTGATCAGTGTTGACACAGATAATAGTACAGCTTCTAATGGCAGGACAGGAGAGGGGTGATAAATGTAAACAGTCAGATGTTTAAGAAATATTAATTGGTTGCAACAAGGCAATATCCAGTTTACCGTTACTGATGTGGTGAGATTTGACATGTAGTAGGATGATGGGTAGGCTGTCCATTTAACAGCCTCACCGTCTGAAGATACAGACTGTGGTGGTCCGGGCACTCATAGACCTGTACCTATTGCCCGAGGTTAATGTATGTAGAAACTACTTTACAAAATCAAACTGGTAACATGGACCAAAGCTTAATTTGTCAAGAAAAAAAACCACATCTTTTTAAATGTTAGCTGTAGACCCTGAAGTTTTTTTTTATTATTACTGAGAAATCATATAGTATATTTTTTTGTACTTCTAACATTGATTTATAGTTTAGAGACTCAAATGGTCAAAAGACAATTTTCTACAATGAGTAAAATTGCCAAAATATTTTCAGGCATTTTCATTTAAGGTGTCACAGGTTATATTATGAGGGATTGGTTCTAAAAACTAACCTACTTTGGAAATTTCTGTCACTCTGAGCAGTGTCTTTTGCAATTTAGGTTTGGCTTTATGGGAATGTGTGCTATGGTTAAAATGTAGAGATATCTGACTAAAAACTGTGGATTGTAATAAAAATCCTGACTGTCAGACTGTCTGAAGAACCACATTTATTTACTTTTTTTATTTGTATGTTGTTTATTTAACCAGGAAAGGCAATCTAGTTTTAAGATATAATTTGATGAGGATGTTCTTGCCAAGTTCATTAGTTACGTAATTAAGTGCAAACAAAAACAGTCATGCTGTCACGTCCAACATCCCAGTATTTGATAAAATTCTTATTGAAAACATTTTCATCCAGATGTTTAAGCTTTTCTAATGTTTAACATTAGTTTAAACTCAGATTGTCAAATTGCTTTGCAGCGCAAGAAACAACACATATGCTGTTTATGTGAAACAGATACTGCTCTCTAGTGGTCATATTTATTTTGGCAGTTATCACGTTGCTTTGTCAGGTTTTAGACACTAGATGGCAGAAAAGTCTTAATTTTGAGAGCGACCTGGCAGGAGTCACATTTTAGATTTTTCTCTAAGCCTTTCCCAATAAAACGTTTCCTGATCCTGTATATATATATATATATATATATATATATATATATATATATATATATATATATATATATATATATATATATATATACAATTCTTGAAATCTGTAATACATGCCCTGTATGGGTTATTTCAATGTATTTAATGTGTCATTTGAACAAGCAACTTCAAACAATTAATTCAATAAATGTTTAACTGTTATTGTACCTTTTCTTACCTTTATATCCTGTGCAATTTGAAAGCTGCACTGCATGGCCAGATATGGCTACAGGGAGCAGAAAGAGGGTAATACTGAATCGGTATACTGTCCTCTTTGTCTGTCCTGGATCGACTTGGCTGTGCCTGCGTGGCTGGAGCCCTGACAGGACTGAGACCACTGTGGGGTGGGTTTATGAGGTGCTGAAAGCTCAGCTGATTCCCTCAAACCCACACGAAAGCAGCTGCGTGGCTCAGAGGTAATCCTCTATGAGCTGAGCTTCTCACCTAGTTGTGTTTAAATAAGCACATTGCACAGAACATTTTACTTTCTGTGTAGGGTATTTAAACCATTCACATGTGGATTGATGATCCAGCAGCAGAATATATCTGCAGCTGTACCATCTCTCTTTATAATATTCTGGATGCCACGGGGTATGTACATTTTCCTTTCTGCAAAATGAGCATTTTCAACTTGTAATAAGTTCTGTTAATACTAATTTGTTCTCAGTTTAGACGGAGCACTTGCTGTGTAAACGGCTGTCCTGCTGCTTAGCTGTAATTAAATACTTGAGCACCCCTAGTTATATTGACAGTTTCATGGCTGTTGTCAACTTAAGCATGATGAAGCGACTAAACTGGTTTTAATGAGCCAACCAAACACTTATATCTAAGATTAGCGAAAGCCTGAAACAGGAACATCTTCTCTGGCTGACTCAGTGTTGTTCAGGATATTTAGGTCCAAAGAGAGAGAGCAGCAATGTGATTGTGATCCGACATCCAAAGGATTGACTATTAATAGATGTTTGTAATGTTCGACTTTAATCTGCAGATGCAGCATTAACTTAAAGCTCCTTGCAAAAGTATTCACCCCACCAGTACGTTTTTTCCACATTATGTCATGTTATAACAGCAAACTGCTGTGAGCTTCATCAGAATTTGGTGCTTTAAGCCAACCCAAAGTGGGGGATAATTGTGAAACGGGAGGAAAATTATTAATTGTTTTCAAAAAGTTTTAAAACTCCAAAGACCTGAAATGAGTAGCATGCTTTTGTATTTTGTCCCCTTCACTCGGATGCACCTAAATAAATCCCTTGCAAGCAAATGCCTTCAGTAGTTAGTAAACAGAGCCTACCTGTGTGTAATTTTATCTCGTGTTTCAGAATGCCCCAAATGCCAAACTGCAATTGATGATCTGTGACTATACTTGAAATTGCTGTTAATATTTAACATGCTCTCATTTGAACGTAACTTAGTTTAAACTATTTTGTGAAGCTTGGTTAAAAATTTCAGCCAGTGCAAAGCTGGTAGAGACATGTAAATGTAAAGAAACATTGTCCTACATTTCTCTGGGAGGTTAGAAGCAAATGTACACTACACGTTTCAGATTTTTGTCTGAAAAATAATTAAAAGTTCAATCACAAAACTCGTGTAATTATCTAAAATACATCTTTATTAGCTAATATAGTATGGTTTTGGATTTGGGGTCTTGGCTCTGATGTCATTTCTCCGTGGTCACGCTGTTCTACATTTCATGGAGTGATGAGTGCATCTCTACCCACTGATGCAGGAAGGGTGTCAGGAAGTGAGGAGAGGGTCTCTGACCTTCAGGCCCAAGAAGGGTGCTGCGCAGTGGAGGGGCTGAAGAGAACCAAGCAGAATCTGGCAGCGACGTCAGGCGGGAAGAAGTGCATTAAAATGCAGAAGGCTTTGTAGCTTAAATAGACAGTCCCAATTACCCGGGTGTGCTTGATATATTCTACAGAGGGTGAGAAAGATCACACGGGAAGCAGCAGCTCGGCTTGAGTTGGCTATCTGGCCCGCAGGCATTGCCTCATTTATCATTTTCTACTTATTTCACAACTATGCACCACTTTGTGTTAATCTGTCCCATAATATCCTTGCCACAGTTTCAGGTGGTAAGGATACTTTTGCAAAGCATTGCATGACCTCTGACCCTGACATGGAAAAATACCGACTCAAAATGTGGGTTAAATCCTGCGAGAGCTGCAGAGACCAGTTAATTGTGCTGACTTCTTTAATTATGTTTTTGTAATTCTGTGCACAGAAGGATTGTAGCAGCAAGCTTTGACTCCTTTGTGTTAAGCTTTTGCCTTTGAGGCACATGCACATCTTAGCACTTTTCTAAGTTATGTGCATATGAATGAACATCTTAATGTTTTCAGAATTCTGAGTACAGATGAGATTTTAATAAAAACTGACAGGGGATAAAGCTTCCCCATGCAATGTTTTGGGGGTATAGGCTTCTTGTTCAGACACTCCAAACAAAAAGGAAAATTAAATTGGTGCTTAAAAGTAAGGCAACATATTGGTTCTTGGAAGAGAAGCATCTGCTGTCCAGCTGTCCACTGATTAGCCCATTGGTACTTACAGCCCAAGTGCCTTTGGGTCTCTTTCTCTGCTTTTTCAGAAGTAAATTAACGAAAATGTAACAAACACTAGCTGCCCAATCTCCTGGAGTTCGCCCGAAAAAGTGCAGCAGACTGTTAACTTTGCATCTACTCTGCATTTTGATTAAATCCTGTTTTGTGGCGTTCGTAAATTGGATTTAGCCCTCCGCTTGTCATATAAATCAGCCCAGTAAATGTCATTTTGGTTGACAACATCTTTTTATGAGGTAATTCCGACGGATACGTATACTCTGATGTCAAAAATAAATTCTTACTTTTCTAGCTTCCCCTTCCAGACACTATTTTGTGCAGATGAGTCGAGGCACAGCAGACAAACGATGAAGAACAGAGATGAGTGACAGATGCACAGAGAGCACAGGGAGCAGATCTAATTTTCTAAGGGAGAAAATAGAAGTGTTTGTATTCCAGTGTGTGGCTGACAAAAAAAGAAAGTTGTATAGAGAGATTTTGGATAGGGAAGGATCTGAGAACTGAATGTGTCCCTGCTGCACCATAATTAGAGCAGGGAACAGTAATTATGTGATGATGCATACAAAATATGCTCCCTGTGCTCTGATAATGATTTCTAACATGCAAACACAAAGCCATGGAGCTGCACTCTGCGTCTACATTCAAGGTAAAATCCCACAGTACTGGAGCACAGCCCTCGTTGTTTATCCTCACTTTGCATGTCAGTGCGTGGCTTTGCTCTTATTTTGGACTCAGGCTCTCGCTGGCGTACGCAGTCTCCAAACACAGGCCCAGCACTCCGTCCCTGCTCCTCTCAGAAGTTCACGCAGACAACAAACATGATTTAATGAGAGAGTCAACAGGAGACGGCACCGATTCTCTTCACATCATTTTTAGAAATAAAATTTGGTTGATGTAGAAAAAAAGATCACGTCTTTGAATCTATAGGGTGTAAGTTAGAGGTGCAAGCTATTTTTGTGAAATAAGGAAGTGAACCTGTCAGAAGACATTGAAATAAAAATGGCCTCAACTTGCCTCCATATGAGACCGTTCTGTTTGCCATCATGCTTTTGCTGCCTTCTGGATAGTTGCAGCCTGTGCAGAAACGTAACTTCAAATCAAGTCAAAGCGTTTCTGTCAGACTGACAGTTTGAACCGTGAGGATCAGCAGAGCCAGGCGACGTTTGTTAAAGCAGCATTATCACCCTCATGAAAATGTCATGTTGGAGAAATGTGTGAATCTTCTGCTCTCTTCTGTTCTGGACCCAAATTAGAGACAGCAGCTCTAGTTCAGTTACAGTTGTCAGACGGCAGATCCAGATCGCACACTGGCAGCTGTTATATGGCACTATTAAAGGTATTTGCCACTTTACAGATTTATACTGTGTTTAGATTTTTTTGCCACATTTAAATGTTTCCTATCATCAAACACATTTTAATATCAGGCAAGAATAATCTTAACAAATAAAACAACAATTTTTGAAATAATTATTTAGTTTCCTGAGGAAACAAAGCTATATAGTTCAGCCTGAAAAAATATATTTTTTCAAATAATCTTTTTTTAAACCTGTTAAAAAAAGATTATTTCTTCCTAAATCTAATTTCTGATTGGGTCACCCTTTGCGGCAACAATTTCCATCAAGTGAATGCAAAGACAGGCAAAGAGTCTTTTACATTTCTGTGGAGGAATTTTGGCAAATTTGTCTTTGCAGAATTGCTTTAATCCAGTGACATTGGAGGGTTTTGGAGCATGAAGGGCCTGTTTAAGGTTCCTCGACAATATCTTATCTCGACTTAAGTCCACATCTTGACTAGTCCAGTTCCCTTTGTTTGTTTTTGTGCCATCAAGAGGTGGACTTTCTGATGTGCTTTGGCTCATCGTCCAGCTGAATAACCCAAGGGAGCTTCAGTTTGAGGAAACAGAGCAGCCACGCATCATCGGGGCTACCATTGGGTATCTTTTTTTCCCTTTCAAAAGAGCTCTTTGAATTTTTTCTGGCTACATCTGTCTGATATCAAAATCATTTTGACCTCTGAGTGGCAAAAATCCCCCTAAAACCTGAAAGAGAGGAAATCTGTAAGGGTGAAAGTGCTTGTGTCACGACACCATGTCTGATGTGTCCCTCAAAAACGATTATTTTGTGTTGTAGATTTCAGCTTTTAACTTGACTAAACAGTTTTCATGTTTTTATAAACACAATTTTCTATAATTCTCACATTAAGACAGATTCAGAAAAGTTGATGACACGCCCGCAAACCTTTTGTGATAAAACAGCTCAATGCTTCATACGTAGGTTTGTTAACACAGATCCCTCATTTGTAACAGCTGCTAACAGAGGCTTACCTGATACTGAGAGGAACAACAGCAATTAACTCACTTGTTCATCAACTTGGCACAACTTCATCATCAAGCAATCCTGATTTATGCAGACTGCTGCTTGCAGGGGACGGTTTACTGTGACGCGTGATAGGAGCATGTGCATATAGAGATCTGCTGGGTAAAGTGGGACTAATCTCATATTAACATGTACCACTGGCTCGGAACTAAGAGGGGGAGCAAATCTGAATAATTCACTTTAAAATAGACCGCTGAGCCCGTGAAGCAGTACACAGAGTAACCTTCAGTTAATGAAGAAAATTGCATGCAGCCCCATTCACGTATTTGACCCTGTGCTTTTTGCTTACATGTATGCAATAACATGCATGGTTGCACAGGCTTGATTCCTCACGCTGCGTAGGAAATGTTAACTTTCATTGAGGTTTGTTACGGCATGAGCGTCAACATTTGTGACAAAAGCAAGTGCAGGACAACAGTTTCTGCAACGGCCTCTTTGAAGTTCACCAAGTCGGTCACTGCTTGGCACAACCTTTGAGAGAGGTTTACAAAGGCGCCAAGTCAAGGCAAATGAAAAGCGCTGTTCAACTGTCAAGTGTTGTGTTTCCAGACTCAGTTGCAGAATATCCTGTGTTGACATGTAAGAATCCATACACACTGTATTACCAAAATTATTCACTTACCCATCCAACTCATTGAATTCAGATGCTCCGATTGCTCCCATGGCCATGTGTGCATACAATACAGCACCCAGGCATGCAGACTGGTACCACAAACATTTGTGAAAGGAAAGACGTCACTTTCAGGAGCCCGGTGAATGCAGTGTGGTACCATGCCAGGATGCCACCTGGGCAATGAGTCCATTTTTGAAATTTTCCGTGTTATAAATATGGAATATGTATAAATATTCCATGAAGTGATAGGCTATGAAAAATCAGCGCATGCTGAGGCCCACAGTGGCCAAAGTTTACCAACTTCCTGCAGAATCTGTAGCTTAGGGCGTCCAAACGTCATGTGTCCTGCACATTAGCTCTAGAAAAGAGTGAAATGAAATGGGTTTCCATGGCCAGGAAGCTGTATCCAGGCCTTACATCACCAAGTGCAATGCAAAGTATTAGATGCAGTGGTGGAAAGCAGCAGAATGCTTTGCCAGGGACTGGAACAACAGCGTCTTTTTGCCCTGTTGACAAAATACACAGGGGATGTCCCCGTTTTTCCTTTGAGAAATCTGGTCACTTTATGCTAAGCTGCACTGGTCAGCATTAGCTGCATTGCTTCTTACCCGGCTCTGGATGGGGATTGTTCCGTTGTGATTCTGTCCTGCAGCACTTGTTCATTTCATCCTCAGATTGTTTTTAATATTTACTCATAAAATCCCTCAAGGTTCTGCTTTTTTTGTTCTACACACTCAACACACTCAACTTTATTAACTCAAATATTAAATGTTTTACACATAAATAATACAATTTTAAAAATGATCTCTGCCTATAATTTAATTATCAGAGCCCCAGTTCTGGGCCCCCTCTCTTTCCTGGGCTAGGGACACCACACCCCCTGTCAGTGGGCGTGGTGAAAAATATGCTGTCACTGGACTCTTGAGCAGTGGAGTCATGTTCAATGGAAAGACAAATCAACATGTTGTCCTACTGTGAAGTTTGGTTTAGAGGGGATTATGGTTTGGAGCTATTTTTTAGGATGCAAGCTCAGTTCTAGTGAAATGAACTCAGTGGTTCAGCACACCACCAGTTTGTAGAAGGTTCTTTCCTGTTCCAACATGAGCACACAGCTGTGCACAAAGTAAGGTCTATAAAGACCTGGAAGATCTTATTGAAGAATTTGCTGTAGAAAAAAGATGATTGACCTGCACAGAGTACTGACCTCAAGTTGACAGCAAATGTTTGGGGTGAGTTACAGTACAGACTGCTGTTCTCGTCCAATATCGCTGTCTGACCTCAAAAATTTGTTTCTGGATGAATAATCATAAAAACCCATAAATGTGCGCCGGATCCTGGTGGAAAGTGCATCCAGAAAAGTTAACGCTGTTATACCTGCATCGGGTGGACCAACATTGGAAAGGGTGGGAGGTTAGCGTCACCTTCATGTGTGTGTGTGTGTGTGTGTGTGTAAGTGACCCAATACTTTTGACAATTTAGTGCAATATGGTGTGCACTGATGTAGAACAAGAAACAAGATCAGAAATATACAGCTGATGTTGCTGTCATGTTTAATTCTCCATGTGACACTCTAGTGGTATGAAATTTGCTTCTGCTGCAGTTCAAAACTATATCACACAGACAACCTAGTAAAAAGTAAAAATCTAAGAAGGCAGCTTTAAAAAAAAAAAGGAAAATCCAGGAAAGGAGGGTTTGGGGTGAGGCTTTGTCTGTGGCTTTAGGGAATTTATTACAGTCGTTCTAAATTCCCCTACCCTGCTTTTTTGCTGCTTGGCTCCAACCTTGGTTAAAACACATTTTTTTTCCCCTCTGGCCGCTGAACCATTTCTAAAGTTTGACCTTCATCTCTAGCCTCCACGTGTGGGCTCTGACTGAGTTCCCCTGCAGTTTATCAAGGTTAGTCCTCACCTACTGCTGTACAGTGGTTGCCGCATACCTATGGGAAGAATGTTGGTAAATATTTCCCAAAATGAACATCCTTATTTATTTTTGCTACTTTATTCAGACCAAGAAATATAATTTACAAGTTTTAAAATCCCGTTTTGCATATAAACGTCCTCAGTGGGGAAGCAACAGACTGGAAGGAGATAAAAGGATCTGCCAAATATAACTGCAATGATAATTTCCTCTTTAACATGTTGTAAAAAGGAAAAAAAAAACTAACAAACCCACAAATATAAAGCTGGTATTTCAGACCCTCAACCCCGATTTAAACAACGTCTTGAAACCACAGCTATCACCCGGGGACATTCAGATCAGAACCACAAGCTCAGACCTTCAACCTTTGTGGGTTTATAAAGTTTAAGTTCATATCATTCCTTTTTCAACAGCTACAGTACTTTGCAAACTATTCAAACACTTGAAGATTTGAATAGTTTGAAGATTTTGACACATCATAACCACATATATTTTTTAGGACCGATCAACACAAATTTATTCTGACCTGAAGTGCAAGGAAAATGGCACGAGGCTTCAAAAGGTTTCACAAATCATGAAGGTATGCTGCAAATTTCGCATTAGCACCTTTTACTGGGTTAACCTTAGAAAAAAAATCCAGCTCCACCACCTGCCTTTTAATAGCTGCCCAAATGATAAATAGATACAAACTGTATGTTACTGATTTTAGACATGAATGCGGCTATTTAGTTACGGCCTCAGAGGTTAGTCAGAGAACATTGATGAAAAACCAACATCATGAAATCCAATGAACACAGCAGGTCAGGGAGAACCATATGGAGAGGATTAAAGCTGGATTAGCCTTTAAAACAACATTCCAAGTTTAAACATTTTGTTCGTGCACTGCTCAGTCATCTGAACAATGAAGCGTATGGCAGAACTGCAAACCTATAGGAAATGGCATGGCAAGCTTACAAAAAAGCCTACGGTATCTCGAATTGGAGCTACAGAGATCCCAAGCTGCAATGAGCCATTCTGTGCACAGGACAACCATTGGCTGTGATCTGCATGAAACAGGTTGTCATAAAAGAGAGGCAAGACTGTTAAACTGTTGAAAGAAACCCATAGGAAGTCCCCTTTGGTAGTTTGCCACAAGCTACAATATGTCAGGGACGTGGCCAACATCTGGGAGAAGGTGCTCTTATCAGATGACAGCAAAATATAGCCTTTTGGCCTCCATGCAAAGCACAATGTGATGCAGAAAACTAGCATGTTGAATACACCATCCCTGCCATGAAACACGGTGGAAGCAGCTAAATCCTGTGAAGATGCTTGTCTTCAGCAGAATAAGGAAAAGCCTGAGGGTGGATCAGACAATTAATGGAGCAAAACAGATTGTAACCCTAGAAAAAACCTGTTCAAGGTTGCTTAAGACTCGGGACTGTGACTGAGGTCCACCGTCTAGCTGGATGACAGCTGAACGTAAGCAGCCAAATCTAGAAAATAGTTCAGATCAAAGCTTGTTCCTGTGAATGGCCCAGTAGAAGTCCAGACTGAAAATCAATTGGGAGTGTGTGGCAAGACTTTAAAGCTGATGCTCATAGACTCCATCCGGTGTGAATGAGCTTGAGCTATTTAGCAACAGAATGGGAAACATTTTAAGTCACTAGATATTTAATGCTAGTAGAGAAATGGTCCAAAAGAATTGCAGCAGAAGGTGGTCCTTCATAGTATCGACTGAGGGGTGGTGAATACAAATTTCTCTGCATGAAAAATATTTGAATATCATTCATCTCTTCCAGCTTTAATCTATTCCAATAAAAACCCAAGTTTGTGTTGACAGCAGTGATGAAATGTAGAAATGTTCTGGGGGATTTAATACCTCAGCAAGGTACTGAATAAAAATGACTCAGCTGAAAAGCAAAAGACTGGAAACTGGACATTTCTGCCTTTGGAGTAACATTGCACCTTGTGGTTTTTAGACCAGAGCCAACTTTGCTTTAGAGTGATGAACAAATAGCATTTCAGAAAATATTTAAGTCACCCTGACAAAGCAACTGGTGATTGGTTCACACCATCAAGGTCAGACCTGTAAGCATGAATGACATAAATGGAGGTACACCACTGACCAGCTAACCTTGCCTGCAAGCTGAATTCTCGCAGTATTTGTGCATTCACAAACACACGACAATCCATCTCAACCATTCCAGGACTGAACCACGGTTTGAGCCAATCACGTTGCAGTGTTATGGTTTAAGGCGGGGGATACAGCTGTGACGAAAGCAAGAGCTGCCGAGCCCACAGGCGAACCAAAATAAACATAGCTGCTGCAATCACATCTGTTTGTTCAGAATCCATCATTTCATCTTTGAAAAAAGAACAACAAGAAGCGTTTTGCACATTTTTGGATGGCAAAGATGTTTGTGCCCGCTTACAACGTTTTCATTTGCTACCGTGATAGGCTAAAAGCAAACTTTGGTAGGCGGGGACTGGGTGTCTCTTTGCCTAACCAGCTTGGAAAGGTCTGCTGAATGTCCCTCCTTTCCCCAAAAAGATTGGATGGGAGCAGACCCAGATTGATAATTTGCAGAACATAAAGTGCTACACATTATCAATCTGGCTGGCCAGTTTACTGACCGGAGACCATTCACTGATTTCAGGGTGTCAAATAATCACACCATGTGTAACTTCTGTGATTTGTGCTCTTAAAAGTAAATTGTTCAGAGCACATAGTTAAAGCAATGTTATGCGCATGCTGACGATTGCACAAAACCCCTCTTCTAATTTCAGATAAAAGAACAGGGGAGTAATTTTGTGTGCATTTCGCCTACGCTGTAAACCAGCACTTGAGAGGATAAAGGGCTTGAACAGGAACCTGCTAAAGTGTTTCCACCGACACCTTTGATGTTGGCTTAGCTGCCGGGAAGGACGTGACAGAGGCCTAAAACGAATGAGATCCTTAATGGAAAAAGACCCCTGCAGCACCTCCAAACCTCCCTGAGCCGACGTGAGGGCATAAAGACTGTATGGCAAAAATAGAAGAAAAAGGAAAATATAAAAATCCTGCAACCATAAGGCATGTCATTCAGTCTCTCTTTGCGTTCAGATTACTGTCTTCAAAGGGGCCAATTTAAATGCTAAAAAAACCAAATATGCTGGAAGAATCTCCTGGAGTAAGACCAAAAATGGGTTCAAAGTAGCAGCAAAGGCAAAGTCACATGACGCAGAAATGTTTTTGTGTGAGAGAACTTGTCAGTGTAAAGACTCAAAGAAGATCAATTAACCTCATCTCCACAAGAGGCTTTAGAGTATCACTTTCTCCATCGCAGTCCTTCTCAATTTGAGGATCAGATCAGTGCGCCATGAAAGACCTTATGTCCCTGCCTACTGTTAAATTAAATTATTTTGATTTAAATCACAGGCACTCGTCGGCCAGTACAACCCCTCTCGTGTTTAGTGGGACCTGATTTATCTCTGGCTTGTCATGATGTGTTACAACACATTAAGATGGCTCTAATGGCTTCTTGCATTACTCATGACTATTACTTTATCATTCTGTAGCTCTCAGTGAGATACATAAACTACTCACTTATCATTAGCGGGGGATGGGGGTTGGGTTACGATGTGAGATGAGTGGGGATGGAAGCTGTACCTTCGCTGTGGTTTCAGGGTTGAAGGATTTTCACCATCTGTAGTTGTCAAATTTTCTCATCCCTGCTCACTTTAGGCTTTTCAGAATTTATTACCGGCCAGCTTTTTAATGGGATCGGAGCAGCTCTGTCTGTAACGTGCCCTTACCTCACCTCAGACAACAAGCAAGACAATTTAACCACTGAGATGTTTTAGAAATATTCAGTCCTCACATATTTTACTCCAGCAAATATAAAAAGAGAACCTTACTGTTGTGTGTTTATAATTTATTTACTAAGAGACAAAAAAACAACAAAACAGTGTTAACTTTATAGAATAAAAAAAATAAGGCTTTCTTGTTGAAGGATGATCTGCAGGCCCTGTCCCTGGATGGGTTTTCTTTAACCTCAGCTTTAAAACACCTGAGAGAAACACATGTGAAACTGATGCAAAATATTAACAATAAAAAATGTTGTCGTAGAGTCACAGCCACCCAGGGCAGAACGATCCTGAATGCTTACCTTGATTTCTTCTTGTCATGGTTTTTAGGTGTTTGGCCCACATGCAGACACTGACGGAACACAGAAACAGTTTCTAAGTTGTTTATTTTTAGGCTCAGAGGAAAAGCACACAATATGTGCAACAGGCGAGGTCGGAACGTCAGAGCGAGAATGGCTGCGGAAAGAAAAAGGATAATTCAACACAGATCGAACAAGGGAAAAATCTCTCCAGAAGCTGCTCAGCTTACCTCTTGGTTGGATGGACCTATCCGGGGGGGATGAGTGGAAAGGAGTTCTGTGACCGTAACTCTCTAATGGAGGGAGATGGCTGAATGACGGGAGGGCTGGCAGATGTAACACAGGCGGGGAGCCCGAGCAGCACCACTGCGGCGGCAGGCAGGAGGAGCAGCTGGAGGAACCAGAGTGAGTCCAGGAGAAGGGGTCTCAAAATCTGAGCAGGCAGGGATTCAGGAAGCTGGTCTTCAAAGCACGGAACCACACAGGTGAGTAAATCCAAAAGCACAACAAACACAACGGGGTAACACGCTAGCATCGTCCAGCTGTCTGCGCACTCCTTTTAAGACAGAGAAGAAAGTCCCAACGAGCAGCAGGTGCGGGCCCCGCCCACCCGTCAACTGCAGCCACCTGTGGAGCAGAGTTAGTAGAGCACGGAAACACAGCATCCTGACACTTCTCTTGTTTCTTCAGTCCTGATAACTGGCTAGAAGTAACAGGCTAATAGATTGCAGAACAATCACACTAATAGGGCTGTTCATTTTACTAACAGGACCGTTAAGTCACATAAGTCACTACGCCTACCTGTTAACTTGATTTAGGCCACATCAGAGGACATGTTTAAATCATCAAGTCACAACAACGCAAACACTGAACCCAAAGCAGGGTTGTGCCAGTGACTCGTGCCAGTGTGGGACCTTAAAAGGCCCATTAGTAATCCCCAGCAAGCCAGAGAGAAAGGCTCTAACATCTGCATATATTGACAACGAACGTTGTTAATTTGTCTTTGTTTAAGCCATTGGTTCACCAAGGCATCAGTCAGCTTCTGCATTACTAGTGGCAATCTATACCAGATCTTTGGCCTTTAATGAAAAAGAAGATTGTTTTTAGCATTTTCTTAAATTGCTCTGATTAATAACAAAAGTAAAAGAACTAGGTTTGTGTGTTATTGAGGAACACATGTGGGTGGTTTGGGTTCTAGCAAAAGGCTGAATTCATTATTAAACCACAGTGAGCTTCTCATCATTCATCTCTTCCGAGTTTGCTGGGATTTGTCACGTCCAAAGTGCAGCATGGGGGCCATTTGTGGCCTCTGTAATGATTTTCCGTGGCCCCACAACTGGATTTCAAGAACGATTTGGCCCATCAGCACAGGTGGCTGATGCCGATGGAAACCTTTTGTTTTTTATTAGGGCAAAATTATTACAGACATTTTAAAATCCAACCATTAAAAATGTTAAGAAAACACAAAGTATTCATCTTTTATGTAATAACCACACTTTTCACGTTTTCTTTATTTCATAGGAAATAGGACCACATCTATCCAATGACGTGATTACTCAAATGCACACTTTGGTGAATTAAAACCTGCTTTGAATAAAAAAAAAAAAAACCTTGGTCTATTTGGAAGACCCATTTGCACCCAAAATTTAAATTGCTCAGTGATGCGATAAGATTTTGCTTTAATATTTATTAATTTTTTTGTTGGGATACCATCCAGTAAAACTGATCATCCTGCGGCAAAACACTCCCACACCATGGTGGCTCCACTCCTGTACTTCTGCTTTCAAATTTATTTGTGATCATTATTGCCAAATAGTTACAGTTTAGTTTCATCGGTGCACAGAACATGCCTCCAAAATTGATCAAGAACTTTTTTTTTTTTTGCTTTTTGGAGAAACAGCTTCTTTCTCTCTGAGTAGCCTTATACCCCGTATCAGTACAGGACTTGTTTCACTGTGGATAATGAAAAAGCTTCAGGCAGCATCTTATTTCTCTGCATTGTATTTTTCTTTTGTTCTGCAGTTGATACCCATGTTCATTGCTTGGACACAGAAACCATGTTGTTCCTGAACAGTACGGTGGCTGCACAGTCCCATGCTGTTTTACTTACGTGTAATTGTTTGTGACTCAACCATCTACAATCCATAAAGCATGTGGTTGTTGAGCCTGGAATTCATATTTTATTTGTTAAGGTGGATGAAATAAAGGGGTTTAGGGTTTACACCTTTATTCAATCTTTAATATTTGCCAGTGGGCTGATTTCTTACCAATGGTGATTTTGAGTCAATGGCTTGAGGCAATGATATCAACTAACTGTGACCCAGCTCCCACTGCTCTGCCTGTCCATCCATCGGTCAAATCTCTTTCATGAAACATTCCCCTCAGACGCTGTTCCCCAGATCCGCTGTAATTACACCAGAACATCCGGTTGTCTCATTAGTATGTGTGACAATGTGTGTGTGCTTCATTCAACTCTGTGAATCCTCACAACACACAAGCTCACCGTTTTGACCTGATTTTCACACCTTGGGTGTTTGTGTGCTGTGTTTTTTTTGTGTGCAGGTCCCCTGTGAGGCTATTGTGAAAATTGTACATTTGTCTGCAATGCTGTGTTTCAACTGCACTAAAAATAGCATGAATACAGTTTAAAAAATAATGAAAATGCAGAAATGCTTGTGCCTGTTGTTAAGTACAAATCCATGGAGAATTTGGGATGCTTCCAGCTTGTTTTTGCTTCTAAAGCTGATGTACCTTGTTAAAGTGCATGTCATCATGAAATACAAGGAGATGGAACATCGTGGTGTTTTTAAGTAGCATAATGATTCAAAGCAAATGGTCTAATCATCGTAGAAAGGGCTCCCTTGACACAAAATCAGCATTCTGTCATGGTCATCACAGTCTCCAAAGCTAAATCCTGGAGAGAAGAGAGTATAAACCAGCATAAGCGAGCATAAGAGAGGATCCGGACTCAGGACAATGTTTAAATGCCCCAGCCTTGTGAGTATTATTCACAGTTGGCAGTATAAAGTGTTACCAGCAGGGGAGCCAGTAATTGCGGTATGATGAAAGGTGAAATTAAACTACTGTCTCGCATGCATTAATGTTTTTTTTTTCTTCTTCAAACTCCACTTATAAAAATCAAGCTTCACTTATAACACAGAACTAAGTTATGTTCAATTTTGAAAAAGAGAGTAACAAGATCAAATTTCATTTAAGTTATTCATTATTTGTAGCGCCGCTGAATATTCTGGCTGTGATGTTTGCTGTGACATGATATCCTCAGGGCCAGTTGTCGAAAGCCCTGTTGATGAAAAGGTCTTATAAATCATTAAGAGATTTTAAAAATATATTGCCTACTCAAAACAATAACGGGGCTAGTGTTAAGTATCAAGAGGAACAGTTTTGCTCTGACTTCTTTGTCTGGCCTTAAAGGTTATGTGAGGGGAGGCAGTGTGCCAGTGAGAGGTACATGCATAGTATTACTGTGACAAAACAGCTCTCAGATGACAAAAGCTATTTATACAAGCAAAGGGTAATAATTCTTCCCAGATCTCACCTTCCTCTGGTCCTGGAAACACAAAGTCCTTGTGATCTCGAGCTGGATCCACGACTGAAAACACAAGAAAAGTTGGTTGTAATCATCCTTTCGCATTCACTTATTATGCTCATCATGCTGTACCAAAGGTTTGTTAATGCCATGAACCAGGCTGGCTCAGACATTCGATGTAGACTTTCTCTCAGCAGGAAGGTTTTTAACACAAAGTTTCGTTTGAGAACGAAAAAGGAGCAGGTGGGGGGTAAAAAAATGGGACAAAGCTGCAGGAGAGGAATAAAGATTAATCAAACCTAAATAGTTTTAGAGAACTTTTCGAGACAGCAGAAAATCTCAGTATATACCCCATCTGAGTAGTGAATCGGATGCCATGAAATAACCGAGCAGAGGTATGGAGTATTTAATTAGATCTCTGTGATTAAAATCATCACAGAGAGGCCTGCAGAGAGCGACAGGCAAAACTAAAATTCACAGACTGCTAGCAGTAAGGAAGTTTGTTGGGAATAATTTCATTATTATTGATGGTTACAGGATTTATTGCCTCTGTCTGGCAGCTTTAATTGTGTAAAATCAAAGTGAATCCAGAGAATCCAAGCCAGTGATGTCCTACCACGACCTTGTGCTCACATTACATCAGAGCCCATTGCCTTATTTCAGACCTTCACATACTACTGCTGTCAGCAGACACTGATACAATTAGATACAATGACACTGATATAATTAGAACAACAAACTGGGTTCTCATTTTCTCTCGCCTTTTCCTCTCAACGTCTCCTCCACTATGCCTCCTTGATTAGTTCCTCCCTAGATTTTTGCCTGCATGTCTGACATCAAATCGCCCTCTGTCTCTATTTCTATGTCAAATAAATGATTGGCAAGGGTGAGCTTTCACATTATTGCATCACAATGTTCAACTCTTACACTATCGACCGCAAAGCACATAATAAGTATAATGAATAATCTAGATTTGCATATATTGTTCTCCAGGCTGATTCTACAGAGTCTCATTATCTGTCATTTAGAGTAGTAGCATCCAGGTTTTCTGTGCATTGCTACTGCAACTTAGATTTCAATAGGCCCAGCATCCACTGCCAGGAAAAGATATTCATACAATTTGACAGTTAGAGCATTAATAAGAGATGCAGCTAAGAGGCCCATTATAACTCTGGAGGAGCTGCAGAAACTAACAGCTCACAAAGATGAATCTGTCACCAGTACAACTCTAAGTTGTGCATGCCACAAATCTGGCCTTTACAGAGCAGTGATATTAAGAAAACCATTGTCAGATGAGACCAAAACTGGATGTTTTGGCCTATGTCCAAAACACCATGTGTGGTGGAAAACTATGGGGATACTTTGGGAGGGGTGGGGGGGGGGGGTACATCTCTTTAGCTGACGGATGGAGCTAAATACAGGTCAATCCTGCATCACATTTGTCAAATACACATTGTATGGGGCATTGTGTTGAGAAGATTTATTCATAAACAGTAAAGAACAGAGAGAGAGCAAAGAAAGCTGGAAGTTAGAAAATGGTTCAGGGGTGAGAGCAACAGAAAAAATCAGCAAGGAAATTGAGAGTTTAAAATAAAGTAGATGTGTGATCAGTGACATGAAAAATGGTATAGTACAATCAACAGAATGACAGCGGAATGGGGGATAAAAAACTGAGAAGCTAAGAATAGCTTAACAAACAGAATGAACACAGAAAGGGTTGAATAAAAAACAAAAGGATCTACCAACCAAAGGAAAAATGACTAACATTAATATAAAAGTCTAAACCAAAATACATGGAGAACAGAACAAAAGAAAGACCTGAACTACATATGGAACACTCTACGTCACAATAATAGACAAACCTAAACAATCCAAACGAAAACACAGGTCAATCCAAACACACACACACCCACAGGTCAATACCACCTGGAAGAAAACCTGCCACAAGAGGCTCAAACACTTGAATTTTGTAAACCATATTACTAAGTACTTTGTGTTGGTCTATGACACAAAAACTCAATAAATTACTCTGACATTTTTAGTTGATATTGGTAAGAATTAATTTGTTAGGTGTTGTAAATGGAATATTTGTGTTTTTTTGTTTAAATCACATAAACAAGTTTTATTTTATCATTACGTATTTATCAAAGAAAAAATGCCATATCTCATGGAAGTACAGTATCTTCCAAATGGGTTTTTCATTTCCTCATAAATGTCCAAACTGCATGGTAGATTTACCTGATTTACAGAGGGACACAGGGACTGAGAAAACTGGCACAGAACAGATTTATTCTGCAGACTTTCTCTGTGTCGGACAGGCTAGGGTCTGGTTCAGGAAATCGACCCAGCTAATGGGGCAATCCGGGTACTCAGGGTCAGACGGGCAGGAGGTCAGAGCCAGGGAATCCAATAACGGGCTGAAGGGGAACAGGCAAGGGCAGGTGGATTTTGGGAAGCGCCACAACTGCATTTCAAGAAAGATTTGGTCCACCAGCATAGGTGGCTGATGCAGATGTAAACTTTTTGCAATACCAATGCTGATTAAAACTACAAATGCAGTACACACATTAAACACAAGAATGGCACTACACAGATGGTTTTAGACACCAAAGCAGGATTTCAACAAATGAGCCGTAAATTGTCAAGATAATGACCGGGACATACTTAAGACATCCACTATAAGACAACCATGTATGCAGTTTATTGGCAAAAAAAAGTCAAGGTGAGTTCCACTTTAAATTTTAATCTTACATCTTGACTATCTCCATAGAAGTTAATTAAATGTATTTGCAACAAAAAGGATAAAAACACATAAAAGTCACATAGTAAAAGCATTATGCCAGAAACATTTTCTCAGGAATTGAAGGATCCCTGATGAATAAAAACTAAACAATAATTTGACAGATAATTATTTCTTGGTAGTACTTCCTTTTCATAGTTGGATACAGATGACTTTTACCTAAGGTAAATGACATGTTGTTATTTAAAAAGGTGTTTGGAAATAATTAATTCAGCAGAGATTTACAAATCCATTAAAGTTTCCACTTCATGGCATCAGATTAGCTGATTGCAGTCAATTCCTGAAACCTTGCAGCCGAAGGTTTTAGTTTAGAAATCTGTTGGTTGCTTTATGTAGAATAAGGAGTTCAAGTGTTTTTGAGGTGGCGGTAAAAAGGCTAGATGGTCGAGTACAGACAGTTCTAAAAAGAAAAGTCCTTAAACTAACAACCATAAATCTTGAGGAATCACAGAATCACTCTGAATGACCAGCCCATTGATATTGATGTGGTGGAGGATATAGTTTTTTTGGAGCTGCTGGAGCCTTGGTAGGTCTTCCCCTGTCGACAAAGTACCTACCTGAGCTGTATATAAAAGAGATAAGTTTTGACACACCTGTGAGGTTTGTTATCTGAAAAACAGCTTTTGGCTTTAGTACAAACATCTGGAGTTCAGAGGTTTGCCTGCTTACTGATTAAAATTGTACTGTGCTGCATATCCAGCAGCACCTCAGAAGATGCTGCATTGAAGGGAAATTATCAAAAAGCATGCTCCCCTCATTTTAATGTGATAATTTATGAAATATAACATAACATTGGATGGTGAAGGGATTCCAAGGATGGGCTGTGTTGTTGCTTAAGCAGTTTCTGTGTTTCTCTATGTTACTTTCTTTTAAATTGCCATTGTAATATTCATGCATTTATATCCCTTGGCTTTGGTTTATGCTCTTGAAGTGACCTTGATTATTTGTGTTTACCTGTAACTCCTGTTCTATGGTTTTATAATCAGTCGCACAGACATGCTGTTAAAAGTGACTGTCCAGCTTTTACCCCTTTTAACTTCCAGCCCTCAGATCCAATGTGACACACAAAGTGCTGCTGCACAAGATCCGAGTTGGCTTCTCACTTCACCCTAATCTGCACGGCCTCATCACGGGGCAAATGCTGCTGTCTCCTCCAGCGATGCCATGACACAACTACACGTAAAAATCCAAACAGCCGCCTCATTCGAAGCAGTCACGAAGCTCAATAGCTATTTTTGTTTTCAGTGAACATATGATTCATCTCTGTGTGTCTGTTGTAGAGTCATCCCTTGTCTCCTGTGTGACCTCCATCCCTCCTTTCTAAACCAATCATCGCTTTTCAGGGTCTGTGATCAGATTCATGCAAATTGAGTTTTCATAAAAGATTGGCTGAATGTTATCAGGTAACTGAAGTGTGTTGTTTATTTTGACATTGTTTGACGTAAATACATAATCTCTGTAATTAGCATCATTATTTTATGGAAGTTCCATATCTATCAAAATGAAGACTGGTAGATAGATAGATAGATAGATAGATAGATAGATAGATAGATAGATAGATAGATAGATAGATAGATAGATAGATAGATAGATAGATAGATAGATAGATAGATAGATAGATAGATAGATAGATAGATAGATAGATAGATAGATAAGGTGGCATTGTTTTTTGAGAATTGGGAAATAAAAATCATTTGGTCACTAAACTTTGTTAAGCAGAAGCAAATCAACGTGGAAACCACTGATCCAAACTGTTGAGCTGTCCCTCAGCTTGTGTTTTTAGGAGGTAGTGTAGCCTTATTTACCGTCACTAATCTAATGGAGGAGAAACCAGGGGAGGGTCAGTGTTAGCAGCTGTTAATGGAATGATAATAAATTATATGCAAAGTGTCCTGCATTATTACTCAACCAGCAGGTAATGAGAAGTTGATATTGACATTTTATAAACTTTGTAAACGGCGTCATCATCACGGTTAGTGTTAAATCAGTGCAATTCTAGATACAAGTCTAGTTATATAAGCAGATATTTTCAGCTTGTTGTAAATGGAAATGTTATTTGTAAATGAGATACAACAAATTTAGGTGTCTGAGATACATTATCCGAATGCTGCTGTGATTGGTATCAGCCATTTCTGAATGCCAAGAGGCACACATTTGAAGGTCATGTTTACAGCTGTTTGAAAGGTCCACACAGTCACTTTGTGTCCCATATAAAATAGAGAGAAATGTACCCCAATATACCCTAATGCATTATATACTTTGTTGGACCTCGCAAGCTGATGATTGTTAGTAAAGCTCTGCCAGATGCAGTGATTTTTCGTTCTAATGGCTCTCTGGAAGCTGCTTTCACAAGCTACTCATTTTAGAAGTACTCTAAAAAGCACAAACAATTTGATAAAATTAATATTGCTGGATTCAGCTCTGATTAATCTTAGAATAAACAGCTACATTTTTCATATCAGATAGTTTACCAATATTTTCTGATACCACAGTCAAGCACAAAAAAGGGGGGTCGGTGCTCAAACAAGCAAGAGGTGGGAACTGGTCCAGGCTCCAACGAGAACGCAGCTTATCTTTACTCGGTTCTTATGATTGAATGATCACATTAAAAAAATAGTGTGATTACCTATTTGTTTAGAAGACCTTCTGACAGCAATGATAACAAACTTTAATCATCCGTCTAACCAGTGAAGCTGTTCAACAAGATTTACACAGTAGATTAGAGGTTTTCATAATTGGGGTCATGACCTCATCATGGTGTTGAAAAACATTAATTAAGAAGTGTTATAATGATCTTTAGAAATCAAATTACTGTTAAAATGATTGCTGATAGCTTATTAGATTTGCTCTTTCTGATGCTTTCATTAGTCAAAGTTGCACTTTTTTTTATCAAATAGAACTTTCAAAATCCTTGATCACAAGCTCTCTGTAGATGCTATACTGTGTGCTTCTCTTTGTGAACTCATGATCTGTTTGAATGGGCCATCGAAACAACATTAACTCTTTTTTAAAATGGGTTTTAAAGGTTATTTCACACACCTCTGATTTTCATATTCTAAACCTTTTTTTATTTTTATTTTTTTTATTTATTTTTTCCCTTTAAACCTTTTTTAAACTGTGCAAGATGTATCAAGAAGGTATAGCACTAACTTCACAAAATTGTTTTCCAATCCTTCATATTTACTTAGTAGTCATCCTTCAAAAGCTTCTGTAGTTCAGTTAAACTGCTAGAAGACAAAAGGGCTACCTTCACATTGCAGAGAAATGCGACCCAAATCCGATCTTTTAGCCCATATGTGACATATCCGTCTTTTTCACGGCAGTGTGAACGGCCCAATTCCGACCTTTTCACCCCCCAAAAAATCCAATCTGTGACACTTACATATGTGGCACTAGTTCGGATATGTATCAGATTATTTTCAAAGCGTCCGCCGTCTGAACGGTCATGTCGCATTTTATCCGTCTTTCACGTCCCTCTCCTGTCTCTCGCTATACATCCACACACAGTAGCATCTTACTATGGTGTGGTCTTAATATTATCAGCTCTCACTGCTCAACAACTTTCTAATAATAACAAGTTTTTTTTGTTTTGTTTTTTACAAAGCTTTATTGAACACTTCTAAAAACAATTACATTCCCCATTACGTCTGCAGACAGTGCGTTGCTCTGTGACGTCTCCTTCTGTTATCTGTGCACTAGGTCCTTAAATAACCCAATGTGCTTGTTTTTGGACTTTGGAAGGAAACTGGAAGAAGTGGAGAAAACAAACATAAATGCACATGGAGGTCATTCTGCACAGAAAGACCCAAGGCCAGATTAAGGTCAGTGACCTCCTAGCTGTGAGAGAAACAACACCCTACAGTGTTGCCAATGCTTCAAAAGCAATATCACAGGGAGCCATAAAACCTGTAAGTATTGAACGGTTGAAACATAAATAAATCTTAATTGGCCTTTCCATGACTTTTATGTTTCTTTTGGAGTAATGGCTTCTTCCTCTGTGAGTGGTCTCTCAACCCTTGTCGATACAAAACTTATTTCACTATGGATAATTACACACAGGTTCTACACAATATCTTTTGCTTTTGGTCCAGGGTTGATTAGTACGTTTTGCACCAAACACGTTCATCTTTGGGATTCAGAGTTCCCTCTTGTTTCTGAATGGTGTGATAGCTGGACTGTACTATGCTGTTCCTTGATTAGTATAGATTTTTGAACATATAAATGTAGCAGGTTAGGAAATTGTAATTGTAAATCTGAAAACTGTAACTAAGGATGCAGTAAAACTGTAGAGATCAGAAATTCAGTTTTTTTTTATTCTCTGTTCAAGATCTTTGCCATCTTTTCTATGTTGTTACAACCCTTAGAAAGGGTGTAACCCAAAATATAGGATAAAAACAGAACCCAACAACTTAAAGGGACAATAGGATCTACGCCCATTTAGTGGTTTGCTAAATGAAATCCAAAGACTGAGAAGAACACTCTGTTGCCTTGTTGTCAAGCGCTTAATAACTACTACGGAAGCCGTGGAGTGTCATAAATGTGACAACGTACGGTCAAAATACAGCTGAAAGAAGTGTAAGGTCGCCTGCTGGTATGGCTTCTGTGAAGAATAACTACTGATAACTATTGCAACGAAGCTCATCCAGTGTTAGCTAACAAACAAACTAGCCGTCTCTGCTGGGACGACAGAGTAATTGCTGGACTACACTGCCCTGTTTTTAACATAACGCTGAAATAAACTTCAATGTTATTTTTAATTAACTGTCCAGCTGAAAGCCTGCAACCTCCGCATCCGTTTTGATGCTCCCTCGTGAATTGTCTGTACCTGGAAATAGCTACACCGATGTAGACTCTCTTTTTCTCTCGGTTATTACTTGTTTTTCTTTTCTTGGTTACTTTCTCCTCTGGCCAGACATAGAGTATGGATGGTCCTCAATTTCAACAGAAAACGGCAAGCAGAATGATCTACAGTCGTCTTTGCTTGTTTTATACTCCTCCTCCACCGACAACACATCTTCACATACAGGAAAAACGTGTAAGGTTAACAAGTTTTCCCCTTTTAGCTACTGTAATCAAAAATGGTCGCATATGAGTGCAAGGATGTCTGAAATCGGCAAAGCAGTCCGACGCTCCTTCCTACCCCACAGTAGAGTTCTTACTGTTGAGCTCATGAAAGGTCAAGGAACAGGAGCTAAGAGCTATAATCAGAACGTTTCGGATGCAGCCCACACCTGCAAACAAGCAGGAGAGGAAGAGAAATAAACTCTCTTCTTGTAAGAGCATCCCTAGAGGTCAATGGACGGACATTACAAAAGCATGTACAGTGGTGTGTTTCAGGTGTTCTGTTGAAACACAGCCACTGGTGCGCCTCGGCTACAGAGCCGAGACAAAATTATCATCTGGGCTTCTCTAAATTGTTTAAAGGCATAATAATTTTACATTAAAACTCCTGAATTTGAATAAAATGACAAACAATTTTTAGTAAACAAATAATTCTGGTGATCCCCAACAGACCTAAAACAGGAACATTTTAGTTTGTCCCACAGTGTCAGACAGTGAGAAAAACGGTTATGTGCTTTTTTTTTGTTTACAATGTACATATGTAGATATCTGGTTTTAACTGTAAATGAAAGAGTTAATCACCTTTCATTTAGATGTTTTACAATGACAGAATTTGATTTAGCAATCCGCAACATGCTATAAATAAACTTTATTTATACCCAGAAAACAATTGTGCTTAAACATCACGTGGTCATTCCTAAAGATAAAAGAAGACAAATGCTCCTGCAGTTCCTGGATTGTTGCCTGTATTAGATCCCTTGGCACTTTTAAAGCAACATTAACATTCTAAGGCAGCTAAACTTGTTGTAGGACAGCTATTCACATATTTAATACTTTTTCTGGATGATAAAGCATTTTTCTGCACTAAGCCTTTCTGCTTTTTTTCAAATGTGGTTCAGAAATAACACGCTTTTCTTCAAGGTTGTTTAACATATGATTGTCTTCCCTTCTAAACTACCTCTACTGCCTTTCTAGCTGTGGGCACTGTATCAAGTAAATAAAGCATAGATTTCATAAAGCTATTTTTAAAACTTTAATCTTTTCTGGGTAGTTTTACAGCCAAACCTTCTCCAGTCGTTCCAAGCAACTGCTAGAAGATCCCGGGAAATAATTTATTTCTCTGCAAGTGGGTCACCAAGCAGTTGTGGAAGGTGAAATATTGAGATGCATTAAGTCATTGGTAGCTTAAGGATGGGAAGCTGTGAGCTTAAAGAATGTGTGGGAGTGCATCAGCTAATGTGCGGACACGTATGGATGTGTTTATGTGTGTCAGTGTGTAGGTTGGTGCGGCACAATCTGTGTCTTTAATAAGTTAGGGCCGCTGGAGTCCATGGTTTAATTAAGAGAAGGAAACAGATTTAGGACTCGGCAGCTTCATGCTGGTCCTGTCCTTGGACACATAGAGGATGCCCTTGGATGTTTTATGAAACACATGCAAGCCGGGAAAAAGACCGGCACTTAGCACAGCAAGCATACAAAGAGAAGGAAATTTTAGATAAATAGAGAAAGGGCAAAAGAAATGGAAAAAAAACTTTGTGGGGAAATAAAGAATTGCAGAGTAGATGAAAATAAATAAAGATTTTTTTTAACATCCTGGCTGTAGTAACATCTCAGGATTTAAGAAAAACTGTTCATAACATGGAGGGTTTTAGAAATATTCAGTCAAGCCTTGATAAATGGCAAACCAATTTTTTTCTTCAGCAGCAGTTCAAGGCCAGACATTTTTTCTAAACAAAACCAAAATGATAAAAATGAAACAAAAATATTTGTGTAGATAAGACTCCACTCACAGACCTCTGCAGCACATCTTCTCTTGTTTTTGTGGCTAAATCCAGCAATATAGAAAATTGTGTGCATCAAAGCAGGAGTATGCTGTAGAGCTCCCATGTTGGATCAGGTGAAAACTAAAATTGTTCTTAAGCACCTGAATTTAAACTTTCATTCTCACTGGTGGTTTACTATAAAGTCAAACATTAAATTGTACATCTTCACCTAACTGTGTCCATCTTCCTGATTATTTTCCAAACGTATGACAATTGGTTTTAGATTATGCTGTTTAAATCAAACATAAAGTCTTCTTAATCCAGAATTTTTTTTAACCTTTTATAGAAGTAAAACTACTTGGTTAACTTATTTTATATGATATATATATATATATTTTTTTTTTTTTAGAAATTTTGAACTCATATGACTTTCCAAAGTCAAATTCAATCAGATTATACAGATTGGTCAAAAATTTTCCTAAGGAAACCCAATAGATTGCATCAAGTGTTGACAAGCAGCATTCACTCCACCTGAAAGAGTGTAGAGCCACAGGGAGAGTCGTCTGCATTGTCCATGGCTTTGCAACAACCCCTCATACTGAGCAAGCATGAAGTGACAGTAGAGAGGAAAACTCCCCTTTAATGGCTCCATCAGAACCAGGCTCAGTGTGAACGGTCATCTGCCTCGACCGACTGGGGGTTACGGAAGACAGAGCAGAGACACAAAAAGCACAGAAGCACACATTGATCCATTATATTATATTCTACATTATATGGTAATAGAGGGTGATCTGTCTGTCAAGAATCGGAGACAGAGGGACCCAGTATTCAACCAGACAAGCAGAGATTTTGGGTTCAGATGTTTTATTGCTCTCAAACAAGCAAGACAGGAAAAAGCAGGCTCAATGGTCAAAATGGCAGTCCAAACTCCGGTACACAAAAGGCAGTCCAAAATAGGCAGAAGTACAGACAAGGATAAGGCAAACTCAGAAAATCCCAAGGCAGGTCCAGGTCAGAGAAACAGGTAAGCAATCGTACAGGGCAGGAAAAACAGGTTCAGGGTTCAGGCTGGCTCAGAAGTCAAAAAGGCAATCAGGGTAATATCTACAGGTCAGTCAAAAAGAGAATGCTGGACAAAACTCACCGAAGGCTTGTTAATGATCTGGCAGTTTGCAGATGTTTGTAGCAGGACTATATAGGGGAGTGAGCAGGTGAACGGGAGTGAAGACTAATTACAAGTGACAGGTGGAAATAATCAAAGGAAAGGTGGTAACTGAACTGAACTGATTGGCTAGTGACTGGAGGTTGACAGGTGAGCAGATCTGATTGGCTGGTAACTGGTGTTTGGGGAGTGACAGATAAACAGATTGAGTGAGCTGGCAGATTGCTGGGAAGAGACCAAACCGAGCTGATAAAGTGACAGGTAAATAACAGTTAATCTAAACAGAACAACACGTCTACAACAAAGCCAAAACAAGAAAGAACCCAAAAGCAGAAACTTGACTAATAAAACGGATAACCTGAACCAAGACAAAACCCAAATCATGACACTGTCTTCCCTTGGATGGTGTCACAGCTAACAGAACGCCAGAGCAGGTGTACCTACTATGAAGAAATAAAATGACAGAGAACAAAAAGGTAAAAGATGAAATAACAACGATCAATGCAAATTGGAGAGCAGTAGGAGAATTCAGCAGAGTGAGAGAAATAGGCCCTGATGTCCTCCAGCAGCCTAAGCCTATAGCAGCATAACTACAGAGATAGCTCAGGATAACCTAAGCCACTCTAACTATAAGCTTTGTCAAAAAGGAAAGTTTTAAGCTTAGTTTTAAAAGTAGACAGGGTGTCTGCCTCACGGACCAAAACTGGGAGTTGGTTCCACAGGAGAGGAGCCTGATAGCTAAAGGATCTGCCTCCCATTCTACTTTTAGAGACTCTAGGAACCACCAGCAGACCTGCAGTCTGAGAGCGAAGTGCTCTGTTAGGAACATACGGGGTAATCAGAGCTCTGATATATTATGGAGCTTGATTATTAAGGGCTTTATACATGAGAAGGAGAATTTTAAATTATATTCTTGATTTTACAGGAAGCCAATGAAGGGAAGCTAAAATTGGAGAAATATGATCCCTCTTGTTGATTTTCATCATGCATTTTGCAGGATGTTCTTGACCCTCCCCGAGATACTCTTACTGCAGGTAACTGATTCTTACTTAAATAGACCAAACTATCCTTTTTCACAGGGCTAACAATAAAGAATTGTCATGATTATTTCAAACAAAATTAAAAAAAGAAGGAATTACGCTTTTATAATTGTAGTTACTTAATTTTGTGTATGTCAGTGATATTTAAACTATTTGAGGGTTTAATAAAAAATATTTTGAAATGTCAGGCTTTCTTACTCTGTGTAATTGAGGGGGAAACACTTGAGTTTAACTTGGCTGTCCTGATGGTTAACATTACAAAAAGTGAGAAAGCTCAGTAATTCTTTGCATGAATCTTAAAGGTCATGAACCCCGAAGCCAGATAGGCCTTTAAACCCCATAAATTTGCTGTGAAAAGTCTTAAGCAGGAAAGACCTTCACTTTGCCCTGCTGTAATAATGAAGCGAGGTCATAGTCATAGGTTGTGCAATCATAGAGTAAAAATCCGATTCTGCTGATGGCGCTTTCCTGCCATCACTTCCTCACTTCATTCCTCATCCTCAATTCCACATGATATCTATCGACTTCACAGGAATATTTCGTTTTTTTTTTATTGCTCAAACGGCAAAGAGCTTCTCGTTAGTATGCAGAGGAGTCGAAGAAGAAACAGCACTCCTCTCTTTCAGAAGTGTGAAAATAAAAAATTCATGACTACAGAGTGCTATCTTTGGGTGGAAGGGAGGCAGAGGAAGACAAGAGAGGAAGAAAAACTGTTGTCATTTTTAACCAGATTTTTAAAGTGTTCCTTCCCTCTTTAGGGACGGCGTTCCTTGCCATTGCACTTGTTGTTTTTAAACGTAAAGAAAAGAGAAAAATAAAAACAGACGTCATCCGTTATCCTTTCAAACTGTTTGCCTGTTGCCATTTTTCTCCTCCTCTTCTATTGGCAGTATCTCCCTGGTAGTGAATTCCCAGGACATGGCCCCACCGTTGCTGACAAACACACGGTCAATGATGGTTGGAGCTGCATTTAAGATGATAAGTGCTTTCCCAATGGTTCCTCGAATTGGTTGTGTGCTATGTCAGATAACAAACTACTACTGGAAAAACGTTTAAAAAAGATTTCAAATGCCAAAAGTGAGACTTTAATTAATGTCAAAAGATTACAGATAAAAAAAAGTATTAAATGAAAGTAAGAATAATGTTTTTCAAACATGGCACTGTTGTTTTGATTTCTAATTAGACATACATATTTTGGCAGTGTATTTGCATATATCTGAATAATTTATTCATAATCTGAATGTGACAATGGTGTTAATGTAACAACCTCTATTTTGAGAATCAGCACTAAGATTCAAATATACATACACAACCAATTAGAAGTGTTTTGAATAAATGAATCTTGTCATGTTAATACAGTGGTGGAGGCTTTCTGGGTCCTTTAGCTTTGTGTTATTGGCTGTGACAGCTGTCATCCTAACACTCTTGTAAATAATAGAGGATATGATTCCCTAAATACACTTAACTTGCTTTAATATTAGGCTCTGAATGATTTATTTCACTCCAAGGGTTCACAAGGGCTGATGAGCAGAACACGGTCATCAAATATTTTAAATATTAGCACTTAGGATATCTTCTATATTGTTAATTCACCCAGACTATTTCTATATGATAAAATGTAATTTTTTTAATGGAAAGCTGGTGAAAGTCCAACAAATTACGTTGTTTATGTGATTGTGTTAATAAAATACAAACACAAAAAGGAGCACATTGTTATTTTGGTGTTTTTGAGAAGTTTGCTAAATGGGTTTAATAGTTATTGAACCCTTGGTGATCATGGTAGAATATAGAGACGACGATGATGATAATAGCAAGCAAATTTTCAGAAACCTGGTTACTTTTATTTTTTATACGAAGATTTGACTGGAAATATGAGGAACCTTCTAAACATTTGTGAAAACAAAAATCTCAAAAGTCATTACTATTATTACACTGGATTCACCCGTGCTGTATAGCATGTATAGTATATTCCAGGACCTTTGCACTGGGGCTCCCTGTTCACATTTATACAGCCAGTCTTCCTTTTTACAACCCTATTGAAAGTGTGCTGCACTTTCTTTTAAATTACCAATAACTGCATACCATTTGTCTGTGGTAGATCCTGTACAAATGCTGCCCAATGTAAATCAATTTATTTCTGGGACCTGCTCTTGAGCTTATTCATCCTTTGTGCTGTGATGGCTGACAGGATGTAGTTCAGAGGCATGTTAAGGATGTCGGGACCACTCCGACCTCAAATCGAGCATATTTAACATGTTGGATTGTCTTGTCTCGATGTCCTAGCGTGTGTGGTGTCCCCCGAGGACAAACAAGCATACAGCCTGTTGAGTGTGATATGTAGCCAATCAGAAAGTGAGGTGAGGGAACCCCAAGAGAAAAAACCACACAACTCCCCTCTATCATAGTGCAGAGCCCCTTGTGAGCTGCCGCCTCTCCTTTAACTAAAGGTCTTTCTTTTTACAATGTTTTTTTTCTATATTTAAATTAGTTTATAAACTGTTGCTATTGTTCTTCCTTCTTTAGGTTGGCAACCAACTTAAAGGGGCATCGGCCATGTTTATTTACCGTGAACTCACGTTTGATCCCGAGAGGTTTTGTGAGATTTCCCTTCTGACAGCTGAATGTTCCCAAGTGAAATCTGTTTGTGAGTGGTGTGTCGTGCTTGCAGTTTGGCTGGACAGCACACACTGTACAAGAAAGCCTGTTAAAGCTATGTGTTAGGTGTTGCCTAGGTGTTGTGTCTCCCAGGCTTAAAAAAAACGTCCGAGAATTAAAAAAATCTTGCCGTGTGAGCCAGGCTTTATTAGTCAGCAGTTTGCTTGGGAAGCCACGTTAAGATCAGAGCTGGTCAACCTTTAATCAGCCACTCTTCTTGGGTTTCCTTCTAACTTTTAACTCATGTTAAAGAAGAACTTATGACTTTGCAAACAGAATAATAGTTTTGTAAATCTCAATGTGAGTTTTACATAGACTCCTTGTTCAATGTTAGGTTCGATCTAAATATTCTAGATTTTTCACTAAAACTTATGAAATTGACTACTTAATTGACAAAACTTTGAAATGGAGCCTTAGTTTATCCTCAATAAGGACTCTTGAACCAGACACCAAATTCAGCGTTTACAGCTGTCATAGTGTAAAGTCGTGTTTTCTTATTGTGTATATACTGTGAAAAAAAAAAACACAAGGCACTGCCCACTCTGCATTGACTCGACATAACAATATACAACTTGTTCAGAGTTTGGGTCCTCTTCATCCAGCTACCCCTGAGAGAAGGACGCCCTTGGCGGTGAGCCATTCCACCCATGAGAAACCTACAACTTCCTTTGGTTATGGAACCAAATATAATTAAGGTCCATGATTGTGTATATTTAGCATTGTTGCAAATTACAGCTATTAACAATCATGAAAAATCCCATAAAAACACAGTTTTGAAGTTAAGCTTTTATGTTGATATTTGAGACTTATCGTTATGGACAAGCCCAAAAAAGAGAACAGTATATTCATGCCGATATTGTGTGAATGGATATAAAAGAAATCCCTCTTTTATGCTTTTGATGACAACAACAACAATGCTCCAGTAAAACTTTACATACAGCAGAAATGCAGCCTCTACTGAATTTCTAATCTATTGACTCGGGAGCTGAATAATGAATCATCCACAGGCACAGTGGAAACGCCACGCAGGAGGTAAATAAGCAGAACTTTGGTTGCCTTTTGGCCACCGTGCTACAGAAAAACACAAAGTTTCCATGGTGAGACAACAAAAAATGGACCATGCAAAAGGTTAAGCTAGATAGAAATTCCTATGCCTAATATCAAACATTTTATTAAGCCACACGCAATTTGATGGTTTACATATGCTTTTAAACGCTTCTTTCTTACTATCTAATCATTTCATCATCACTCCTCTGAATTTATTTAGAGTCGTTTGTCTGTATGTTTGAGTCCATGGGGTACACTGTGAGCTAGTTTGACAGTGAGAGATCTCTGGAGCTCTGTCTGAAAGACACTGAGTCGCTTTGATTGCAATACATCGCTGCAGGGTTCTGCATGGGCAGCCCAATGACCCCACTGCACCAAGGCTGGTGTAGATAGCCTGAGGGACAAGTGGACATAAAGGACAGCTTTATTTAAGGGACACTAAGAGCACACCCACAGATTTTTGCCAGGAAAGATATGCAACTGTAAATGCAGACAACAGTGCAGAAGTAAATTCAGACTTCTGCACCTCACTGGATGATTAAGACACGCATTCAAAGCCCCGTTCAGCACATAGTCGTAGGTCCAATTTAGAATAGAGGAACTGATGATTGATGATTGTGGCACATTTTTGGGCTTGTTTGTCACAACCCCCCCCCCCCTCCCCCCCCAAAAAAAACAACAACAACAACAAAAAGTTTCTTTCTGATTTAGTTTGAGGTTTGGTAGTACAAAAATATGAACAATGAGAATTGGGAGACATCAGATTTTTGTAAGAACTTCCCCTTTTTAGGAAAGTGGGTTGTTCAGCTATTTTTGCAACTGGAATACATAATTATCCAAAACCTGCTATTCTGTTTAAAATAATTAGCTGTTAATTGAAGCAAAGTTTGCTTAAAACTGGAAGATAACATGAGACGTGGTCTTCCTGTGACCTTCTGTATATCTGCTTTAAATTGAAGAATGTGCCTTGTATGGGAGACAATAACATCACATGTCTGTGAGTGGATTTATCTTAGATGACTGTGAGGTACGTTTCACAGAGGGTAGATGACTTATTGATTAGACAGACTCATTTATTCAGATGAAGCATCTGGAGTAGCCTCTGGGCTTGTTTTAGTCATAGAATCAACCTCTCTCACTTCTTCTTCCCAATCTCTGAGAAGCACCTCACACATTTTAACATTCACAAAGGGAATGTTGCAGAAAAACATTTGTATTTGATCTGTATCTATTACAGTAAGCTGGAGGACTCAAAACCTTGATTTTAGTCTTGTGTTTTGTTTGAATCCAAAGTATATATCCTTTTTCTTTGTTTCTAGTAATACATAAGGACTAATCAGCTTAACAGGTTTTCTGATTAGTGCTGAAACACATTCTGCTTTCTGCTATTTTTCATCACTTTAGTCTCTGTCGAGAGGGTCCATAATAGCGCTTGTTGTAAATAGGATGCAGGCTGCAGGGATGCAACCATCTCTCTAACTGTTTCCCCCTGGGTTTTAAAACAAGTGAATGCAGCATCAGGTGAAATGCAACAAATAATTTGTTATTCTTGGCTCTAAGAGCCTTACAGCCTGCAATAATAAAAACGCTAAAAACTAAAGCGTTAGACAGTCCTGTTTAGAAAGGTCGCTCTACTAAGGTATTCTAACCTCATGAACTGTTTTGCATTCTGTTATGTTAAAACCATGAATCTCAGTGCATTTTATGAAGATTTTCTGTGATAGACCTCGACAATGTAGAGCGCAATTGTGAAATGGAGTTTTTTAAATGCTATATTTTTTGCTTGAAAATCCTAAAATGTGTCCTACACTTTTTTCAGCTGACGTTACAATGAAACCAGTAAATATAAGCCCCAACATATAATCCAGTGCAACCAATTGCCTTCCAAAGCATAGCACAGAAGGTCTCGGTAAGATGCAGCACAATGCTCTGGATTAAAAACATAGTCAAGCGTTTCCCTCTCCAGTCATTGCTCCCAACTGAATCCATTTAAGGATATGTGGCAAGACTTGAAAATTCATGTTCATAGATACCATCCATCTAATCTGACTGAGTTTGAGCTATTTTGTGAAGAAGAATAGAGCGAGAAATGTTACCCTCTTTTCCTGCAAAGCTGGGAGACACATTCTTCAAAAGACTTCTTCAAAAGCTGTGTTTACATTGTACAAACTCAGGTCAAACGTACAAACTAAAAGGGGCTAAATACAAAGGTTTGCCACACTTTTCTGATTTGCATTTTCTAAAAAATTTGAATTGTCTTTGCACTCATCGATTATGCACTACTTGGTATTGATCCCTGACAAACAAAACAAAACCACAAAGAACCAGTAAGGTTTATGGTTAGAACTTGATAAGGTGTGAAAATGTGCAAGAGGAATGAAAAGTTTTGGATTGCATGGAGATAGGAGATGGTTACCTCAGTGAGGTCACGTTGTTGCTGCTGAAGACAGTTGTACATGTTGCTGAACTAAAAGGTCCTCCTCCAACTCATCAGTTTATCACTGACCCATTGCTATGTCCATCATGAATTATTTTATAATGCTGAGGATCTACAGAATTTTTTTTTTTTTTATCAAGACTAGAAAGGAAACAAGAACGTATGCTTCATGATCAACTTTTGAAAAAATGTCAACATATCTGTCAGACTGTTATTTCCCCTGTGCTGCCTGGATGCTTCAATGTTTTTTTTCTTTACCTTAGATGCAGATGAGACTCATATTCAGCATTATTTCGTCAGACCCAGCTGCCTCAATTTGCATAAAACCCTGCCATTTCTGTCTGTTTCTGTGCTGCACTTGACACAGCATCTGAGTGGATGATGTTCACTTTAAATTCTTCGCTGAATATTCAGAGTAGAGAGACAAACTTCAGTGAGGCCGTTCAGCTCCACATTTGACACTGGGATGCATGATTGCTTTTCTAAGCATCGCACTTAACTGCATTCAGTCAGATTTTTCAAGCTTTACCAAATTTCCGAGTTTAGGCTCAACAAAACTCCAAAAGAGCAGCACTTGAGGATAAAGCACCCATCACACACTCCTCACTCTCAGCAGTCTGTCTCCTAAGCCTATGTCCAGCCTTCCAGTAATACGTCACTGTGGTGATGTTGTCTTGCCAGGCTGTGATTCATATGTGACTGACAGAGTAAATCTTGTGCTTGGCTGGGGCTGACATAACATCAGCTTGATGGAGAGAGCTTCGGATTTACGGAGCTTTTCACCCAGGTGCCAACATAACCTGCCACCAATCTGCCTCAGAGCCCGGGATTTGCCCCGCACCTATAGGGGTTACACTCTACTTGATGCTCTCAAGATACTGACAGCTGGAAATAAAGGTGTCAATATTTATACATGTTGTGAGAACGTACAACACACTGAAGGGTATGTTTAAGGGGTCAGACAAGATACAGCTTTCGCTTTCTCTGAAATACAAAGCCTTTAATCTAGAGGCTTTATATTTTTGTGCAACTCTGTATCTTGGCAGCTGCGGCTTTTGTGCACCTCCAGTTATGATTTAAGTAGGGGTTTAAGCCAAACCTTGTGTTTTGATAGTTGCTTGAATTAAAGATTAGAGCAAGGATGAGAGCTGCATTAATGAAATGACTCATTCTCTGCTGCTTTTATCATCTTAGAAACTAAGAACCATTTTAAAGGGCTCTGAAAGCTTAGGGAAGGCGAACGGACACAGCAACGATGTGAATGTGTAAAATAGAGGAAGCGGCTGTTCTTGTTCCTCCCTCTACATGCAGAATAAATTGCTTTGAAGAGGTTCTGATTATATTTAGGAGAAGATTGAGTACCCATTTTTTATAATCCTAAAAAGGTTTCATGCACCAAACGTGTATTTTAAAAAATCTGCAGTTAGTGTAAAATGATTTAGTCCAAGTTTGAGCAGTCTACACAATGCTGTTTTCATGTTCTCCCAAACATAAGGTGTTCCTAGTGTCAACACATCATTAAAGAGCTTTGTTTTTTTCTTTTTCAAAAAAGGGATTTCTTAAATCTTACACCGTGTTTCAACAAATCTTTGTTCAGAGTAGAAAATCCAATTCTGAACTTTTTTGTATTTGAGATTTTAAGTTTGAGATGATCAAAGAAATTCCAGATTCCTGAAAAAATAAAACAGCCCTTGAAATGGGAATCCTGAATCAGAAACCAGCTTCAGTGTCATGAGCCACCCTCGTTGTGCAGCCACACTTTCTTATGACCCTCAATTTTAGACCCAGTTGACAGAAAAGAGGGTACAACACCCCGCATAGAATGATGAAGGGTGCAACAGAAACATCAACTATGCCACTCAGAGGTTTAATACAAGAAACCTAGATATGATTATCTTCCTACATGTGTCTGGGACAGGAAGCTGAGAGGTTTATTTTTTACCCCCCAAGCCCTGCTCTATTTTTTAGCTCGTCTGATACTTCTAATGCAATAATGCAAGAGGCAAATGGCTCTCTCTTCGCCCTTCCATCTTTCTTCTCTCTCTAATCCATTTCTCGGCCTCCAGTTGCCCCCATTACCCACAACACTTTTGCATGCAAGGTGTTGAGGTCCCACCAGGAGTATGTTTCCGCTCTCCAAATTAAATTATTCAGCCCATCTACTCATTTGTCATCCCATTCCTTCATTCCCTGTTTTCAACAAATGCCTCTTTCTCTCTGGGACAAAAACCTGCACTCATAAAAGCAGTGACCCCTGAAAACAGAAAAAGCATCACTTTTGTCTTTATGTAGGGCTTTGAGAGATGAAAGCAACTCACTTACTGCAATGTGACCTTCAGCAAAAGATATGTCACTGCAAGCATTTGGACTGGAGTTTAAAACAAAATGTGAGCTTTGATTGGATGCAATATTTCTTTACTATGGTTTAAGTCTAAGTCGTCGTAATAACCTTGAGAGAATGTGACTGCCTGTCTCTGTGATTTTATTTTTAAATTTACCTTTGTGTCTCAAAAACCGATCTGATTATGAGTGAGATTTTAAATCCATCCCGCTGAAGTGGTGGCATTAACCTCACCACGATCTTCAGGATTTGAAAAAAAAAAAAAAAGATAGGTGCAATGTTTATTGGCCACAGTGAGAGCAGGAATCCAGTTATACATTCAAAAAGACAAGAGCATTGTAGATTGTTTAAACTTTTTTGTGTCTTGCTTGCCAGTTGGCTCTTGTCCCCGTCCGCTTCTGCATCTCCTCTTTCTGCTTGATGAAAAAGCCAGGAAGCTTCTTGGATTAGAGGACTCTTTTAAGCCTTGGTTGCAACCTGCTTGCATCACACAGAGTTACCACATTTAACTTCTTGACGCTCTCACCTTCAAAAGCATCACTAAATACCTTTCCTATTTTTCTTTCCACTGGGAAGAAACAGATGTTTCACTTTTTATGACGGGTTACCATGGCAGCCGATCATTGCTGTGGTTTCTAACCAAACTTTTTGCCAATGTAAAACTCTTTTAGTTATTTTGATTAACATCTATGAGGAAAGAGCTGGAAGGAGAGATTTCTGTTCAGCCTCCAGAAAGTTTTTTTTCCCCTAGGACAGATGAGCTAATGAGGCATCATATCCACATCAGTTCACACATTTGTGTGTAAATAAGAAAATTTGAGGTGGACTGTTAAGGACGTCACAATAAATTTATAAAAACATTGGGCAATTGTGAGCCAGGGGTTGGCTGGGGCTGGCGCTTTTGCTCTCCCATGGAATATGGGGGTATGTCTTTGGTACGGAGGGTTGGGTGTGGGGGAGGTTGCGCCTCAGTGTTCGTGAGTTGGGCTCTGGTTGACTGGCAGATCAGGTTGACCCCATCTCCAGGTGGATGGGCCCGTGGGTTGTCTGGGCAGGGATCGGGTTGGGGGGGTTAGGACCGGAGTAATGACTGGGAAGGTATGGTTGTTGTTTTGGGGTTCACCTCCCGGGTCTGGGGGCTGGATACCCCTCTGGACCTGGGAATATAGGATGTGTGTGTACTGCGTTCTTTCTTTTATGGGTAGGAGTGTTTGCATGTGGGGGCACTAGGGTGGGAACGTGTGAATGTGACTGCGGGTCCATAATAGACTGCGGGTTTTCTGTTCGTGTGGGGAACTCATTTCTGTTTGGGTGGGGAACTCATCCCTCCTCTGGGTTTGGGGGTTTCCTGGGGCTCCTCTCTGCTCTTCCCTGGGATGGGGGAGGCAGCTTTCTCTGTGTTGGTCCATCTTGGGTGGTCTCACAACCAGCTCCCGATCAGGAATCGGACGGTCGGATGAAAATCAAACATGTTTGAAATTCAGTCGGCCCTCGTTATTTGTGATCGTGAGCGATCGTGAGCTCGTCCTGCTGTTGAAGCAGAGTTACGACTGTCTACGAGCCGATTTCCCCCAACCTCGCGCATGTGCAAACAAGGAAATTCTTCTTCGTCTTCTCGAACGAAAACATAGGAGTGGAGAGAAGCATGGCGGCGGTACGTGTGACATGGAGTCAAACTACAGAGGAGCAACTTGTAGAATTGCCAAGGCAGCGCATTTCGTTCTAGTGAGCCTCATATTTAACAGTGAGCATCGACCCCTCCGCCTTTTTCTTCTTTTAATGTTGACATTTGGCTTCTGATTAGACGAGAGCGAGTAGCGCCATTTCTCGATGGGGCTGAGTCCTATCTATGGTTTTTGGACATACAGTGTGAGCAGTCAGGTTGCATCAGAGCGTCGGGCCGCATAGTGTAAGAACAATATATCGTGAGCAGTGAACTTTTAAACCCTGCGGTTTCGTTGTACAGTTTGAACTGTATCTTAGCCATTCTTTCTTCAGTTTTTATTTGATGATGCTTCTTGCCCCTGCTTTACTTGTATATGTCCTGTACAGTGCTTTCTCTGGTTGGGTGGATTGCAACTCTTTGCATTACATAACGGCAACTCCTGTGCTCGAGTGACAGGGTGCTGTGACATGTCAATCATCTGGGGGGCATTTGGAGTGGCTAATCATCTTTCACACTCGTTACCTGTAGAAGCCCCCCCCCTCCTTTTCTCTCAGACACTATTCTGGGATGTTACACAACAAATGCATTACAGTCAGTGGGATTTTGTTAAAAAAAAACATTGGGAAAATGGTTAAACATTGTGATTGGGGAAAGTACAATTTAGACACGTGTTACCCCAATGTTTAGAGGGTGTTCATTCCTTTTCTGAAACCTAACAGGAGTCTAGAAAAATGTAAAAGATGGATATGTGGCATGCCGACCTCATGAGGAGCGGACCACAACAGTGATGAATGGGGAAACCAACTAAACCAACTACAGCAAGTTTGTCTGCACAAAAGTAACTCAATTTTGGTTTATAAATATATGCCTAATGGTTAAATTAAAGGGTAATGCTTGACACTAGTTCTGCTGTGTTTTATATATCTTGGATATGTGTATATTCAAGATAGATATCGGTGTGGGGTTTGTGTGGGAGGGTGAGACAGTTATGCACGCTGGAGTCTTCTGTTATTTTGTCCTATTTGTTGTTTGTGTCTTCAAAATCGTAGCCATGTTCTGTAAACCAAATGGTGCAAACTCTTAAAAAATTTGAATTCCTGGTTGTGAGGCAACAAAACATGAATGATGCCAAGGGAGGGGAATATTTTTGCAAGGCATTGTACTTTATGTTGACAAACAGACCGTAGTTAATAGATTTTTTTTATTCTACAGGTCTGGCAATAATTTTACACAGGGCCAGGTTGGTTTAAATAGCTGATTTATTATATCCTAATACATCAAATCATCTTTGGAATTTTTTTTGTATTTACTCAGAATCACAATCAGAAATGCTTTAATAATCCCAGAGGGAAATTACAGTTCCAGTACATCCATCCATCACATACATCACAAACATTTCGGGGGAACGATTGACTGAGGCCATGCTGCCGAGGACCCCGCTTGACGCGGTTTCTATAGGGCGCTGCCTTTAACTCTGTAGAAAGATAGGAGCCACATTTGGGGAGTGAGAGGAAAAAAAATACATATTTCACACTTTATCCTAATTCCAGGATACAGTTTGACATATCAAAAAACCTTGCACGAGAAAAGCACATATGACGAGACAACATTTATGCAGGGGTTAACCTTGTAGACTAGTCGCATGAAGTTCGTGTGTTGTTGTGTGCATTAGTTATGTGTGTGTGTACGCAGATACAGATTTGTATTTAATCAGATCTGGCTGAAGTAAACATTTGTTTGACAATTTGAACGTTTTACATTGAATAATAAAAAGGGCTATTTTGCATAAAATCATTTTTACCAAACATATATGTATTAATAAGATTAGTTAAAAGAAGTTTCTCCAGGCATTGATCTAGTGCTGGCGGTGCAAGATGAATACTTTTTTAAAAATCTTCTCTACTCCTGATTAAAACCTTTCATCACAATATCACAAAGTGTTTTACAAACACACAAACACTGTTGCTCCAGGAAACAGAAAAGAGGCAGACTCTGTTTGGAATCTTAAGTGGGAGAGACGCAGCTCTGGCAAATTGCTCATATATAGGTCAGGGACATGAATACAAGTCTGTGTGAAGATATTGTGAGTCTCTGGGTGTGCCTGACTGTCAGAATTTCATATGGTGAATCCTCAGCACTCAGAAGTGAAAGCAGTAAACAAACATCAGTGCTCAGTGAAGGCCTGCAGCGGCTGAGATGTGAGTCTTTGGGAAGTCTCTGAGATTGCTCTTGATTATTAAAATAAAAACATTTTCTGTTGATCAAATAATGGAGACCAGACACAGCTGATGCTGTCAACTTACAGGCAAGAGATCGCAAACGAAAACAGATGGAAGTGAAATCAAGTGTAAATATTTAACAGGTTGTGAACCTGATATTTAAATCAATTAAAATATTCATCCATCCACTCATTCATCCATTGTCTATACTTGCTTATCCTTACAAGTTTGTTGGGGGTGGTGTGTGTGTGTCTGTCTGTGTAGGGGAGTGGGGGGAGGGGGGGTGGCAGTTCAGGTAGTTTATGTCTTTTGGCAAGAGGCAAGGGCAGGTCAATAGTTCATCACAGGGCAAAATCAAGACACACAGGACAGATAACCATGCGCACACACACACACACACACACACACACACACTCATACCAAAGTAACCAATAAACTGTTGTGTTTTACGGTCCGGTAGGAGGAAGCCAGATTACCCAGAGAAAATACACACATGCATAGGGAGATCATGCTAGCTTTATGCAGAAAGAGACCAGGCAAGGATGTAAACCTGGGACTTTCTTGCTCCATCAGGCAAGAGTATCAATATACAGTACTGTGTAAACAGATGAGGCAGGTATGACAAAAAGCTGTAACCTAATAATGCTTCAAATAATTATTGTTTATTTTCATGTATTTACAAATACAAAGTCAGTGAAAAAAGAAAAATCTAAATCATATCAATACTAAATATAAGAATTGATGCCTTCAAACCAGCATCAATTCTTATATGTTACTTGGAAAAAGTCAGGGAATCTATAGGATTATAGTCAGGTGTATGATCAACAACTTATACCTAACAGTTGCTAATACACAAGAATATAACATGTATGCTGAAACAAAGGCATTAACTGAAATAGAAACAGCTGTGTAGAAGGTTTTAAACTTGGCGAGGAACAGTCAAAACTCTGCAACCAAGGTCAGGTCGAGGAAGACTGTTCCATGTCAAATGTCAGTCACTAAGGCAAGACTACAGAGTCCGACACGGGCAAATGCACAGCAAATGACTGAATGTGCCACAAACCCCCAAACCCACTGAAACAGAAAAATGCAGCAAAAGAAAAGTGCTGCCATCATAGAAAATAGAGTGATGTAAACTCACAAAAACACACAAAAAGGACAAATACAAAAGAAAAACGCAGCAAAAGAAAAATGCTGCAAGTACCAAACACAACAGCAAGTTAACAAACAGCTGCAAAGTCAAACTAAAAAAATTGAAGTGCAGCAGATCACCAGGGGGAGTCCCCCACCGAGTCAATAGGACCAGACCCTCAGTAAAGACGTGATACCCAGAAGAATGTTGGAGTTAAGAAACAAAATATACATTTTTGTTCATGTCTTTTTTAAACATGTAGCTCTAATCTTTTATAGTATTATAAAAACACCAGCATATTTACGTAGGTAATGTTAGCTTTCATGCCTTTATGGAGTTCCTCTACTCCCTCTAGTGGTCTGGCAGACATCCGTTTTTTTTAGAGCGAATTTGCAGCTTTTTTTCTGCTTTCTGTTGTTTTAGGTACTTGCAGAATTTTTCGTTTTTCTTCTATTTTCTGTGACTGCAGCATTATCTTTTGCTGCATTTTTCTATTGTATTTGTTTTTTGGATTTATGTGTTTTGGAGTTAACATCATGCATCTGCAGCGCGTTTGGCCACTTGTGGCGCATTCAGCCCTTTGCTGGGTGTTTGCCCCCCTCAGTCACCATGTAAGACTGAGCAGAGGAAAAGGATACCAGGTAGTTTCAGTGGATCAGCCTCCCAGTCTCTCCCAGAAACATATTTCAAAGCAGACTGGTGTTTCAAGATGTGCTGTTCAAGGACTTTTGAAGGAGCACCAAGAAATGGGTAACGTTGAGAATCATAGGCACAGCGGTCGGCCAATGAAACTGGCAGCAGATGAAAAACACATCAAGCTTATTTCCCTTCGAAATCCAAAGATGTCCAGTAATGCCTTGAGCTCACAATGGGCATAAAATCAATGGAACCAGGATACACACATTTACTTACCAGAGAGGTCTTGCCAGAAGTGGTCATCATTGAAAAGTTGCAGCCAAAAAGCCATACCCCTAACAGGGAAACAAAATCAAACGACTCAGCTATGCACAAAAACATAGGAACTGGGTTGCTTTAAAATGGCAGCAGATGCTCTGAACTGATGAGTCAAAATTTAAAATCTTTGGTATGTAGCAAAAGGCAGTTTGTTCTCCAAAAGCCTGATGAGTGTCTGCAGGCAACAGTGAAGCATCATGGATGTTCCTTGCAAGTTTGGAGCTGCATTTCTGAAAATGAATATGGAGATATGGTCAGAGTTAATAGTATCCTCAACAGTGTTAGAAAAGGTGTTAGAAAATAACATCACTTTTTTTCAGCAACAGAGTAATCTAACTAATTACTTTTCTCATTTAGGTAATGCTGTTACTTTACTTACAATATATTACAACTTGATCAATTGAAGTGACATTTTGAGAAAACTCTCTGCTGCAGGAGTATTTTCTAGTGTGTGTCCATGTGTAATATAGAGGTATATAAGATGGCGATTGGCTGTGGAGGCTGCGGGGAGGTGTTCACCACACATTGTGCACATGATAGACCAACAGCAAGGGGTACACACCGCAATGCAGGAGAGCCTTGCAAATTCAAAGACATCGTTTGGAAGCTGGAAGTAGAGCCGCCATTTTATGTTCGCTCGAGTCAAAGGAAAATATGTGCGGCATGGATAAGTAAATGGAAAGTTAGTTTTAGTATGGTGTGCTTGGGGTTTTAATGAATGGTCACAGGTAGACCAAAGCTTATACTTTTTTGTTCTTGTTTGTTTTAAGTTATGCTTACAAGTGGATGCCTTAATGTTGCACTTTACTTCTTGCAGGTCTTCTCAACTTGTAGTATATATTGTTTGAAGTATTCTATTTTGTTATGTTGCTTGAAAAGGATTATATTTTGTTGCTATACCCATTTTATAACCCGTTGTAACCTTCTTATGTGTAATAATTATCAAGATCTAAAACATCTAGTTTGTTTTATTGTTCTTTCATTATAAACTTTAAACATCATCATCATCATCATCATCATCATCATCATCATCATCATCATCATCATCATCATATCTACATGAATATGAGTGTACAATGTTTTCAGATGTTTAGTCTATTTAATTAATTGTGCATTTTGTATTTGATAATAGAACTCAATAATGCCTAAAGTTCCAATAACAGGAAAGTCATCCAAAGTCTGTGATATTTTAGATTGGAAAAGATAACTGCATAATTACTTTGTCTAATAACTAGTTACTTTCACAGTGCAGTAAATTAGTTACTTTTTTAAATAACTTGCCCAACACTGGTCCTCAAATGGTCCTGAAAAATGCAGGCAGATCCTTATCCATCATTCAGTACTATCAGGGAGGCAAATGACTGGCTCCAAATTTATTCTGCAGCAGGACAATGACCGCCAACCATACAGCTATGGTCATTAGGAACTATCTTCAGCGTAAAGAACAAAAAGTTCTGGAAGTGAAGGCATCACCCCCACAGAGCCTTTATCCCAACATCACCCAGTACATCTGGGATTATATAAGGAGACAGAACGATTTGAGGAATTCCACATCCCCAGAAGATTTGTGGTTGATTCTACCAACCAAGTTCCTTGAAAAACTGTGTGCAAGTGTGTCTGGAAGAATCGATGCTGCCTTGAAAGCTGGGGGTGTTCGCATCAAATATTGATTTGAATTAGATCTCTTTTAATTGCTCATTCGATGCCTTTTGTTAATTGGGGAAAACAAACCACACACATTTCAATTGTCCAGAACATTTGCACAACATTGCACACATAAAAACAATATTTTACCAACTTTAGCTGGAATGTTACAATTTTCTCACCCTAATTTGCCTATTTATATGATAAAGTAACTGATGTCATACTTATGTAAACTTATCATTGGTTATAATTTCTTAATTTTGGCTTTACTTCAACCTGTTCTGAAATCTAACCTTGAATTGTGTACTAGACTGTATTAGATTATAAAGCGCTGTTGATACTTGTGTGCAGCACTAGTGCAGCAAACTAGTGCAAAAGATTTGAATAGATCCAATTGGGGAATCCACAGTGCAAAAATAAAACACTAAGTCTTCACAGTGTTGACTGGAATACCCATAAAGGTACTGTTATCTCCTGAATAACAGAAGTTGCACCTCTGTCCTCGCTGCTATTTCAGCCATTTGAGGGATTTAGGGGGTTTAGTTTTTAATTGGATAATCCACTCCTGAGTCAGCTGAGATTAACAGTTACTCAAACCTAGGGAACTGGTATAATAGTGTGACATTCCTGGTTTGAGTTTCCTCACCTATCAGTGGCATACAACTTTGCCTTCGGGAGGCACAGAAATTACCATACATAACGGAAAAGACATCCAAGATTCCCAGTTTCAAATTTGGAGACATGAAATTTCTGCAGGGCACCAATTCCAATCACTCAACAGCTCTCTTGAAGTGTTAACATGTCTTGGTGTTCACAATTTCCCACACCACATAATAAACTGTCCTTGTCTTCACATCCATTCCTGTGTCTTGTGGTGAAGCCTTCAACTGGGGTTGTTGAATGTGCTCATCATTTCTGGAGCCGTTGTGTTCACAGTTTTTTTTCCTTCTTATGCGCTCCCTTGTGAGTGTGCCTCCGAGTCTGGCACCACGTTAAGCCCGAGAATGTGCATGTGTTGGAGCCGTTCGCTTAATCCTTACAGCAAATAAAGGGAGGCTTACCCAGTCTGGTGCACACATACAAGAGCAATCCCACATGCACACACTTCACATGCACTGGCATGCTCTTCTTGTTCAAATTGTTCTTTCTTCTCTTTCTGCTCCATCTGGCATATACCTCCATCCTTCCATTTTTCCACCTCTCTTTTGCAGCTTGCGCTTCATCCATCTTCCAACCTCCAATTTTTCTTCTCACTCTCCTTTACCCTCACTTGGAAAATCTCACACAATCCCTGCTGCTCACTGTGTCTCCATCTCTTTGCCAAGCCAATCTGGGTTTTGGGTAGAAGCTCAAAAGCACAAGGATTACCCTCACAGCCACAACAATTAGCCCCAACTTTCCTGTTCAGGGCACAACAGCTGCTAGTGTCTCCTAATGTGAGAGCTGCGGCATTTCTGAGGGGGGGATTTATGATTGCTTATGGTGGACTTTAACTATCTGAACAGTCCAGGAAAACACTGCTGGGATGTAAGCTCTACTGTGGTCAAATCGGAGATCAAGGAAGAGCCCTCTGGTCCTTCAATCAGGTCATAAATATACCGTCTCTGTGCCTTGTTGTCCTGCGAAGATTTGTATCCACCACATTCATTTCCTAGACGCCCCCAGGCCTTAGTTGTCACTTACAATTTAAGATCATCCTTTTGTTATTGCATTTGCTCCCTGATAGCTAATATGATCAAGCAGGTGGGTGGGCTCAGGTGTTTCATTAGTGGCACACAGCTGTGCTCCTCTGTGCACGGCTTTGCAAGCGCGTGAAAGTGACACTACGAATGAAAATTTCTTACATTTTGATAGTGAATTTTTTTTAGGTTATAACATAGACAAAAATATAACTTCTCTGCTTTTTTGATCCCAATTTTGAAAGTTAGGAGCAGCCCATCTGGCCAAAATAGAACAAAAATTATCAAGTTACATTTCTTCAATCTCAAGCGTGACATCTACATTTAGAAACACATAAAATATGAACACATTTTTGCTTTGGGCAGTATTTAGGGAAAACAGAGAACTCCAATGACATGCACATAAACTATTAATCAACCAGACACCAAGGAAACACAGAATTACACATTTGTTTGTAATGTTCTTTAATTTTAGCTTAATTATTATTTAGTTAAGACTCCAAAATTTGTTACATTTGGTGAATTAGTGCTGCCGGATTTTGGTGCATTTATGCAGCTACACATCTTTTTGGGGTATGTCTCTTTCAACTTGGACATGTTTCTTTGCAAAATACCTCAAGCTCAAATAATACACAGCTCTACATCAGGGATGGAGGGCTCAAGACCAGTCTTGCCCTCTCAATGCACAAATTACTGAGATGTTTATGCAACCAGGCATTCAAACAATAGAAGAACTGGAAACCTCCCCCATGACCCTCATTACAAATGTTGCACCCGACTACAAATATCCTTATTAGTTTATTATGATGATTATTTAATACCCAGAAGTAGTTTTAGTTGAATAATTAATCTTTTTTAAATTTTGCATTTTGTGTTTTAAATTTCTTTTTTTTTTTGTCCCAAATATACAAGTCTAATTCTATAGATTTGGCCTTAAAAAACTATTTTTTAGAGTTGCCTTTGAATGTTAATGTTCTACTAAAACTGTTGTAGTGCACTGAAACTTCATTAGATTAAGTTTTGTAGTTCAACTTATCTTGACCTAAAGCTACCTTTCCACTGCAATGTATGTTCCTCTGTATGTTTTCTTTTTGTATTTTATGTTCATGTATATCTTGTTACTGAAATGTGCTTTACAAATAAACTTGCCTTACCTCAAGTTACATAGGATAGGTAGGGTCTGTGAAGATCAGTTTTCAAGCAATGCACCTGATGGTAAAATAGATCTAGGTCTAGGCCATTCTAACACATCTTTATTGCAGTTAAAACTGATCCACTGTGGGATCCAGAAAGTTCTATCCCCTCACAATACAATTATCACCTGTTGGCACAGCACACATATACATAGTAACTCCACTGAGATGGTAAAATGGCAAATGGCCTGTGCTTGTATGGCACTTTATGAAGTCTGAGTAATTAAAAGTACTTCACACTACAATCAATCACCCGTTCATACACACATTCACACGCCAAGGGTGGTAAGCTACATTGTAGCCATGGCTACCATGGGGCAGACTGACAGAAGTGAGGCTGCCATACAATTGGTGCCATAGGCCCTTCTGACCACCAGCAGCAGACAAAGCGGGTGAAGAGTTTCGGCAAAGGACACAACGATGTTTAGAGGTTTTTAATTAATTACATTATTGTTTTAATACCTGTGTGAGAGCAAGTATTCAAATTGACCACAATGAGCAAAACAAACAGGGTACTGCCCTATGTGATTCTTAAGACATTTGTGGCTTCAGCTGTTTTTATTTCCAAGGAATAAGAAATTCTGATATGACATATGTTGAAAACTGTTTAGGTTTATTTATAAGGCATTTGAGTTATTAAAATGTGTGGACATTTTGTTGTGAGGCAATGCTGCTGGACATATATTTTGTAACATCTAATACGTTTTCTTTGCCTTGAATTTATCTCCATCCATCTTTACATCAACTCTGACCAGCTTCCCTTTCCTCTTAAAGAAAAGGATCCCCACAACATGATGTATTCACCACCACTATTGTATGTTTCAGGTTGGGATGCTGTGGTTATGATGTTAGGTTTCTACCACACACAGCACTGTGGCAGAAAACCACTATGCTATACTATCATACTATACTGCCATACTTTCAATGATCATATAATGTTTCATTGAAGCCTGCTTTGACATTCTCCACAGCTTTATCCTTGAGCTGTCTGCTGTGTTCCTTTAGTCTCCATTAATTTTTTTATTTAAATTTTAAAATAAACCTCGGAGGCATAGACTTAAACCGACTTAAATAGCATGCTCACAGACTATATATATATATATATATATATATATATATATATATATATATATATATATATATATTATTTTTTTTTTTTTATTTTTTTTTTTCCCTCATCACAACTTCTTGTACACAGCATCTGAGGCCTTGGTGAATGTCAGGATCAATTCAAGCCAAAGTGAAAGCATTATCAGACTGTATATATATATGTGTGTGTGTGTAATTTTTCAAGGCAGTTTGATTTATCTGGGTATTTCCTTCAGAGGTATCAAAAATAAACGAGGCTGAATACAATCGAGGCCATGAAAACCATGTGTGACACTTTCCTTTAAGTTTACAATTATATGTAAAGATTGTGGTTGTAATGTGACTTTTGCAAGACACCGTAAATCAGTTGTAGCAACAGGGAAACATCTGAAACATGAAGTATATTGGGCCGTGGAGACAGATTAGAGCCTCTGGGTACAATTACAGCTTTTGATTAATGAAGCGATGCCTGCGAGCGAGTTCCAGCATCTTAACTCCTGCTCTGCTGCTACTTTACCCATGATCTTTTTCACACCCTACAGATTATATCAAGCATCCCCAAATGATCTTGGCGGCTAATTTAAACTGCAAAATCTCTAGCTACATTCTGCATTTCATGTGCAATTCCTGGCTGCCTGCTTTCTGCTGGTGGTGGTGCGAGCTGCTTATTGGGTCACTTCAGGCCCGACATCATTGAACCCTCAGATCAGAGATCCCTGAATGTCCCTTCCTGACATTCAGGAGTTAGAGAACTGTTCATCACTCCATGACCTGTTGAGCAGCATGGTCATGGAGTGATGAGAATTGAGCCTGAAACGCCATACTTAAATTTATACGTATTGCTCAGCTAAAGGTCTATGTAAACATTTAAAGTAGACGTGTATACATTTAAACATTTAAAGATTTAAAGTACAAGTAACTTAATAAAGTCTCATGGTTTACTTTGCAGGTGTAAAAATGTATCAATATGAACATTTTCAGTTTGACTTTTTAACCATTTCTCGAACCGCTTTGGTGCATTCCTCTTTCTTCAATGCACCAAACAGAGGAAAGTGATCTATTCATCCAGTTCAATCTTTGCTGCTTCATTTTTTGTGAGAATCTCCTTATAACCATACATGAAAAATTCTGCAAACAAAAGACAGCAGAATGGAAAATTTTCATGCCCGTTGTTTTAACACAATGAGCTGTTGCAGCTGAGCGTGTGCAAAACTTGAACTCATTACAAAAAAACTCTCATGAGTTGCCCTGATGATGTAACTACTTCCAGACACAGACTAGGTTCTGAATAAAAATCTGCTGAACCACTTTTTCTTGATATAAATTAGGCATACTTGACGCTACACTCCATGTTACTGCTGACATTATTGTAAGTGCGTTATTTTAAAGGAATAGAGAACACAGCATTAAAGACATTGCTTCAAAAATATTTTAAGAATATCGTAAGTTCTACAAAAGCTTTTATCACTGAATAAACAGTTGCTTACATTTTTGGTTGCCATATGTTACAAAAAGCTTAAAACAGAAGTAATACTGCACTTCACCATCTGCAGTGGTTGGGTATTTTACAACTCAAGTACAATCAAAATTTATACCAATGAATCTGAATTTTAAGCCTCCATAGCCTTTATTTTTAATGAGCTAACTTTGCACAAGAAATGATGACTCATAAAGGTTTGTAACATGAGTTGTACTGACCTATTACAGCCCTGATAGCTTTGGAGAAATTATCTCCAAATCCAAAATATTTCATAGTCTTGAAGATAAATGTATAGCTTATGATAACGAATGCTTCATAGAAATCAGTAAATAGAATATAACTGTCCACAGGAGTAACGCCAGTGTAATTAATTAAGTCCAGTATCAGTCAAATATTGTTGCTCATGATTCTTCCAGACATACATCCTGATTGTTCTTCACCAATAATATAATTTAATTCCAATTTTAGATGTTCAGCAACGATAACTGCAAATATTGTAGCGCCATTCTTCGGCAGACTAAATGGTATTTTTTTACTCAAAAAATAACAGAAACATATGTACAGTGTTTTAAATTACAACTTCTCATATTATTCACGTCAAGAAAGAGAAAGAAAGAAGAGAAGAAACGAAAGAATACAGTCAAAACAAAAAGAACAAACAAATCAAACGCGAAGGGATGGTGGGGTTAGGGGGAGAGTATGGTACAGTCCTGTTATGATTATGTGTTTAAGTGTTCAATATAATGCATTTGTATGTGAGTTATGTAACAGGTTTTGTTTTCTTGAGTGTTGTGGAGTTACGGGTATGTGTGCGCCACTCTAAGATTTATTATTATTAATATTATTAATATTATTATTACATAATAATACTTATTAAATTGAGTTAGGGTTTTAGCATAATAGCAGTTGGTTGTTAGAGTTTATGTTAAAGTGATTGATGAATGAAGTCCAGGGTTCAGTAAAAGACGCCATGTCATCATTGAAGGCTTCCGTTTGGGATGGTGAAATGTGTTGAAGGAGTAAGTTGGTGCATTGTATTATGTTTATTGATCGTTTTGGCTTCCAGTTTTGCAGTATAATCTTCTTAACTAGAAGATACTTCTTAACTTGTAGTACAACAAGCTTCTAGCTGCAAGACTAACAGATGGAAAGCTTCAAAGTACAAATCAGAAAGCTGACCAGCAAAAACAAATACGTTTCCACAATTGTGTTTTGTGTATTCATCTTTATTTTTTAATTGTGTATCTTCAATATGATTGGTGACACATTAGTCTTGCCATGCGAGGCATTTATTTTCTGCTCAGGCATCTGCAAAATGACCAGACATTTAATCCACACTTAGCTCTAAATGCTTGCCAAATGTGTTGTATGTATGAGAGAAAAGTCCAAGTCAGTGTTTCTAACTTCTCCCTTATTTGAACCTTTTCCCTTTGCATGATTAAGTTGCTAATGTCTCTGCCTGTGGGGAAAAAAAACACACACACACACACGCACACACACACACACACACACACACGCAGGCACGCACATGCACACAAACAAACAGAAGTCACTACGTGCAAGAAAGAAACTGCCATACGCGTTTGTGTGTGTCTGTGAAAAAAAAAAGAAAGGACACTCTGGACACTTAAAATGTGTACCCGGCTGTAATAAAAAAGGGATTTAGCAAAACACAGCAGATATATACTTTCTGGGTTATTTTCTACACTGCTATCATCATGTTCAGTTACCTAAACTGGTCACAAGTATCAGCTCAAAGTTCTGTTAATGTATTTGCCATTGATTTCCATCTGGGTCAATAAGTATTAGCATTAGAGTTAATGCAGCTACAGCGTTGTAGCTGCATTACCATTTGCTTTAGCTAATTCAAACTATGGAGGGATTGATTGGTGGATGGATTTAGACTAAAGTTTATTTACAGCACTAGGGGTCTCATATATTCTAAACTGTGCTGTGGGTGCACTGCTTTGTTGTTTTCAACAGACGTTTTGTGTAACATTGGAAGCCATATGCTTCAATACAGATGGCTCCACCTTTATTTTTGGGACATTACTCCTGTTCCTTTAATTTATTTTTCCTCATCACAACTTCTTGTACACAGCATCTGAGGCCTTGGTGAATGTCAGGATCAATTCAAGCCAAAGTGAAAGCATTATTCATTGTGCCTTCCCTAATTTTGCCCCGTTTTCAGTTAAAGTTTATATTCAGATGCTGCTGCTCACTCAGATTATGTGTAATCTGAATATAAATGGCTTCTGACGGAAGATGCTAATTCAACGTAATTATAATAGAATATTATAATTATAATAGAAAAAGAAAAAGAATATAAAGCAATGTGTTGCTGCTTTATTCTGCACATCATTGAACAGCACATACAATCCAATGCTGGGATAAAAACTAAAAGAACTTTGCTTTTGTCAAAGTACTTTGGTGATACATCCGAGTCTGCTCATTGATTTATACATATAGCAAAGTTTTACCTCAGAAGAAATGAAAGATTGATTTTCTTTGTATCTCAGCTGACATTTCATAGCTCATGATGGACAGTGTTGGTCAGCATTTGTTCATCTGTCTTAAACATTTTGAAATCAAGAGGCCTTCGAGAGATGGCAGCTTCATAATGATTCAGATTCTCCAAATGCTCGCATCTATTTTCTGTCTATTTTCAAGCCAAGATCATGAGTCACTTCCTTTGTTCTTTTTTTGTTTTGCTATATAATTTCCAGCCCTCTTTCTAACTGCACACCACAATGTTGACTCAGATGTGCTTTTAGGATGAAGGTTTTTCAGTCTGAACTCATTTATATATGTCTGTTTTGCCTTCTTCTTTAAAGGTTTGACTTATTTTGTCACACAGATTCATATTAATATTCTCAAGAAAAATACAAAATCCTAGCATTTTTTAGAATGAAAACATGGAATCCCAATATGTATATTTTTGTCATGGTCTGGGTTTTTGTTTGGAGATTTTCTGGATTTCTGTCACCCCTTAGCCATTATCCATTAGCCTTCTCTCTCTATCTCGCTCTCCCTCTACTGTGTCCTGCCTGCTGACACTCCAAGTGTCCCGTGTCTCCACGCTGCTGGTTCCCCCGCAGCCCCAAATGTCTGCTCTACCTGCCCTGGTGGTTCCCTGGTTTTCACCGCCAGATCTGCGCCGTACCCTTCGGCCTCCTGCTCATCCCTGACCGCCTGTTCCTGCTACCATTATTCTCCTGCTCCAGCCTGGTACTGTCCATCTGTTTCATCTGCCACTATTCATCCTTTTAAATAAACTTCTTAACTGACTCTGTGTGCGGCTGAATTTGGGTTCGCCAACCTCAGCTCATGACAATTTTCACAAACAATGCTTTGACAGATTAGTGAAAGTCATCGGTTTGTAATCAGCGTAGAATTTTCTAATCCAGGTTTGTGCTGTGAAATCAGCAGAGAGAACATGAAATCAGACCAGGGGCGCAACTACCCAGTATAAGAGGGGTATGCAGCATCAGTTTTGGCGCCCCCCCCCCCCCCCCCCCGGATTAAAATAAATAAATAAGTGCCAGACATCTTTAAATAATAAAAGTTTATTTTAAAGTATATCAGCCACTGTAGGCCTACCATAATAATAATTAGATGGTATATTAGTAGGCCTACCATAATAATAATTAGATGGTATATTATTAACAATGTTAACACATAATAAACAGTTGCAAATTGACAAACATTAACATTATCATTATAACCAATGCAACTTAATGCAGCCTTTCTAAATCAGCCTAGTGATGGCATCAGATAAGACAACTATTATGCAGTAAGGTTTTGCTGCTGTTGAAATTACATTCACATTTTGGATTTTAAAAAGTAGAAATATGGATAGCCTTAGCACAGACCTTTAGAGAGAGAGAGATGTGACCCTGTAATTACAGCTTCCATGTCACCCAACAAATGTAAAGCAGCCTACATGTCTGACAGCACAGCTAACATGAACAGCTAATGGTAAAACAACATCTTTATTGCATATTATTTATGCATGAGTTACTGCATAAATTATGTTTTCTGGATTCTGGTCATTTATTGTACATGCTACCTTATATTTTCCACTATGTCAGCGCAGCAACAATGTGCTGATAAGCTAGCTGTAAACCCCCATTTGGCTGCTACATTCCCACTGTTAGCAAACACAAGCTAGTCTGTTCATATATATTCATATTGTATGAATATACAAGCCTAAGTAACGGGAGCAAATCTATGCATGATTCCATGGTAAACCAAAGTCATTGCATTAGTTATATACATCAACAGCTAATGGTGAAACAAAATATATTAATGATTCCATGATAAACCAGTTTATGTATCTGTTTTCCAGATTCTTGTCCTGTATTGTACCTGCTACCTTACAGGGTTTCCCGCAGCGCTATACTCACGCTACCGCCCCCACCCAGTCGATCCGCGCAAAACTTGTCGCCCCGCCAATTCACCGCCTCGAAATTCCTGCTTTATATTTTCCAGTTTTCAACTCAGCAACCTCGGTTTTGCACATTCTAAGCAAGCTGTGAACCCCCATTTGGCTGCTACGTTAGTAATTGCTAGCTAGTCTCTTAACGTGAATAACGTTATTTGCAAGCCTCCAAGCACAGCCGTCAAACTTTAATTCCTACCTGTTGCCTTTCACCATCCACTTGTTTAACTGCTGTTGCATCCCTTGACATGCCATCTCCCTTTCCCTCTTCCTTTTTTTATTTTTCGCCCCCCACAGCTTTCTTGATTTATCCATTTTCCATAGACAACTAAACTCACTACTCGTAGGCTATTCTATCTGCTAGCTCAGCGCTCACGGCGCCCCCGCTCCCAAGTACATCCCGCTGCAGCCTTCCCGCAGGCTGCAGCGGGATGCTTCTCCCCGCTCCCTCTTGTGTCAAAATTCTACGGTGGAATCTTATGACATAGGGCGTCTACTCTAACATGTTTTGTTCTAAAATGTTATTTAAAACATTGAGGAAATTCAAAAATGTTAAAGAAAAGCACAATAGCAGCTACATATAGAAAATACCAATACTTTTTTTTTTTTACCATCACTTTGGCGCCCCCATGGTGCTGCGCCCCTATGCACTGCATATAGTGCATACCCACTTTTTGCGCCACTGAATCAGACTGTAAGTTGGAAGCCACACAAATGTGAAACTTTTGCAGGCATCAGGGGACTGTTCTCACAGCAGGGGGCCCATTGTATAAAACCCCAGTGACGAACGCTCTCTTTTCGCCCACAGCATAGTGGGGACCCTTATCTCTTTCACCGCTGTCCGTCAGATGCACTGGGAAGAAACACTTTCTCCCTGTCCGCGGACCTGAATACTGTTCAGAGAGCCTCCACATGGGCATAGACTAGAACCAAGCTAAGTACAGTGTGTCTTCTGTGAATCAAAAACAAATACGTGGTGATCTTTCTAAGCTGTGAAGGAGAAAGCTGACCAAGGAACCAAGCCACGCTCCCTCAGGAGTGCAGAGAATCCTACGCTGCAACCCCTCTCCACAGGCCAAACAACACCTCTGCCGCCTCCACAGCCCGAGCGAAGCACCGGAGCTCGTGTAAAGCTCACCCAGGCCAGGGTTCAGGACATAGGCCAGCTGCTTCTATGCCCCCCTGCTCAGACAACCAGCTTCACCTTGGAGTAATTCACTGCAACCAGATGCCCTGTCGGTCAAATGGTTTATTTTTTAATGTGTCTTACTGTTTTGTGTTAAGGTTTGACAAAGGTAAAAGACCGAGCTCACTGGCTGTACCCACGCTAGCATTGTTGAAACCATACTATGCTGAGGTGTTTTGGGTGTGTTTTACGGCTATGACAAACTTTATCTCCATAAGGGTTTCATACACCAATGGGACGATGTTTGTGTTTTCCGGTCTGCTCATTACAACAAAATATGGGTTAAAAGTCTTCTTAAGTGAGTGCCGAGCAACCGCTTGCATTAGCCGAAATACGTTGTTGTTCTAAAAATGTTGTTCTAAATCAGTTAAGTCTTTTATTTCTGTTAATAAATTATTACACTTGAAGAGAAGTTGTTACTCATTTTATTCAATATATATGCAGAGTTTGCTATTAAAAGAACGCCAGTGCTCAAATCACCCTTTCAACTATTGTCCTAATATCAGCTGTTTGGTCTGATATTTACTGGACAATACCTAACAGACCGAGAGTTATTTATTAAACATTAAATAACTTGAAAACATGGCACAACCTGTCTAGTCCATTTGCTATGGGTTTTATGCTTGCCTAATTCCATGCTGGCCCTAATGCAAGAAAAGACTTGAAAAGGCTCTTTTTGTGTTTTTCATACGAAAAGTAAAAGCTTTCATAAATCCCAATTTGTGTTTTCAAGAATTTAATACAGTGTAGGCTGGATGAATGTAAGTGGTGTAGATTTTTAATTAGAAATTATCAAATGAGGTTTAGGCTTATTAGGAAGGCTAACATTATCTCCAAAGAAGATAACACCATTAGCACAAAAAAGAGCTAACATGATGTAATAGTTTCACACTGCTAAAAAAATCCTTCTTTGTGTGTCCTTGTTTTAATGTTCTGGGTCCATTAATTAATACAAAACAAATTATTTAAAAGTGCCAGAAGTGTAACACCTGAAGAAAATAAAATTGTCTTATTTGCTGTATGCATTTTACATGGCATTTAGTAAAATGCAGTTTCAGCTCTGTCATGTTCAAGTACACCTGCCACTAGGGGGTTGAGTTAGAAGAATGAATCTCCCAAGCTGTAAAAGGAGAAGAGACTTCTAATTCTGTTGTGGAGCCAAGCCTGCGTTTGGCTGTTTGAGGTGGAAAACATATTTACTCTGCTGCAGCTACAGTCTGAATTTTTTTTGCCATCTCTACCGTTGAGTACTAAAAATGAACTCACATATACACCATGCTGTTGTCACCTGAGATGTGTGACAATCTGGGGGGGGGGGGGGGGGGGGGGGGGTCCCACTGAGATCACTGTGGATATTACTTTGAGACAGATACATTTTTCAATGGCGAAAAACAGTGACAGACATTTAAGAGGAACAAGTAAACTCAGCTAGAGTTAGCTACAGGTGACAGTTGAAGTAGCTAGTACAACACCAACATGTGTTGTTGTTTTTCCAAGTGTTGACTATTGAACAACACCACGAGCAAGATGTTGCAATGCCAAGAACAGCTTTTACTGGAAATATAGCTAAACTGCTTACTGAAAGAATTTCAAAGAGTATGTGAGTGCTCCACGGGAAAAGACTCTGAGGCAGTGGTTCTCAAATATTTTCTGTCGCATCCCCCCCCCCCCCCCCCCCCCCCTTTGTAGAATGAATAAAATTCTTCAGCGATACAACATTGTCATCACACACAAGCCTGGAAAACAGATACTAGTTACAGTCTCGCTTTCCAGGAAGCTGATTGAATGCAATGACAGATCACTGACTGAAGGTATGGACTTGCAAATACACCCAGTAGTAAGCAACACACCAGTAAGTTAGAACACAATGGCAGAGATCAGAGCTGCCTCAGCCCAAGATGTGCAACTCTCAATGTTGAGGTGGGTCATCACCTCAGGGTGGCTTGTGTCACACAAGAAATGTCCACCTACTATTGCAGTGTACTGGAACCACATGGATGAGATATCAGAGACAAATGGTATCCTGCTGAAAGGAGAGAAAAATCATCGTGCCCCATTAATTAAGAGGAGAAATGCTATCACACATCCACACAGGACACTTAGGGATTGAAAGCAGAGAGCGAGAGATGTATTGTTCTGGCCCTGGATGGGCAAGGAGATAGAGGTGCTGGTAGAATCTTGCAGCATCTGCCAGAAGGGACGCAACTCTGCCTAAAATGAGCCGATGATCTCACATCCTATTCCGAAGCGACCTTGGCAGGTGATAGCTACAGTTTTGTCCACATGGAACAGCACCGACTACATTGTTGTTGTGGACTACCACAGCAGATATTTTGAAGTGGAAAAAAATCATCAGCCTTACATCTTACACAGTCATCCAAAAACTCCAATGAACCCTTGCATTTACCACCACTAAATCAGGCCACATAGTGAAGCCAAGAGCTACACTATGTCATGGTTTTGACGTATTTGGCCCACATGCAGAACACACACGGGAGGCAGGAGAACGGTTAAGATGTTTAATGAGACTACGAGCTGTACAGGGTGCAGCACAGGCAGTGCTACGATGTAGGGGAAAAACCGGGGAGCACTCTCAATCTGTGGGTGAACGAGAGGTTAGATGGTGCGCTAATGGACTAGAAGGTGCAAAGATGTAAGGTCTTACCCATGTGCGTAGAGAACCGGACCGGGGGGAGTGATGAGGAAGCGCGGACTCGGTGTGGCTCCCTTGGACCTTGGCTAGAGGCTTCACAGGTCCAAGGGAGCACTCTGGAGTGGGATCCAGAGCGTGAGGCAACCACACTAGGTTAATTCTGCCGTCTTCCAGCTGACAGCCTTCCGCTTAAATACTCCACCACCATGCCGTGAATCGAGGATCGGCTATGGGGCCACGCCCCCCTGCCAAACGTCACCTGTGGAGAAGAAAAAAAAAGGCAGAGCCGGCAGTGGCTCTGCCTTTTTATAAAAAAACTCAAATTGTTTGTTGTAATGCTATAATTCAGAGAAACACCTGAATCATTTTTGCAAATGTTATGTTCAGTTTTGCTAAAATCTAATTAAAATTCAATTTATGGTTGACATGCAGAATATTATTTTGGTTAGTGATTACAGAGCGTTATGTTACCTTTGTACACCTAATCGGTGTAACTGCCTTGAAGCAACTGAATCAGTTTTGAAGGTTTGAGTTAATATTTCTGTGACTATTTGTAACGGTCTTTTTGTTCTTTAAAATAAAGGAGATGTAATAGTTGGGCATTGTTACAAGTCCGCTAGATGTGACGTAACCAAGCTGTGGCGGATACAGTTGTAAAAACAACACGAAACAGAAAAGGTTGGCGACACACGCACGCCGTTGTCAGACCAAATTGCCTGACTGTGTTCCTTATGACCGAGCTGTGAATATTACACTTTTTGATAAACTATGTTTCATATGCTTAACAAAAGTAGGCTATAGTGAAATATACTTGACTTATACTGAAAGGTATAAACAGAAGTCTAAGATTAAGTACATTAATACTAAGACTTAAGCTTATACTTATACTTAAATATACTTTTCTAATGTACAGAATAATGATGAAACCACTGGATGTTTTGCAAAAGCAACATGTTTCTTAGCTGGCTACAGTGTTCAAAATCGACTCAACTGTATTTTTTATGGTATTTACTTTTGTCTGCCTACAGTATTATATCTTTAATCAATATCTATACAGTTGTTCATGTAACATCTCAGTTAATAATAGTAAGAAAGGAACTGATTAAGTTGTTGTAAGAACAATCCAACAATATTACCATTATCCCATATTCAGAAGATAAATTAATGAATCAGTGACTTATCTGGGTCAAACTCGCTTTTAAACAATATAAAAATGTTAATGAGGTTTTGATTTTTGTGATTTTTATTTTATTATTACAATTAAATAATAATAATAATAATAATAATAATAATAATAATGTTATGTTCATAGTGTTTTTTTCCTAATCCACCTCTTATATCTTTCAATCCTTATGTAATTTTGTCTGTGTTGTGTGCACCTGACTGTTGCTTTAATTCTATAAATTTCCCCGTTGTGGGATAAATAAAGGATTAGCTAATGTTATCTATTCCAAATAACACTTTTTAATAGGATATATGTACTGGGTGCTTTCAAGGTCTTAATTACATTTTCTGTGTGGGCTCCACTAACATATGATAGATAATATCTACTTTGAAAGTTAACATGAACTGCTGCTGAAGATGACCACTCTTATCTACCTGGATGTTCTCTGGAGGACTGAAACGCCTCAGTCAGTGACGTCAGTCTGTGGGTCTGGTCTGTCGGGGCAATGAGAGAAGTTTCTTTCTCCTTTCTCCGTTTCTGTCGCTCGACGTTTTCTTGCTCATGGTTCTTCAGGTGCTTGTATAAATTTGTTGTGTTTCCACTGAATTTAACCGGCTTTTTACAAAACATACAGCTTGATTTCATTTACGGTATTAAAATATAGCCAAACGGCGCTACTTTCCCTCTTCATGTTTTTCCGCTCCTGCAGTCTCTCTCTCCGAGTCTGAGCAGCAGCGCGGTTGTTTGTGTGTGTTGAGTGGAGAGAGCGATGAGTCGGCGGGCCAGGCTGAGCCTGCGAGCTGATTGGCGAAAAGAGAAAAGTTGATAAATATAGTAGATGAAAGCTCCGTGTCTAAATGAGAGGCACCATATGCCATAATATCACTTCACTCACGTTAATGTGGCAAAAGCAACACTTTATTCAGGGTAATGGGTTTAGCGGATTACAGGAAATACAATAGGAGTTACAGTAATACATAATATTGCTTTCAAACTTCAACAATATATTCCTGTTTATCATCGCAGCAAGGTGCACTGTATCTTATTGTCTGGAAGGAAACTAAACAAAAGAACTAACCTCTTGAGATGCTTCAGGTTCCAGCATGATCAAGCAAACTAAGTGAAATAGTCAAATCTTGATCACACATTGCATCAATTTTATTGCTCAATCAATTTTATTGATGCGTAAACAAAATTTAAATATAATAGAGAATGCTCTCTTTGTGTTAATTGGAGAAAATGGAAGAACAGGCTGATTTTAAACCTTTCCTTTTGATTACATTTACATATGTTATCAAAGATTCCTGGATCGACGTGTGCTTCTTTGCTGTTTTGTGTGTCTGCTGTGTTTTCTGTCAGTCGTGACAGATAGGCGTTCACACTAAGCCTGGTTCTGCTGGGGGTTTCTTCTTGTTAAAGGGGAGTTTTCCTCTCCGCCGTCGCTACATGCATGCTCGGTATGAGGGATTGCTTCAAAGCCATCGACAGGGCAAATCATTGTAACACAGTGGTTACATGCTCTTTCATCTGTCTGTATGATTTGATTGAATTTGACTGTGTAAAGTGCCTTAAGATGACATGTTGTGAATTGGCACAATATAAATAAAAATGATTTTAAAATGAAAAGATGGACCTCCATGAGGACTAACTATAAATTGTGTCTGGAGGGTACATTTACTCATATTTTCTTTACGTCAAACTCCTCAGCTGAAGTACCCGTGGTTCGTTTTTTGTTTGACTTGCTCACTCCTGAGTTGTCAGATTAATCTTTGTCTCCTTAAGCAGAGTAGCATTATTAATTTATAGAAAGGTGGTATTATGGGCGATTTTCAGAGATGAATGAGGGTGTTTCCTTTGGCCATTACCCCCTCTGTTAGAGCGAAGCTGAGTATGTACTTCACCTCTCGTTTAGATGAGTCAGAGTTTGGCTAACAAGCAATACCAAAGTGATGGAAGCCTTGTTCCATGGCAAATATTATATATATTATCTTTTAATAATATATATATATATATATATGTGGTTGCTTAAGAGTGCTGCGGGTGGATAACAGGACATTTGTACAGCTGATCCATTAGTAACAATGTGTTTTTCACACAGATGTGATATCTATTTATTTAGCAGTGGTTTGCATCATCTCGTGATATCTGAGGTTGGTGTCAGTGCCCATTTATTCCTCTTATTGATCCACTCTTGATCCTCTCTGTTGTACACACTTGCTTCTACACAACAAATTTCCCTCAGGGCTTCAGTGCTCCCTCCTGACCCTCATAGGGATCCCAAGCCTCTCCTCCATTCTACCTCTCTCTTTCATTCTTAAGCTTTCTGTGTGTGTGCTGGCGTGGAGCTGAGGGAGCAGTGTACTAATATAAACTCTATTGACTGTGCCACTCACTTATTACTGCTATTATAGCTGCTGAGGCCCTCTGGACATCAGTCGATAAAGCGACCCGTCTCTGTTCACTGACGAGGGGCCTCTTTCAGCACAGGAGGTAAATTACATGCTTGATCGACCACCTTAAGATGCAGTTTACTGTAGAGTTGTGAGCGTGTGTGTGAACATGCATGAGAGACACTTCAGTCTTGTGTGCTTAGAAGAATAAGGAAATAAAATAAAATGGGAGCAAGGTTTGATAATGTAACAGTTGTTACGCCCCCAAAGGTCTAGGGGTTCAGGGGCGGCAACATAAAAATGTGTCCAGAGACATGAGTGTAATAAAACTGGTGATTTATTACAAAAAGAATGGGTTTTAACAAACACAAAACAATACAACCCAGTTTAACACAAAATAAAGGTCTGATAATCTTAACAATGCTTAATGTAAATTAAATTACTATGTGTTTAACCAAACTAGGAAGCACAACTAATTCAAAATGGGCCCAAAACAATTGAAAACACCAACGGTGGGGGAAAAGCTTAACAAAAGCCAGCTGTCCCCAAAGAAGGAATGAGTTCTGGAGTCTTTTATACTGGTGCGGTGGGTCTCATTAGCAGTCTGATTGGTGTGGCAGTCCTCTGCTGGTCCAATGAGGTTGCAGCTCCTCTGCAGCCTCCCGGCAGCCAATCAGGTAGGTGTTCTAACACAACTGAATTTGCATAACAATGAAGCCTGCACAGCCTCCAGAGGCCAGGGGCCGTAACACAGTAAATCAACATGTGTATCTGTGTTTATTTGAAAATACTATGGTGACTTGGAATGCAAGCAAACAACTTAATGTTTGCTTCTGTAGACAAACAATCGGTCATGTCATGGACTCCCATGCTCTTGAAATTATTAATGATAAATTAAGCAAGCAAATTACACGAAGTACATGGTCTGGATAACCACCCTCTTCATGTCTATTGACTTAGTCTTCAAGAGTTTATGTAGATGAACTGACATGACATTGGCTTGACTTATCTGTTACTTTTTAAACATTTTTAATCCTGAATTAAATGCAAATATATTTCTTATGCCCCCCCTTTTTTTGTAAGTCCCATGTCCCTTTAGTTCAGGGGTTTTCAAAGTCCAGCCTGTGGACCATTTGGAGCCCTTAGAATGATTTTATGTTAGGTGTTTTTGAGTTGTGTTTCATGCTTCCGTTTCCTCATTTCCTTGTGGTTTATTTGATAGATGTTGCCTTAATTCTTTGCATTTGATTTCTAGTTTATTCTTGTGCTCATTTTTATTTGGATATTCTATTGCATTTCTTCCTGTGCTTTCTCCCTACACAGTTCCTGCTCATTTACTCTTCACTCCCTCAGTCTTTTCAGCTCTTATTGGTCTAATCCAGGGATTCCCAAAGTGTGGGGGGTGCGCGAGCAGAAAACTATAATGGCGGTCCGACGGTGTTTTTCCCCCACATCATAAAGACGTGAAAATAAACACTTCCTTTGTAAAGATTGAAATCAAAAACTGTAAATTTAATCAATAAACAAAATGTATTGTAATGATCCATATTAGACTTTATTGCTAAATGCTGTTGCACACTTACTGTTTCTTTAAATAGGTTGTTTTGGGTTTATACCGGAAGAAATGTGTGGCTTCCGGGGGGAGGAGTGGTGGTTCGGGGACTAGTGGGGTGAAAGCTGTCCCGTTCTGTTCGTCCTAAAATAAAGTGTTAGCAGCAAAACCTTGGTCTGGTGCTTGAGTGTCATAACGGAACGATACACTATTTACACAAAATGTATTTATCTAAAAGAATTGAACTGAATTTACTTCAAATTATATTCAAATTTTATTTATGTAACGTTTGGGCTGCATCTACAGCTCAAATCTATCTATCTATCTATCTATCTATCTATCTATCTATCTATCTATCTATCTATCTATCTAATTATTATTATTTTTTTTTTGAAGATTGGGGGTGCGTCAAGCCGGTTGGGACATGGAAGGGGGTGCACGGCTGAAAAAGTTTGAAAACCCCTGTATTAGGGGGTACACTCTCCAAACCAACCTAACCCTGTCTGAAAAGATTATTTCACTTGAAATTGTTTTGCCCCCCCGGCACTACAACCACACACTATCACCACTAATATTCTTTCCCAGGAATGATATAATTACTCACACCTTCAAAAAAGTAACACTTTTGTTTTGTCAGTCCTTAAAATATGTTTCCAATTAATTAATTTCAAACTAAGTTAACTTCTTTAAGTTTTGTTGTTTCCTCTCTGAATCGCTAATTACATTTTCTTGCCATCCCTTCTTTTCATTTAGTAATAAGCCATTTGAACAAATCTCTGTTTGTGGAAATGTGTCCCATGGGATCTTGGCCCTACCATTTTGCACCACCTTTGACTTTAGCAATGCTACTCAATATGTAGCATTGCCATGGGGCGACATGGCACAGAGGTTAGGGAGTTCGTCTTGCAATTGGCGGGTTGCCGGTTCGATCTCCCGCACTGACTGTCTCTGTCGTTGTGTCCTTGGGCAAGACACTTCACCCGCCTGCTGGCGGTGGTCAGAGGGCCCGGTGGCGCCGTTGTATGGCAGCCTCGCCTCTGTCAGTCTGCCCCAGGGCAGCTGTAGCTACTAACATAGCTCACCACCGTCAGGGTGTGTGTGAATGGGTGAATGACTGAACTGTAGTGTAAAGCGCTTTGGAGGTCGTCAAGACTAGTTAAAAAGCGCTGTGCAAGCCATTTACCAATATATACAGCCTTGTCACACACTACTCCAGACATTTTGAATTGAGAAAGCTTTCTGGATGGGAAGCGAAATGTCTTCACCTTCCATCCCTTTTTTAATGCCTGTGCAATCTAATCCTTCAAATGGATAAGTCAACAATTTATCATAGAGAAACAGAAACAAACAACCAGGCACACGGTTCGGAACCTTTAAAGGTTTCCAATAGACCTAATATGCAGGCCGTGGGCTTTTTATAGGGAAGCCGGAGTACCCGGAGAGAACCTATGTTTTAGGGAGGAGTTCTGATTTAACTAACAAAGCCAATTTCAGTGAGGGGCTGATTTAAATGATATAAAACGAAGGAATGGGGTTCACAGACATGCAGAGGTGGATAAAAATGAACGCCGTTTTAAGGAACCTCTGTATCCAGTGCTTTGAGCGTGCTGAATACCAATGATTAAATGCATCAGCAGCATATCAAAGCCTCCCTTGATTAGTCTTTTGGACTCTACACGTGGCAGGTCTAGTTGGATGGCCGTCAATAGGTGGGAGTTTTAAGGTTGTCTTTTCACTGGCAGTGCTGTCCCTCAATACAGAGCTCTGAGGTCTGCTAAGTTTGGAGAGTGGTATGGGGGGTTTCCTTACAGGGCCATCAATAGGTGAGACTTTTGAGGTTGTCTTTTTACTGGCAGTGCTGTCCCTCAGTACAGAGCTCTGAGGTCTGCTAAGTTCGAAGGACGTTATGGGGTTTTTCCTTACAGGGCCATCAATAGGTGAGACTTTTAAGGTTGTCTTTTCACTGGCAGTGCTGTCCCTCAATACAGAGCTCTGACGTCTGCTAAGTTTGGAGAGTGGTATGCGGGATTTCCTTACAGGGCCGTCAATAGGTGGGAGTTTTAAGGTTGTCTTTTCACTGGCAGTGCTGTCCCTCAATACAGAGCTCTGAGGTCTGCTAAGTTTGGAGAGTGGTATGGGGGATTTCCTTACAGGGCCGTCAATAGGTGGGAGTTTTAAGGTTGTCTTTTCACTGGCAGTGCTGTCCCTCAATACAGAGCTCTGAGGTCTGCTAAGTTTGGAGAGTGGTATGGGGGATTTCCTTACAGGGCCATCAATAGGTGAGACTTTTAAGGTTGTCTTTTTACTGGCAGTGCTGTCCCTCAGTACAGAGCTCTGAGGTCTGCTAAGTTCGAAGGACGTTATGGGGTTTTTCCTTACAGGGCCATCAATAGGTGAGACTTTTAAGGTTGTCTTTTCACTGGCAGTGCTGTCCCTCAATACAGAGCTCTGAGGTCTGCTAAGTTTGGAGAGTGGTATGGGGGATTTCCTTACAGGGCCGTCAATAGGTGAGACTTTTAAAGTTGTCTTTTTACTGGCAGTGCTGTCCCTCAGTACAGAGCTCTGAGGTCTGCTAAGTTCGAAGGACGTTATGGGGTTTTTCCTTACAGGGCCATCAATAGGTGAGACTTTTAAGGTTGTCTTTTCACTGGCAGTGCTGTCCCTCAATACAGAGCTCTGAGGTCTGCTAAGTTCGAAGGACGTTATGGGGTTTTTCCTTACAGGGCCATCAATAGGTGAGACTTTTAAGGTTGTCTTTTTACTGGCAGTGCTGTCCCTCAATACAGAGCTCTGAGGTCTGCTAAGTTTGGAGAGTGGTATGGGGGGTTTCCTTACAGGGCCATCAATAGGTGAGACTTTTAAGGTTGTCTTTTCACTGGCAGTGCTGTCCCTCAATACAGAGCTCTGAGGTCTGCTAAGTTCGAAGGATGTTATGAGGCTTTTCCTTACAGGGCCGTCAATAGGTGAGACTTTAAAGAGTGTCTTTATATTGACAGTGCTGTTCCCATCCAATACAATCCTATTAGTTTTAGGAGGTTCAGGGGACGGTGGAGGTCTGTTGTGCCTTCTCTGTAGAAGAGTGCAAGGTTTCAGGGGCATCAAGGGAGGAAATGCCCCTTTGCTCCCTCCGTGTGACTGATTTCTAATTTGCGCCCGTCTTGATTCTGCAAGAGCGATGTCCTTTTCCCTATAAACAGCCTCTATTTTCTTTTGAAGCTCAAATCTTTTCTGTTTTGCAATTTTAAGCCGCCTGTCCAATTCCAATTCAAATGATGTCCCCGGAGCTTCCTGATTTTCCATTTCTCTGAGTAGCTTTTCCTTCACAGGAGCCTCCTTGGCAGCTTCTTTCCCCCTTATTTCTACCATTGTGTCACACACGATTTTCTTACGTTTCTCACCAGACTTGACTTTTTCAGGAGTGTACCCCTCACTATTGTGTTCCAGATTCCCTAACTTAGATTTACTACCTTCTCTTTGCACTGTTGTGCTTAGGGCTCTCTCCTCACCCGTCTTCTTCTGAGCTTCTTTTTTCATGACCATGGCCAGATTCTCAAACACGATTCCTTTGCATTTTTCGCGATGTCTGGTCTTTTGGAGAACCTCGTTGTTTGCCTTGATGGATTTGAGGTGTATCTCATCCGGGGTGCCTTTAGTTTGAGGACCCGCTCCTTGACTTGTTTTCTCCTGCACTTTGGTCGAAGAGCAGGGCTGTTTATGGTTTCCCATGTGAGGTCTTTGATTTTCAGATGGATTCTTGAGCGTTTCTGTCTCTTGCCTCGGTTGTCTCTTCCTTTCTGAATGCTGTTTCTTTTCTGTCCTTTGAGAACTGCTGGTTAACTCAAGGTAGTCCATGTCTGTCTCGTTTCTCTCTGTCTAACTCAAAGGAAGTTCCACACTGAATCTGATGTCAGATTGTAGAGTTCTTTAAAGGGTGTGATGTCACAAACCGCTGTTTGGTCATTCATGGAATGGTTTCTAAGCGCCTCTTAGAATTTGTCCTTTATGACATCATCAGTTGGGGAGAATTGGAACAGTATCAAGGGCTTTTTAAAAGTTGTTTTTAAACTCCTATAGTAAACTCAGTTTTATGAAAGTTTTTACCAGTTTCCACTAAATACACGTGTTGCTATTGTTACCAGAGAACACATGTGGAGTTGATTCAAAGCATCTTTTTATTTTTTTTTTTTTGGGGTGGCTCGCTTTTTATTAGAGAAGGCTGACAGGAAGGGGGTGGAAGATGGGGAGAGACATGCGGCAAAGGACCACAGGTCGGACCCGGGTCAACCCTGTCGAGGACTAAAACCTCTGTATATGGGTCGCGCTACCCGCTCACACCTCCCAGAGCACAAAGATCCAACCCCTGACCTCCCAATAAAAACAGATTTGTATCTCTGTCTTTGCCCAAAATGTCAAAGCATGACTTGTCTTACACGCGAGCTGCCACTAGGGGGTGCGCGAGCTGAAAACTATAATGGCGGTCTGACGGTGTTTTTCCCCCACACCATAAAGACGTGTAAATAAACATTTCCTTTGTAAAGATTCAAATCAAAAACTGTAAATTTAATCAATAAACAAAATGTATTGCAATGATCTGTTTTAGACTTTATTGGTAAATGCTGTTGCACACAACAGTATACTGTTTCTTTAAGTAGGTTGTTTTGTGTTTATACTGAAGAAATGTGTGGCTTCCGGGAACACGCACAGGTATATCATCAGAGTTTAGTCTGAGAAGTCTGGTCTCTGCTTTAGAGACGCTTCAGGTTGTGGAGGATTGACCAATCTTTCTCTGGCTTCTGCTGTGAATGTTGTGTGTAACCTTATTGCAATTTAATTCAAATTATGTTCAAATTTTATTTATATAACGTTTGGGCTGCAGCTACAGCTCATATATATATATATATATATATATATATATATATATATATATATATATATATATATATATATATATAAATTATTATTATTATTATTATTATTATTACTACATATATATATCTTTTTTTTTTTTTTGAAGATCGGGGGTGCCTCAAGCCGGTTGGGACATGGAAGGGGGTGCGCGGCTGAAAAAGTTTGGGAACCCCTGGTCTAAGCGGTTTCTTATTCTCTCCTGACAGTCCTCACCTGATTCTCAAATCCTCTCTTCACACTCTTCCTGTTTTTATACTGTTTGCTTTCATTGTTTTTTTGCTGGAACCGCTTTCCTAATGAATTATCTGTGTATAATAGCTCAACATTTTTCAAACTGCTTAATCATGAGAATGCAATGGATTGGTTTAGCTTAATAACCATTTGATGGTTTGCAATACAACTTTTACCTTCCTTTTATTTAACGTATTGTTTAATTGCGTTTAGGCAGGCTAGATTTCGTTGACCTTAGCACAAATATTTCTTTTAATCTTTCTTGACAAGAATTTTGTTTTTCCTCCGTGAGGATTATATGTCATTAGCGATGTTTAGGCAACGCACGGCAAGGCAAATTTATTTGTATAGCACAGTTCAGTACAAGGACAACGCAAAGTGCTTTAGATGATTAAAACATAGGAAAATAGAAACACAATAATGTGTTGTAATGTTTTTCAGACTGATAGATGCCAGTGGATTTGTTTTTCATATTTTGTCTGCAATTTATCAAGATTGGGGCATGATGTGTTGCAATGTGGGATGTTTTACCACACTTCATGTAGTCAGAAAGGTTGAATTGGACATTTCAATTGCTTGTTTTATTTTTATCGATTAAATTATTTGAAAAAGGCTTTTGTATTTCTTAAGGTCATGTTTGTCTTATTTTTACATTTGCCTTGATGACATTAAAAGCAAAAAGAGAAGGAATCTGTGAGAGGGTAAATACACCACTATGGAACTTTAAAGTGGATGGATCCATGGTTCTGACTTCCTGTTTGCGGTAAGGCGTAATGTGTCACTTCCTGTTGCTGTGTGAACGACGGATTTTTGCTCTCTCGCTTTTTATCTTTAAACCTCTTTGCTGTAACACCTGTTTCCAAACATAAACACTTTTAAAACATTTTCTGTGGCTGCTCATCACGTTTGGGAACTCCTCGTGTTTCACACGGTTTGTTCTTTGGCGTGATAACAGGGCGCTAGCCTAGCGTTAGCCAAGCCTTAGCCTCATAATGGCTTCTCCGTCTGACTAAGTCTCCTATCTGCTGCTCTCTGTGTCAGATGTTCAGTTATTCCTCTGCCTCCTTTAGTGATAATGGTACATGTAATAAATGTAGTATTTTTGTAGCTTTGGAGGCAAGGGTGTCAGAACTGGAGACCCGGCTCCGTGCTGTTGAAAAACCAGCTGATAGCCGCTCCTTTGCTAGCGCGGAGCCACAAAGAGTAACTTCACGTAGCGAACCAACAGCCGCACTCAAACAACCGGTTAAGCAGGCCGGCTGGGTGACGGTTCGTAGTAAGCATAGCTCTAGATTTCAGCCCCCAGATCACCACCAACCCATCTGCGTTTCTAATAAATTTTCCCCTTCTGAGCGACAGTCTCGCCGATGAGCCGACCTTAATTATTGGCAGCTTTGTAATAAGAAACGTGGCACTAAAGAAACCAGGAACCATAGTTAAATGCCTACCAGGGGCCAGAACGGGCGACATAGAATCCTACCTAAAACTGCTGGCTAAGGATAAGCGTAAATACCGCAAAATTGTTATTCACGCTGGCGGTAATGACACCCGGTCACGCCGATCAGAGGTCACCAAAGTTGGTGTTGCTTCGGTGTGTGAGTTTGCTAAAACAATATCGGACTCTGTCATTTTCTCTGGTCCCCTGCCTGATCTGACCAGTGATGACAAGTTTAGCCGCATGTCATCATTCAACCGCTGGTTGTCTAGGTGGTGTCCAGAAAACGACGTGGGCTACATTGATAACTGGCAAACTTTCTGGGGAAAACCTGGTCTGATCAGGAGAGACGGCATTCATCCCACTTTGGATGGTGCAGCTCTTCTTTCTAGGAATCTGGCCGGATTTATTAGTTCTCCTAAATGCTGACAACCCAGGGTCCAGACCAGGAAGCAGAGCCGTAGTTTAACACACCTCTCTGCAGCTTCTGTACTGTTACCCACCCATTACCCTATTGAGACAGTGTCTTTCCCACGGCCAAAACTTAACAGATCAAAAACTGATCTAAAGGGAACAAATCCTAAAAATCTAATAAAAATCCATACGGATCACTTTGAACCAAAAAATAAAAGAATTAAATGTGGTCTATTAAATATAAGGTCTCTCCCTCCAAAGACTTTGTTAGTTAATGAATTGATTTCTGATAATCAGATTGATCTGTTTTGTCTCACAGAAACCTGGCTACAAGAGGACTACGTTAGTATAAATGAGTCAACTCCCTCCAGTTATTCAAATTTCCACATTCCCAGATCTGTGGGAAGAGGAGGAGGAGTGGCAACCATCTTTCAGTCTGATTTATTAATTAGTCCCAGGCCAATTAATAACTACAGTTCTTTTGAACATTTAACCCTCAGTTTCCCTCATCCAAACTGCAAAGCAATAAAACCTCTTCTGTTTATTGTTTTGTATCGTCCACCAGGCCCTTACACTCAGTTTTTGGATCAACTGTCAGACTTCTTATCTGATTTGGTGTTAAATACTGACAAGGTTATTAATTCTGAATACCGCAGTTCTGTGACTAAATCAGCATCTTCCAAAGGACGCAGAGGTACAGATCCTCCTCCTCTACATATAAAAGAACATGCCTGTCCTGAAGACCTTCGGATAACTTCCTTGTGATATTCAGCGGGCCCTGGCAGTACGTTTATCAGTCAAGACCGCTTCCAGCATAAGCCTGGGCCTCCTGACGGAGAACATGGAATATCTGTTATGATACGTGGCAGAAATAAGAAAAGCAAAAGGAAAACAGACAGGAATAATCAGTCGTACTTAAAAGTCATAACCTGTCAGATGCAACCTGCCACAGAGACATCATCAACCACCAAATCATATAAACTGGGTTTACTAAATATTAGATCTCTGTCAGGAAAATCCCTTTTAATTAATGACTTCATTATTGATAATAATCTTGATGTAATGTTTTTAAAGGGGAAGTCCGGTCAACAAGGAAAAATCAGGGTATCATTAGCTATAACTAAAACTAATACGTTTGTGGTTATTTAATGAACTTATCTTTAATCAATAAGAAAATAAAAACATAAATTGTCGTCTGAATCACTGTGTATGGGGGCTGACATGACTGCCCAAATATGGGCAGTAAGGGGCGTTTGACATCACATCCTGCGACGTGGAAGAGCGGAAGCGGCGACAGCATTTCTCTCCGCTTTCCATGCAAAGTCAATAGGAGCCGTTCTACACAGCTGCGATCATCAATAATTATTTCGGATTTCCAGAGGACTTCACCGCTGACATTCCCAAGAGCTATTGCTGAAGCAACAATGCCCACGTGCATGGCCATCGGATGTTCCAACACAACTGGTAAAAGAGGAAAAAACATTGCTTATTTCAACACAGTCACTTCAGCTATCTCTCCTCCGCTGTGTGTGTGTGTGTGTGTGTGTGTGTGTGTGTGTGTGTGTGCGCGCGCTCAGCTGCAGCGCCGGTGCAAAGCCGTGATCAGCCCAGCATGTGCTGGAATGCTCTTATATTTTAATACTTATACTATAATAATCAGCTAACTTAAGTCACTTCAGCGATCTCTCCTCCACTGTGTGTCTGTGTGTGTGTGCGCGCGCTCTGCTGCAAACTGAAACTGAAACCCCGTCTGTTAGATGCAAAGCCGTGCTGCGCGGAGCGCGCACACACACACACACACACACACGCGTGTATAGATATATACTGTAGGACCCGACTGAGTTTGATCTTGGAAAATAGTGCGCCGTGACAAACAGAGCGTTGAAACTTGCTCAACAGCGGGTCCGCCGAGTGACGTAAAAAAATGGGAGGTGACAGTACTATTCTTGACCAAGATGGATTCCTCCACATAAACATGATTAAATGAGAATTATTATTAATTTAAAAAACTTATAATTTTTTGCACAGTATGTAGTAGTTTTATATTTAAAGTACTTTCAGCAGTTTGAATTCTGATTTTGACCGGACTTCTCCTTTAACAGAAACATGGTTACATGAATTTAATGAAGCAGCTATTCTGCTGGAGTCAACACCTCCAAACTACAATTTTCTTTGTGAGAGCAGACAGCAAAGGAAAGGTGGAGGAGTGGCAACATTGTTTAATGATTCACTAAAGTGTAAAAAGGTGTTTTTGGGAAAATTCGACTCTTTTGAACATTTGGCTCTCCAGGTAAAGAGCCCGGTACGAACTATGTTTCTGAATGTTTACAGGCCTCCTAAGTCCACATCAAACTTTTTTAATGATTTTAGTGACCTACTGTCTGTGATATGTGTTGATTATGACTTTTTAATTATTGTTGGAGACTTCAACTTTCACGTTGACAACCCTGAAGACAGAAGTGCAAAAGAACTGTGTGACACACTTAGAAACTTTGGTTTAACTCAACATGTTAAACAGCCAACACACAAACAGGGACATATTTTAGACTTGATCATCACTAAAGGTCTAAACATTTCACAGGTCAATGTAACTGATGTTGCCTTATCTGATCACTTCTCCGTTACCTTTGAATGTATAATTTCCAGTGACTCATTTAGCCAAAGGGACATCATAAGAAAACGCACCTTTAAGGACAATGCCACAGAAACTTTTATTCAAGCTTACTCTGCTACCTCAACCTTGGGCTGCAACTCTGTAGATGAGCTAGTGGATAACTTTCAGTCTAAAGTCTCAGACCTCATTGACTGCATTGCTCCAGTCAAAGTGAAGGTTTTTTCCGGGAAGAATAAATCTCCTTGGAGAAATGCTCCAGCAGTTAGAGGTGAAAAAAGGGAATGTCGGAAAGCTGAACGCAGGTGGAGAAAGAACAGACTTCAGGTTCACTATGACATCTATAAAGAGAGACTTTACAGATATAACTTACAACTGAAAAACGCAAGAGAATCTTTCTTCTCAGAGATCATCAAGAAAAACATTAATAATGCTCGTGTCTTATTTTCCACAGTCGACAGGTTAACAAATCCTCCTATGTCAGTGACTTCTGAACTCCACTCCACCAGGGCCTGCAATGAATTTGCTAACTTCTTTACTGAGAAAATCCTAAAGATTAGACGATCTGTTTGTACATCCACACCAACTCTAGAACCAAAGCCGTATTCAGCTGGGACTTATCCTGACAAAATGTCCCAATTCAGCCAAATAAACCACAAAAGCTTAGAGGAGATCATTCAGCAGCTAAGTTCCTCCTCAAGCTGCCTTGATGTTCTCCCCACAGCCTTCTTTAAAAAAGTTTTACCTGTCATAGTGTCTGATTTGACCCAGATAATAAACACGTCCCTTCTGTCAGGTGTTTTCCCTCAGTCCCTAAAAACAGCAATTATCAAACCACTGCTGAAAAAGAACAATTTAGACAAACTTCTACTCCAGAACTACAGGCCCATCTCAAACCTCCCCTTTATCAGTAAGATTATTGAAAAAGCTGTATTTCAACAATTAAACACCTTCTTAACAACGACCAGCCGCTTTGACGTTTTCCAGTCTGGCTTCCATGCTCACCACAGCACAGAGACCGCCCTTATCAAGGTGTTTAATGATATCCATATAAATACAGACTGTGGAAGAACCACCGTGCTGGTACTATTGGACCTCAGTGCAGCATTTGATACTGTCGATCACTCCATTCTGTTAGACCGTCTGGAAAACTGGGTCGGCCTCTCTGGTACAGCTCTCAACTGGTTTAAATCCTACTTAAAGGACAGGGAATTTTTTGTATCAGTAGGTAACTTTACATCAGAGATGAAAAAAAATCACATGCGGGGTTCCCCAAGGGTCCATCCTGGGTCCCCTCCTTTTCAATATCTACATGCTCCCTCTAGCTCAGATAATAAAAAACAACAACATCAGCTACCATAACTATGCAGACGACACACAGCTCTACATCACCATGTCACCAGGTGACTATAAACCAGTTCAAGCACTGAGTAGATGCTTAGAAGAAATCAATGCCTGGATGTGCCAAAATTTTCTTCAGTTGAATAAAAACAAAACAGAAGTAATAATTTTTGGACCAATAGAGGAGAGATCAAAGGTTAGCACACAGCTTCAGCTGCTTCAGCTAAAAACCACTAATCAGGCCCGAAATCTGGGAGTAGTGATGGACTCAGACCTGAACCTCCAAAAGCATCTAAAGACAATTACAAGGTCGGCTTTCTATCACCTGAAAAATATTTCTAGGATTAAAGGACTGATGTCTCAGCAGGATCTGGAAAAACTAATCCATGCGTTTATTTTTAGTAGAATTGATTACTGCAACGGTGTTTTCACAGGTCTGCCTAAAAAGTGGATCAGACAGCTGCAGCTGATCCAGAACGCTGCTGCCCGCGTCCTCACTAAGACTAAGAAAGTAGAGCACATCACCCCAGTTCTAAAGTCCTTACACTGGCTCCCTGTATCTCAGAGAATAGACTTTAAAATACTTCTGTTAGTCTATAAATCCATAAATGGCTTAGCACCTAAATACATCACAGACTTGTTATCGGTGTATCAACCATCCAGACCACTCAGGTCTTCTGGCTCCAGCCTGCTCTGCATACCTAGAACTAGAACTAAACAAGGAGAAGCAGCATTTAGTTCCTATGCTCCACTGATCTGGAACAAACTTCCAGAAAATTGTAAAGGTGCGGAAAGCCTGAGTTCCTTTAAATCAAGATTAAAAACACATTTGTTTAGGATTGCCTTCGACTGTTCTAGTTAACTGAATCACCACTTTTTTGCTCTAATTTCTATCTACATTTTATTCTTACTTGCTTTTATTCTGTTTTAATTTGCTATATTTTAATCATGTAAAGCACTTTGCATTGTCCATGTACTGAATTGTGCTATATAAATAAATTTGCCTTGCCTTGCCTTGCCTTATAGTGGGTGATTTTAACATCCATGTTGACACTGAATGTGATAACCTTAGTGTAGCCTTTAAAACTATCCTAGATTCAATTGGTTTTGCTCAAAATGTGCATAAGCCAACGCACTCTCGGCTCCATACTTTGGACCTTGTGCTGACATATGGCATTGATTGTGAAGAACTAACAGTATTCTCTCACAACCCTGTCCTATCTGATCATTTTTTAATAACATTTGAGTTTAATCTAACCGATTTCTCCACCCCCAAAAGAGGGTTCCATTATAGTAGATCTTTATCGGATAATGCTGTATCAAAACTTAAAGAGTCTGTCCCCCTCTTAATATCCTCAGTATTGCAGAAATGCCCTGTAGATGGCAGCAATGCTGTTTCTTCCCATTCACAAATAGATACATTTGCTAACAGTGTGACTTCCTCATTGCGTTCTGCATTAGATAATGTAGCTCCCTTGAAAAAGAAGGTGATAATTCACAGGAAGCTGGCTCCCTGGTTTAATTCAGAGCTGCGTTCCTTGAAGCACAATGTTAGGAAATTGGAGAGAAAATGGCGCTCTACACACCAAGAGGAATCCTACTTAATCTGGAGGGACAGTCTATTGTTGTATAACAAGACCCTTCGCAGAGTTAGAGCAGCATATTTTTCATCATTAATTGAAGAGAATAAAAATAATCCTAGATTTCTCTTTAGTACAGTTGCCAAACTTACTCAGAGCTGCAGCTCTGTTGATCCATCCATTCCCTTAGCTCTTAGTAGTAATGATTTTATGGGATTCTTCATAAATAAAATTGATGCCATTAAAAATAAAATAATTGGCATCCTCCCAAACATGATTACCTCATCCCCAGTAAGTAAGGCAGCATTGGAGGAATCTTTAGAACCTGCGCTGTGTCTGAACTGTTTAGAAGCAGTAGAGCTTTCTGAGCTATCTAAAATCTTAGCTTCATCTAAACCTTCTACCTGTATGTTAGACCCAATCCCAACCAAGTTGTTTAAGGAGGTATTCCCTTTGATCAGTGGTCCTATTTTAGACATGATTAATCTATCCTTAGTAAATGGATATGTACCACAGGTTTTTAAAGTAGCTGTTATTAAACCTTTACTTAAGAAACCTTCTCTTGATCAAGATGAGCTAGTAAACTACAGACCTATATCTAATCTTCTTTTCTTATCTAAAATGCTTGAGAAAGTAGTTGCTAATCAACTTTGTGAACATTTACAAAGCAATGACCTACTTGAGGAGTTTCAGTCAGGCTTCAGAGCTCATCATAGCACTGAAACGGCTCTGGTGAAGGTCACTAATGATATTCTCATGGCCTCAGATAATGGACTTGTGTCTGTACTTGTCCTGTTAGATCTTAGTGCTGCATTTGATACAGTTGACCACAATATTCTCCTACAAAGACTTGAACATACTGTAGGGATTAAGGGGAAAGCATTAGGCTGGTTTAAATCTTATCTGTCGGACAGATTCCAGTTTGTTCATGTTAATAATAAATCTTCCTCAAACTCTAGGGTCACCTGTGGAGTACCACAGGGTTCAGTCCTTGGACCAATTCTCTTTACTATATATATGCTTCCGATCGGCAAAATTATCAGACAGCATGGGATTAATTTCCACTGTTATGCTGATGACACTCAGCTATATCTATCCATAAATCCTGATGAATCCAATCAATTACTTCGACTGCAGTCATGTCTTGATGACATCAAAAGCTGGATGACTTTAAATTTCCTGCATCTAAATTCTGACAAGACCGAAGTTGTAATCTTTGGGCCAGTGTCCTCAAAAAATAAACTTCTTAACCAATCACTTAATCTGGATGACATTAACTTGGCCTCTGGTAATAAAGTAAAAAACCTTGGTGTTATTTTTGACCAAGACATGTCATTTAAATCCCATATTAAACAGGTTTCCAGAGTTTCCTTTTTTCACCTCCGGAATATCGCCAAAATTAGAAACATTCTGTCCAGGAGTGATGCTGAAAAACTAGTCCATGCATTTGTTACTTCAAGGCTGGACTATTGTAATTCTTTACTATCAGGAAGTCCACAAAATGCAATTCAAAGTCTTCAGCTGATCCAAAATGCTGCAGCAAGAGTTCTGATGAAAATCAACAAGAGGGATCATATTTCTCCAATTTTAGCTTCCCTTCATTGGCTTCCTGTTAAATCAAGAATAGAATTTAAAATTCTTCTTCTAACGTATAAAGCCCTTAATAATCAAGCTCCATCATATATCAGAGCTCTGATTACTCCGTATGTTCCTAACAGAGCACTTCGCTCTCAGACTGCAGGTCTGCTGGTGGTTCCTAGAGTCTCTAAAAGTAGAATGGGAGGCAGATCCTTTAGCTATCAGGCTCCTCTCCTGTGGAACCAACTCCCAGTTTTGGTCCGTGAAGCAGACACCCTGTCTACTTTTAAGACTAATCTTAAAACCTTCCTTTTTGACAAAGCTTATAACTAGAGTGGCTCATGTTACTCTGAGCTACCTTTATAGTTTTGCTGCTATAGGCTTAGGCTACTGGAGGACATCAGGGCCTACTTTTCTCACTCTACTGATTTCTACTGTTCTCCAGTCTACTGTTCTCCAGATTTGCATTGCATTACATTGAAATGACTGTTGTCATTTCAGCTTTTAACTTTTTTGTTCTCTCTCTTTTTTCTTCATAGTAGGTACACCTGGTCTGACGTTCTGTTGACTGTGAAATCATCCAGGGAGGACAGATCACCGACTATTACCATCTAATGTAGAACAGATTACTAGATCAATGTGTGCTTCTGTGCTTTTTTGTCTCTCTTGTTGTGTCTCTGCTCTGTCTTCTGTAACCCCAGTCGGTCGAGGCAGATGACCGTTCATACTGAGCCCGGTTCTGCCGGAGGTTTTTTTTTTCCCGTTAATGGGTGGTTTTTCTTCCCACTGTCGCTTCATGCTTGCTCAGTATGAGGGATTGCAGCAAAGCCATGTACAATGCAGACGACTCTCCCTGTGGCTCTACGGTTCCCCAGGAGTGAATGCTGCTTGTCGGGACTTTGATGCAATCAACTGGTTTCCTTATATAGGACATTTTGACCAATCTGTATAATCTGACCCAATCTGTATAATATGATTGAACTTGATTTTGTAAAGTGCCTTGAGATGACATGTTTCATGATTTGGCGCTATATAAATAAAATTGAAATTGAAATTGAAAATTAAAGTATTGCTATATATAGTTCCATCTTTTCACCTACTTAAAAGGAACTTGTCTGTTATCCCAATTTTGGCCTCATTTTTGTTTGCTTTTCAGAATGTAACACAAATACTGGGATTTTTTGACATGTAGTCCAAAAATGTCCCTTTAGTTTATAAAATCTTTGCCTTAACCAAAATACAAATGACATTGAATGATCACTAAAAGCATGACAATAATTTAATATAACAGATGGTTTTCAATACAGGCATTTTTTTATAAAGTCCTTTAAATCCAACTACCTAGAACAGACCAAACATTGTTTTCGTCTTCTCCTATTTGTGGTCATTGCTTTTCTTCATGTAGGGCAGTTTGGCCGGTGGCGTTTGTCCTATAATGCTGACGTGTAGCTCATTAAAGGAGGCCACTGGCAATACCGGAGGGAGCTGAGTAGGTTATATGATTGACAGCACTGACATTCAAACAGAAGGAGACAGTATGTGAAACAGCAAGGTCACTGGCAGGGTATATACACATGTAGAAAATTACTAGAATGGGTAAAATCTTTGCACGATTTAATCTACTTCTGTCACATCTACACAAACACACTTACAGGAAGCATTAAAATCTTATGACGAAGGTCTATGGTGAGACGCTGGTATGAATAGGTGATAAGGTGGCCCAGATAATTGTGAGTTGGTTGTTTCTTAACAAAACATGTCTCAATAGGTTGGCGATGATAACAAACAAGGTCACTGCAGATAAAATATCTGTTTTTAGCAATGAGACTTTGAAATTTGACCTCAAATAATATGTGTTTTCTGGACCTTATAGATAATTTTTGTGAACCTTCAAGATTCTGTTAATGTTGTAATGATGCATCACAGCTGTTAGATAACCATGAGGGATACTTGCTGCTAAATTTTGCCCCATATTCATGCTTGCGACAGATGGATAGGGAGACTTCATTAAGTATAAAATTACACACACACAGCGTGGAGGACGATGGGAAATTGCTGATTAAATTAAGGTAAAATTAAGTGAGAAGTTTGGGGAACTTTTGCTGATACCCCTCAGGTGACAATCCGATTAACTTCATTAACATACCTGGCTGGAGCTCCAGTGTTTGGAGGGAAGAGAAACAGGCAATGCATGGTGGATATACGTGGGGGGTGGTGCTGGTGGGAAGGTGGTAAAATCAGGATGAGGCAGCTGCCAGATGGAGAGGTGAGCGAGAAATGAGGGAGGGGGAGGAGGGCTGAGTGATATCTGCAATGTGCAGGGTACGAAGTGTGTCATCTGTCATCTAATAGAAAACTGTATGTGGCCAAGACTGAAATGCAAAATTACACTTTCCCTGCCCATCTTACTCTCACATTCTGCTGCTATTTGTACCCACAGGGTAACTGGTCCAATCACCAACAGTCACAGCTCTGTCCATGACCGTCTACCTTCCTCCATGTTATTCACTGCAGCTTTGTCACCTGTCACACATGCAATAGTGGTGCAATTTCTAATTCAACTGTGTGATCTGAATCTGAAGTAAGCACGGGATGAAAAGCTGTCTGGAGGCTGTGTTTGTGCGAGAGTGGTTTAATCTAAATATTCTGATTGAGCTGCAATTGAATAGTCAAAGCAAAAGCTTCTCGTTTCCCTTTCAGATGAATGCTCCTGTTTACCGCTTGTTGGCAAACAGTCATCTTAAATGAATAGGCTGATTGGCAAAATATGTTGACAATTAGCAGTTTAAGTGCAAGAAAAAAAAGGATGAAATCACATAAATGTTGCTGTTGATGAGCTGTTGCTTAATTGTTAGGGTGCAAATGATTACATTTGGCAATGATGCCGTCTTGTGGGAGATTTAAAACACAGTCATGCATAAAATTTAATTTAACCCTAATGCTTCTGCACAGAGGCAGTTCTTGCCTGCATGGTGCCCTGGGCGAGCCCTTCTTCTTCACCACTTCCACCCCACACATAAGCAAACATAGACATGCTCCCCTGACATCGGCCATTCTTTTCAACAGCGCAGTTTGATCTCGAAAGTTTTCATTCAACGTGAAAAGTATTTCCGCCTTAACAGATTTCCTATATTTTTTCTGTCATAGTTTTAGATCATCAAACAGAGTTTAATATCAGAGAAAAATAACTAGGAAAAATGTATAAATAGATCATTTAATTTATTAAGACAGAAATGCATCCAAGCAAACTTGGGTCAATGTGAAAGCACTCACCTCACTTGTTAAATCATGAACTAACTGTGATTAACCACAGTTCTGGAAAACACCCAGGTGTTATTACTGTCAATTAACCTGTCTAACAACATGAAGTAGGCTAACATATTTAAAAAAGCAACATAGACCTAAAGAAATTCAAAAACATGTGGTCAGAAATCACAAGCTATGTTTCAAAGCCTTTGTAATCAGGGTAGACCATTACTGTATATAGTGAAAAATCCTGTATATATTGATTTACCTGAGTTTTAATTCAAAGTGGTTGTAATGTCAACAACAACAATAAAGGTCTCATAAATCTCAAGTTCGATCTCAAAGAGATGATTAACTGCAGTACAGACTCCTTGAAAAAACACCACAATTCCCCTTTAAAGATAGAATTGCAGATATTTCCCTTTTTGAACAACTGTGCACGTTCAAGACCGTCTTACCTTGCTCTTCCGCTCCTCAGGGGGATTGCGTGAAAAATCTCCAAAATCCACTCTGGTCTAATTTCTTTCTAGTGAGGCCTTCCTCTTCTTCTCATAAACTTGTATGTGGTTTGTTTCTTGCGACTCTCAGCCATGTTCAAAATATACAGTGAGAACAGCGGAGCAACAATGAACGACTAACACCAAAGCTAATCGGAGCTAAATAGATACATAAACTCTAGAAGTGTGCATGTGCAGCCAGCAAGAGGAAACTAACAAGGAACATGAAAGCACACTGACGTTACGTGAGCGCGTCAGAATGATTGGCATGTGGTACAACCAATACATAAGGCGATTCCCCAGGAACTTGAGGGACAGAGGGGGGTGAGGGCAGGACCAAAACTTTGACAAATCCCTGCCATGCATGAGTTTTTACAGGCCTGCAGCTGTCACAGAGATCAAAGTTTTTAACCTCCTTCTTCATAATACATGATGTATTTACCACTGTCAGGATGGCAGGACCATTTTACCCAGTATAATAAAAAATGTTTCTCAACTGGATTACCAACTATTGCTTTAATTTATGCTGAACCTGAAGTTTTAATTCAGATGCTCATATCAGCTTCATTGCCTACTTGCTAACTAAATCCATGTTTTTCATACACAGTCTTGCAAAAAAAACAACAACAACGGGAAACTTGTTTCAGGCAGACATCTGACTTTTTTGTGTTAAATTTCTATTGCTCATGCTACCCCAGAATCTATGCCGTCCTAGATGTTGAACCACATTGCTCTGATCAAAATGCTCCGAATCTGATCCAGCTGTGAAAGTCATGCTAATGTTGCTCTGTCTTTACTCAACTAGGTGACCATAAAGCCTGTGTACTGACATATTCAAACTTCTCTACATGTACAGTCACATTTTGCACAAAAAGACAGCACTTGCTCAGGATTCCGTGAATATCAGTGCATGCTTGTAACTCTTCAGCTTTAACGCTTTTGAAAGTTTAAAACCTACTTTCCAGACTTGATATTCTTGTCATTTTCTTTTGTTCCACAATTGGAGGCGAACTGCTTCAACTTTCTTCTTGTTGTTTGTTGTGAAGAGGTAACGCCTGTGACTCACACGGGCAAACTGTCAGCTGCTTTCACAAAGATGTCAAAACAAGCTTGGATTTTAGGACAAAAGGCAGCATCCACCCTCGGGATGTGAGATGCGTTAACCGACTGTTGAAGCCCTTGCAGTGTTTTTCATCCCACATAGCCACACTCTGGTGTCTGACCTAAAGGATTAAGTGTATCTTTTTCTAAAGAGTTCAGTTTAGTTACCTTCACAGCCTTTTACATTTGACAGTATATAATGTGCTTTTAATTGCTGTGTAGCCACTTTCTGATTTAAGTGTTTAATGAAGATTGAGTGAATATTTGTGTTACAATGATTTTCATAATAACCCATCTCATCTGGTTCACTTATACAACAACTTCTTATTAACGCCGAGTCTCAGAGATATTCTAGCTGTTGTGCAATCAAGCTACAAGGAAAAATCTGACTAAGTTTAAAGCCCCTGAAATGTGAGACTTTTACTTGCCCTCAGGGGATTGCCCATCACAGCAGGGGGTGCCAACACCGCTATGTACCAAACCCCTCGGATTTATCGCCCTATTTGCCTGTGAGCCCCTGTGATGAGTGGTCACACAGAGGAGACAAGCAATGGGCTAGCATGGGGTTTGAATACCCACAGACGCGCTCAACTGGGAATGGAGCTAAGTCTGCAGTCTGTCTTCTGCGTAATCAGACGCCGGAGTAAGGAACCAGCCTTTACAGAAATCTGTTTTTGTAATTTTCCTCAGTTTTTACAGGAAGCTGAGCCGAGACAATATGAGACATATTTCCCATGGCTGGACGGTGCCTAAATGTTGGGACACCCCCTCTACACCTGTGCAAAGGCTTGCAGGCAGCCTAGGGAAACATTTCTGCTGCGCAGAGGTCCACACGCTGCCACTTCCACAGCCTGAGCGCTCAGATAACCAGCTTTACCTTGGAGTAATTCACTGCAACCAGATGCCCCGTTGCCACAGCCTGACAAAGGCAGAGGTTTGGCAGAGAGAAATAAACAGGGAAAGTTTAGAATGGTTTACTTCTAATGTGCTTTTACTGTTTTGTTTTAAGGTTTGTCCTAGTAAGAGGACCTGGAGCTTACAGGGTATCTGCAGCTAGAATTTTGGAAATAAAGCTGTCCGATCTGCTCATTACGACCAACTAGAGCTTAAAAGTCTTTTTAACTTAGCGCCGAATGTCTACTAGTATAGTGCTTTTAGCCTCCCAGATAACATTAGTGCTACCACCTAGTAAACGCACCTACGGTTTGCTTTAAACATAATGATTGTCTCATTTAGCTCTGCCATCATTCGATAGTGAGACAAGCATTTTTACAGCATTAACAGGGAAGATTAATGTTGATTTAACGTGTTTGTGTAACTTTAGGATTAACTCCTAAAACTAATATCAATACCACCAGGATGTGCTCCGACACGTGTCATTTCTGGTCGTCGTCTGCTACAGCGTTTAACTTTCCAAGTTACCGATTAGAATCTAATTATTTCCTGGAGAATTAATCACATCAATAAAAATCAAGTTTCCTAAAGGTTATTGATTTTTATAAAATGTTGTTCTAAATTAGTTAAGCTAATTTGATCTCATTTTACATTCGTTAAGATGAACTTTGGTTCTCTAACTTAGATCTGCAGGGAACCAGGATTCACCAGGATGATGGTTTTCAACCATTTTATTTGTCTTTTTGTTTCTTTTGTGTGTACATAGATCCTTAGCTTCTATTTATCTTAATTTTGCTTAGTTGTTTAGTTAAGTTTCACTAGCCTAGCAGAGAGGATTTGTTGATTGAAATATAGTGTTAATTCAGATAAACAGCATTCTATAGTGGTGTTCTCTGGATATTAATAAATTCTTGAACTTGAAGAGAAGTTGTCACTCATTCATTCTGTATGTGTGCAGAGTTTGCTGTTAAAACAACCCCAGTGCTCAAATCATCCTTTCAACTATTGTCTTAATATCAGCTGTTTGGGCCGATATTCACCGGACAATACCTAACTACTAATTTTAACTACCTAATTTTAGAGATAATTATTTTATTGCAACTTTTAAAGTCAAACAAGTGAGTTATTGTACATATGCATTTTGTTATGGAGGTTGCCATATCCTGATTATGGAGCAAGCCGTGTAATGCTCCAGATAAGCAAAGAATCCAGAGACGATGTTTGCCCTGTAAAAGAATTATAAATAATAGAGAAACCTTGGTGCAGGCGGGCAAAACCTCCGCAGGAGGTGACAGGCAGAGATAAAGTCTGTGAGGCATGCTATGGGTCATGCACAGAGATTCAGAAGATGTGCAGACAGATCTGATAGGGCTAGCCAAGGTTTGTGGTAATGCAAAAGTCTAGGATATAGAAAGAAATCTTTGTCAGTGCAACAGTTCATTCCAACGAAAATGTTCTGCTGCATTTAACCCATCCCTGAGGGAGCAGTGGGCAGCTTTTGCAGTGCCCAGGAGGCTATCTAGGGCCAAGGGTCTTGCTTAATGGTAGTCTGCTGAGTTCGAACCAGGAATTTACAGCATTCTCTGAGCACAAGTGCACTGCTCTAACCACTAGGCCACCGCTCCCCAGTCCAAGTCAATGTCCAGCTGATAAGGTGTCTGAACGAGGGCAAGGCGAGATGGGGGAATCCAGAGAAGAGAACCTGGTTGAGAACTTGGCAAGACAGCCGAGGAGAATGCTCAACATGTGTTCACCGATCAGTTTTCAATAATATGGCAACAGGAGGCTGTGGAAGCCCAGTATATAAAGGCTGAGGAACAGGTGCAGGAATTGACATGATTGCGTTGCAGCCGCAGACCTCACAGATGCATGCGATGATCTTGATTTCCATGTTGGTGGAGAGTGACAGAGCAGACAGACAGTTGAGCCAGAATCATAACAAAGCAGTGTTGGTGTCTTCGAATCCTTTCTGCCATTTTGGCTAGCGTTGTGATCATCTGCATGCCAGGAGTATTTTCAAAATGCTTATTAACATTCTCGTTGCCACATAAATATGGCCATACATGTAAGTCAACCACGGCGATGAACTCTATTTGCAATAAATAAGAAACTGTCTGAGGTTCCAGGATTTAAATACTCTGAGGGATGGAACCATAGGGAAAACAGCCTGGTATCTAAGCATAGGATTTAGCAAGCCTAGTACCCATGCATCATCATCTTGTCCCATTTTTTTTATTTTCTTAAACCATTCTATACCCATCTACTTAAACATTGCATTTCAGTTTTATTGTAGTCAAATATGTTCTTAAATTATGGAGATAAATAGCCCCTATAATTTATCTGCTATCTCTATAATTTAACTTGATGGTATATGGCATTCATATCATAATGTCTGCTGGTGTAAGGCAACGGGCCTGCATGACCCTGCAAGGAAAATTTGTGTTTAAATATTATCTCTGGAGGGCTGAATACACATGCATGCCACACTGTGTCATTTTGAAAAAAAAAAAATACACACATCCTTTTGGTTTACATGTATGTGCTACTTGTGTTCATTTGTCACATAAAATCCCAACAAAACAGATGGAACTTGTGATTCTCATGTGACAAAAAGTGTAGTGATCCATTGGCGTGAATACTTTAGCAAGGAACTGGAAATAATGCTTTAACAAAATTAAGTTATCTTGGGAAAAATAATATATTTTGACAAAGGTCAAAACAATGATAGCAGCTATGAAAAGAGACCTAATTTCTTGAGATTGGGACTGGGTATTGTTAAGAGCCTTGCAATTCAATTTAACCGAAATTCTTTGGGTCACAATGCGATTCAATTTCGGTTCGATATTGAGTTAAATGCTTCGATATTGATTGAGATAATTTTGTCATTATTCCCCTGCTCAGCAGTGATGAGTCCAAAGGTGATCCTGTCATGAATTATATGTTTAATCTGGGCTCACTGGTAACTTTCTGTTGGAACAAGGTGAAATTGGCTTCATGCAAAAATGCAGAAAAGCATCATCAACATCCTTCCATCACTTCACTGACACACATCGCCTACCCTGTTAAACAATTGTACATAGCCTTGGAATAAATGGTTCCTTCATTGCAGTTGCATAACCTCACACTGAAAATGGTAGAAAAATCTGACCTTTGATTTGAGTATGTTTTCAGTGGGGAAAAACCTCACAATTGACATAAATCCCATTTTGTCAACAGGACAGCATTTAGTCCTCTCCTCTATTATAAGGTTGGAGAATATAGAGACTGTGCATTTAAATTTTTTCCCACTGTTTCATACCAAACCCACTTGGAGTGTTTTGTGCCAAAAAAGCTAATTCTTTTGGTGCTTAGAAAACTCCGATATTTCTTTCCGTCCTGGAAAGATAGAAACTACTTTTTTCCCCCAACAGGCTGACACACCAGTAGCGTGCAATAATTATGGAGAGCTTGCTAACCCAGGATGCCAATCTGTGCTGCAGACTTCCAACAGTGCGTTTAGAGTTTTTTTTTGTGGTGTTTTTCCTCTGTTACCATCCTTCGCATCGTCTGTGGTGGCAAAATAAATTTATGTTCATGTCTAGCAGAGCATGCACTGGCTAAAATAAATTTGTTCTGGGTCTGTTTATAAGGCACATGACTTGATATTTTTTCCCTGACCTACTTCATCTGTTTAGATTTCAGGTTGTAATTCAGTTACAGATGTACACAGATCCAATAGTAATATTGTTTAAAAATGATAATGAAAAACGTGCATGAAGTCCATCGTTTAAGCTTCATTGTTCTTCATTTTGACCTTAGACAACAACATTAAAATATCAGAGATTAACTTTTTTCTAATCTTTCGATTCCACATCACAATATGGTTCTTAACTTTGGCTGAAAAACATTAGAAGTGCAGTTAAGTGAACACCCTCAGTTTTTGCTCCTTTGCCAAGGATTACCCTCTTGGGAGGCAGTAGTCTTTTATTCTTGCTTTTTTATTAACTGTAAGAATGGATCATAAAAAAGGACAAGGGGGATAAAGAAATCACACAGTTCACTCAGAGGAAAAGGCAGCAGCATTTAACTTTCTAAAAGCTTTGAATCAGTACTTTACTTTAGTCATTCCTTAATTTCTTTGAGCACATGTTCTGGAACAAAGGGCAAAACAGTAGGAAATGTGTCTCTTGACTGTGCTGTACAGCACTCAGCAACTTTAAAGAGAAATATAATGATTTTTTTCTCTTTCTCTGTATGTTCAGCCTCCTTTTCCTCCATCTCGTTCTAACAGGATAATGCTGATACATTAAAAAAGCCAGTGCCCTGTTCTGTTTCTGCACATGCCTTTGATTTGATTTGTGTTCAGGATTGTAAGGTAATTTTCTGCTTAGCTGAAACTGTTAATTGAGGCAGTGGATTTCTTTGTATTTTTTCTCAAGGATAAGTTGTTGTATGATTTTTTTTCCTTTTGCATCAAATTCAACAACAATAAAAAAAGCAAACACCAAACAGGCTTGTGCCTTTTCTAAATTTTGAAAATATACATTATCTATAAACTGCATTTATAGGTGAATGTTAAAGAAGTTTACTTATTATAGTGGCTGATATAGAATTCATATGTCAATGTCTTTTAAAATTGTGTTTTCTTCCCAGTTTAACATTGCAGGCTGTATTTGTTTAATTTACACTAAGTTGTCAGTATTTACTCTAAATTGTGTACTTGAAGGTGTATGCAGAAAGAAGTATAAGTTCGAATGATTTCCTAATGTAGAGTAGTTCTGTGCCATTTCCTTATTAAGTTACTACACAGACTGCATGGGGTCACTATTGCCTGTCTTTTTATATAAGGGTCACAATGTCTATTCAAACAGCACCAGGCATCTGTTTGATGGCTTATAGGTAATGTTTTTAGGAACACATCATTTTGAGATGCAGTTTGAGATTCAAATTTGAATCTTCGAGAAAACATTAAGACACGGTAATATGGTGAATGTTTTACAGTTTAAGAGTGGCGGTGTCCAAATCTTATTGTCATAACATGAACAATATTTTTCAGTTGCCAGTGAAATAAGGGTAACGTTTGCTGATGTATGGAACATAATAAATAGTTGATAAATGCTTTTTCAAGGGCCAGCTGGTGAGGAGGCAACCAACTGACTGAGCTGACCAAGCGAGGATGCACTTATCATGACGTGATCAGATACATAGGCTGGGAAGCAGAGCCTTCAGCTAACAAGTTTAGATGACCTGGGCCCCGTTTCAGAATGGCGCTGTCATACTCAGTGTTTTCGGTTTCAGAACAGGTGATATTTGTCAATAAACTAAACTCAGCGTACTATAAACCATGAGTTGAGTGTGAGCACGAGCATGAAAGAAGCCCTCCTCAATGGAACATTAAACTCTACTATAACTGAGTGCAACAGTAACATTCCTGACACATACAGCTGCCTCTGTAAAATTTTCTGCATCACCTACGTTATTAAAAAGCTGCTGCTGGCATAAAAACAAAGTGCAGCTCAAAGAAATTGTTCAGAACTGAGAGTATCCCCTAGTTATAGGAGCGATGTGTGCAGGTGGAGAATATTGAGATAAATCACTGACAGCAATGAAAAACGGTAATGTTTAGAAATTTATTAATCCAGAAATGATTAGACATTTAATCATGGTCTGATAAGCCTCTCCTGACAGATCTTTCTGTGGAGTATTTGCTCTTCAGCATACAGGCTCCTCCAGAAAAGGATACGCCTTTCCTGACACGTCCTTGTGCAGATCTCAGCTAAAAAGGAGGAAAAACTCCTTTTTCAGTCATTATTCGCAAATTTCGCACTGAACATCATGCGCTGTCCGCCTCATTGCCGCCTAGGTCCTCGCCGCACCCGTAACATGACAGAAATTACCCCATCACATGAGCACCAGGCAATGTGGCAGGAGGTTTTCGCTCAGGTGGAGTTGCTCCGGAGGCTGAGCAGGAAGCCCCAGCCTGAGGGGTTAGATGCAGAGTCGATCCGGGCGGAGGTCCCGTTCGTCCTCCGCGAGGGACTCCACCCTCTGCCAATTCCCCGCCTCATTCCTGTAGTACATTCCTGTACTCTCCTTTCAGGGAGTACAGTTCTCCGTTTGGGTTCATCCTCTGTCCTTTTCTATAGAACTGTCTAAAACTTGTGTTGTGTGGTTTTTGTTCTAGGATAAAAGGGGTTATCTTTAATAACCCTATCACTCTCCGCCATAATAATCCAGGAGTAGAGATAGGGAGGGCATAATCCAAAAATGTTATTTGTTATGTGGGCAAGCTGCACTGCCTTTCCTGTCAGCTTTAAGTCTTTTGCTGGCTCCAAATGGTAAAGCCAATTTTCCGAATTGTTGGGCTTTTCCGCGCTTCACTTCCAGATTTTATCCCATCACCCCCTTGAGTTCAACCACCAAAACCAGTCTGCGGCTTTGCTCCTTCACCTTCCAGGTTTGTCCGTTCACAGCCTTAGTGAGCGCGTCATTTGCTGCCGGCAGCCTGATCAAGGCCAAATGGCTGCGACATCCGCTGTATTTGCTGATACTTCAAAAATCCACAAAAACCAATAAGTAGAGATCCAAGTATCCTTAATCCAATGTAAAAGTTTCAAATGTCCAGGAATGACAAAGTCGAAAGACACACCGTTTTCCATCCAGGAATTTAGGGTGTATCCCACAAAATTAGTCAAATCAGGACTGGACGGGTCCCCCTTTCGTTGCCTACCCGTCGAAAAAAATGTATCAATAGCATTGAGAGACCAGCTTACCAGATCCATGTTTTTCAGAGTTCGGTTGATATGAAGAAAGTGCTCAGAAAGACAAGACATAGCTGCAGAAGCAGGATAGTGGTGGTGGGTGGTGAAAAGCTGCAGAGGAGAGAAAAGACACGACCGACCTCGAAGAGAGACAGAACAGAAAAAAAAAAAAAAAAAAAGGCAAAAATATCCATTCGGCTGCAGTTGTCAAACAAAGAAGAGAAAAACCTGGTTGACAAAGCAACGTCGGAAAACTATAGCTCAATTAACTAGTTTTTACAACCAAGGTATGCAGAATACCATCTCTAAATACAAAATACATTAAATCTTGAATTAGACCAGCTACGAAAGAAGTCCACACCGGGTGGGACTTCTGCAAGTTTGCAACAGGAAACTAAGACAATAAAACATTGAATTTCTTTGCCTGTTACAATGCGTCCTGATTTCAGCACCAACATTCGGGTGGTAAGGTAAGCTTTTGGTGTAAACAACATGAAAGCATAGTCCTGTAGCAATAGGTCAGGGTGGTGGTGGTGGAGGTAGTGCAGAAAAGCATTTCTTGGCACACTTCGAGCATTATTTAGTGTTGTTTCTGACCATGTCCATCCATTTGTGACCACAATGTTACTATCTACTGATGGCAACTTCCAGCTGAGTAAAGCACCAGGCCACACAGCTCAAACCATGTAAACTGGTTTCATGGAGCTCCAGGGCCCTCCACACTCATCAGATCTCAGTCTAATAGAGCACCTTTGGGATGGTGTGGAATGGCAGATTCCAATTGTAGGTGTTTAATGAACAAACGTTTAGCAACTATGATGTGATCGTGTTAAAATCTTAGAGGAATGTTTCTAACGACTTGTTGAATCCAAGCCAGCAGCTACTATGGCAGCAGGTAGGTGTATATTCCTGTGTTAGGGTTGATATCTGAGTTAAACACCAAAACCAATAATGGAAATAGCGGAGACTACAATAACCCATCAGTCAAAACACTGGCTAGTTAACATGGAGACTCAAAACTGGGTGGGGTAAATACCTTGCCAACCTATCAAAAGGTCTAACAATTAAGTTCAATTCAATTCAATTTTATTTATACAGTGCCAACTCACAACATAATATGTGCTGCTCCCCTCTTAAGTGCTGCTTCCTTTGTTATCACATGGACCACCGTTTCATCTCATTGTATATTTTATTTTATATGAAATGACAAACACCAACAGTTTAAAATAAAGACGTTGGAAAATGTTTGGATTGTGGAACCTGATCTTGTTGTCAGTTTGTTAGTCTTGTTTGTCCACAACTTCGACTGACAGATGAAGCTTAACAAACATGAAAATCAGTCAAGTAGAAAATGCCACTGAACAAAGGTATCGATTCTTAGTTATTGAAATAGGATCTGAGAGGATGTTTGCCTGACAGAGACCCAACGCATCTGACTAGCTGCCTGTTAGCTCAGACTTTTTAGTGGCAAACAGGCCACTTATCTATGCGTTTGTGTGTTTGTGTGTATGTGTGTCATGGTTACAGATTTAGATCCCTTTTTGGGGTGATCTCTGCAGGTTGGCAGCAGGGTCTTGGGATGACAACAGTCACAGGCGGGGAATCGTCAGGCTCAGCTGTCAGATGACAGACACCCTTATTGCAAGCTGAGTAGTGACCAACATAAAGACAACAATAGACCAGTTATTGGCTAAATTTCTTTGTTCAATTAGTTTATAGCACACAACATGGTTCAAATCACCATGTTTTGCAGTTTTTTAGTAATTTCTTTAACTTTTGTGTCAGTATGTGTGAAGTATGCAGAGGAAAATAGGCTGATTTGTCACGAAAGTCTCCCCGACAGAGAAATAGATTTTAGGAGGAGCAAGCTTGTAATAAATTTTTAAGAGCAATTGCACTCAGCATAGCTATTTGCACATAAATCTGTCACACAGACACATTTACATACATACATATGTAACAAATACATCTCTCACATACACAAATACATGTGCATGCTTGTATTTCCTATGCACAAAGACAAGCCCCAGAATCAGTGCTGGCACGGTCGAGACTGAAACAGTGGAGGTAGCAAATTGAAGGTTTAATTAAAGCGTCTGTCGCTAGCTGCAGAGAAGGAACAACAAAAAGCTTTTACTGACCCTATGTCTGGCACTTGCCAATGTGTCCTAATTTAAAAAACAGCAAGAGACAGATTGCAACTGAAGCCAAACAATATGTGTGCTTGACTTTAGCCATGGTCTTTTTAGGGTAACCCCTGATGTAGTATTTTATCATTCAGCTTTGGCTCAGTTTTGGTCTAAAAAAAAAAAGATGTAATACACATTTGCTACTGAAGCATTGTTGAAAAACTTATGAAAATGACTTTTCATTTTGATGGGCCCATACTTGCAGACTGATCAAGCATTTGATTCTTGCTTACATGGTCCTGAAACAATTATACATAAACACTACCTATCTAGTCCAGGAAGTAAGAATTAGAAGTAATAAATAGGTCCAACAGATTTAAGACAATTTATGCTTGGCAGTGAGTTTAATCTTTTATTAAAAAGGTCAGGTTCTTTGTAAGTACAAATGCTGAGAATTTTTTTGCACCCTTCCACAATGAACAAAACAGTATAAAATCTGCCTGAAACAACATGAAACTGACAAATGTTTATGTTCAAGGCTGTAGGCCTGTTCTTTAAATGAAATATTGCACTTTTAAACGATCCATTTTCATTTCAGGTTGTGAAGCAACAAACATAAAAAATGCCATGGGGGTGAATACTTTTGCAAGGCACAGTATCTTTTTTTGAAACCGTTTTTTTTTCCCATTTTAGAAGTTCAATAAATGACATCATAAACACATTCAGGTTTACATAAGACACTTAATTTTAACCTAATGCAATTCTTTGAGTGTGTAAAAATAAAGCATTATCTTGTTAAGCATTTGAGGTAGCAACAGATTTGCCCCTGGTTGTGTGATTGCACTGATGAATTTTGTTCTTCAGTTTCAGTAGCAGAAAACACATTTTTCACAGAGTGATGAGTCTGGAGAGATACTGAGGTGTTATTTAAGGTAACGCGTTCTTTTTTTCTTGATAAATAGAAAAGCAATGTCTTCCTCTGGCAAATAAACTGGAACTAGGTCACATTTGCATCAGCTACGGTTAGAATGTGAACCGCACAGATTCCCTTTTTAACATTTCATTATTATAACCTTTGCTGCTTTGGATCCAGCACAATGTACAAAAGTATGCTTGTGCGCTTTGGTTAAAAAGGGAGCTTGCTACGATCACAGCACTGCAGGTGTGGCATTAGTGACCTGCATTGTTCATCTACAACACAACCTGGTATGTTTGGTTTAAACCAAATCCGTTTTTTTCCTCTGTTAATATGATGTAACTTGAATCTTTTGTTTGTAGTTTGATCAGCTTTGATCTGTGATTTATTCAGGATTGCAAAGCAACTTGAAATGGCCTTTCTGTTCATGCATGTCCTAGGTTATCTGGTCTGAATTTGCTGACATTTAAAAGCCAAATTAGTGGTTAGTCCACAAAAAGTAATCAGACAAGACACATGTGAATGTCCAAAGATATAGTTGTCATCTGAAGGTTATATAAATCCATAAGGAAGCTTTGGAATGAAAGCCATTTTAATTTTTAAACATTTTGCAATGGTTATTGATTTAGTTCTTTAGTGGTACTTTAGGTCATTCACGTGGTAGTTTATATGCTGAGTTATCTCGGTTTCTTTGTTTCTGTTGCTAAGCCACTCTTTTACTTAGCCTCCTGATTCTCACAGCTGCATCCTATTAGTAATTACATACCTCGTTCACATTCAGCAGTCACCCATCCCAGCATAATGCAATACTCATTGCCAGATTTCAGGACTCCAAGCTGTCTCTACTTTTGCATGTCTGTTTTTTGAGATTAGCATTTTTTTTTACCCTTAATGCTCTTTTGCCAGCTTTTCTTTTGTATGATACTGTTTTGAATTTAGTTTACTACCTATTTGTAAACAGGTGCAGCAGCAGCAAATTGACAGGCACATCAAAGCATGAAGGTTCACACAGAGGTAAAACAATATATCAAAAATAAGATGTATGTGAAGGTTTCTTTCACAACTTGGCAAAGTGAGGTCATGTTTGAATAACTTGTACTTACATACATTTGTTTGAATTGAGGACAACTAAATGTACTGTTGGTCAGGAATGGTACAAAAAGGCTTTCCCCACTTGTGCAGATCTGTGATTCCTCACCTAAGATCCTTACCATGTTCATTAAAGTTTCTAATTGTTCTGATTATTGGTCAGTTCAATTTTAAACAAATCTATTTTAATGTCATTGGTGTACATATCTTTTTGAGAATTTACAGCAGGGGTCACCAACCTTTTTGAAACTGAGAGCTACTTCATTGGTGTTGTGTCATACGAAGTGCTACCAGTACTGACATTTGAACAAAAAGAATCAGATGAAGCCCCTCTTATGTAAAATAAATACATTTTTCATGCCTTGTTGTCATTTTTAAATCTATATAAATGCAAGTGTGATTAAACAAGAAGAGTAACGGAATAAATTAAAGTTTTAGCTGCAGCTCACTGTTGGATTGTGCTTTTGGTTATCCCTGATTTACAGTGATGTGAAAAATTGTTGCTCCCTTACAAATGATTGTGTTTTTACTTCTTAATCCCACTTAAAGGGTAACTCACCCCCAAATCAACTATTATTTGCCAGTTAATTGTTACCATGGTTGTTTTATAGTACTGCCTACATATCCTGATCATTATTTGACAAATTTGAGCATATTTGTTGCAATCCTTTTACGTCTAAAACTGTCAGTGTGGCGCCCTCCTAGGGTAAAACAGTGGTCTTGTATTGAATTTCAAATCCTATTGCTATTGGTTCAAAAGTATTAGGTTTAACTATCTGGAATTACCATTATAGATATCTATAACGTTATTTTAACAGTATAATTTTTTATTTAAGATACAGCTAATGTCATTCTGAGCAGTCAAAACTAAATTACAGATATCTATGATGACAAACAACACTTGAATGGCAAAACAGTTAGAATCTTACTAGGCAAAACAAAAATACAGATATCTGTAATTAGAGTTTTGATGATGAGGCTCTGGCCTGCTAGGCTCCACAAAGCCTCCCTCAACTTTGTTAACGAGGGGAGTGAAAATTCTCCACCTCAAAAGACCGAACTGGGGTGTAACTACCAGGGTAACTCTGCTCACTCTCCATAATTCAATATGGCAACTCAAGCTAGCTGCTGGTTTCTCCCCATCCTGAACACAGTCCGCGTATCACCGCCCACTTTGATGACATTTTTCAAATTTGTCTGGGGGCGGTATTATGCTTTTACATGGGGGTGAGTTACAATTTCAATGTTTCAGATCATCAAACAAATGTTAAAATTGGATTAAGATAGCCTGAATAAATACAAAAAGTAATTTTAAAAAGATTTGTTAAGGGAAAAAGAAATTCCTTGGCCAAGTGTAAATAGGTAATTGTCCCCTAAACCTAATAACTAGTTGTGCCGCCCTTAACAGCAACAACTTACATAACGAATTTACAACTCTGGCAAGGAGTTTTCAGTATCACCACTGAGAAATTTTTAGCTACTCTCCTTTTCAAAAATTTGCAATTCAGCTACTTTAGAAAGTTTTTTGAACATGAATGGTGTGTTCAATTGATTTCATCAGTTATGGCAAGTCTTTCAGGTAACGAAGAAGTAAAGAAGCCCCACACCCTCACACTACCACCACCATGATGATTATCAGTATGAGAGTCCATTTACTGTACTGGTACAGTAGATGTTTTACTGGTTTTAAGATAGGTGAAGCTAGCAGGACACATCTTCCAAAAGATCCACATTTGTCTTGTCAATCTGCACAATATCTTGCCAAAAGTCTTGGGGATCATCAAAATATTTTTTGCAAATGTGAGATATACCTTTATGTTTTTTTTGGTCGACAACCTTGAACACTGCTCTTAACTGAGGGATCCGAAACCTGCAGATATTGAGACGTTGTTCCGGGCTATTTTGTAACCTGAATGAATCGTTGATTAGGTCCTGGAGTGATTTTGGGTGACCAGCGTCTCCAGGGAATGTTCACCATTGCTGCATGTTTCTTTTCTCCAGTTGTGGTGTATGGCCCTATTTTTGGTTTTCTTTTGTCTCAAAGTACTGGGTTACAAATGGAATGACTTAAGTAATAGTCAGGCTTGGTTTGGCTTGTGCAGTTGAACCAGACAATGTAGTTTAGTCACAGTTAAATCCTGATTTAACAAGCACCCAATTACTTTTTCCCAGAAGGTTGATTTGGATAAATTTTTCCCCCTAATTCAATGAAGTCCTCATTTGAAAACTGCACTTTGTAATTACTGAGTTATTATCGAAGATCTGAAACATATATGTGTAATAACAAAGCAAAACCAGAATACATTTGTAATAGAGTAAACACTTTGTCATAGCACTTGATGTGTAGTTTTCACCCTGTACACCTAGAGAATTATGCACCCAATTCTCATTTGAAACAAATCATTATTATTGTATAATCACTTACTCAAAGTAAACTCTGTGATTTCTTGTGCAGGTGTTTTGTGGAAGTTTGCCTTTGTTCCCAAAGCTAACAGGAGGTTTCTCTGTGTTCTGTTTGCACGGCCCAAAAGCTAAACATTGACCTCAGAATTGAGTGTCAGTGCACTTGCTTGTGTGTCTCTGCATTGGCCCTGGGCTTTAATATCAAAGCATATGCATTCAGCTGGGATTCAGACATCTGTATCTGGCCACTTACATCGCCCATCCGGCTGTGATGCTTTATCTCAGACCCCAGCAGAGGCCGTAAGGTCAATATTGTGATGACAACAATTATTTTTGACAGTGAATTTCTGACAAGCTCCAACAATGAACAGCTTGCTGAATTGAGAAGAGAAGTGGAAGGGAAATCTGTGCTTCTGGGTTGTGTGTGTGGTTACATCATCTCTGTTGACAGCTAGAGTGGAGCATGCAGATACACTCTGTGACACATTGGGGAGGAATAAAATGTTAAAATCTGTTGCCGGCTTGAAGGATTATGTACTGAATCACGTGGGGTACATTGTTGTACTGAGATGAATTTGTAACAAGACAGAGTTTTCCTGATCCGTTCATTGCGTGTCCTTGCTCTTTGTTTACTGTAAAAGGTTAGATAATAAAACTTTTTCTCTTGCAATATCTAGCATTAGTGTCACCTCTATCAGCCAGTTCTTATTGCTTTTCAAAATGAAATAGAAGCTGAATAAAAAAGTTCAGAAACTATATCTACCAACAATCTGTAAGCATAATTCTTTTTCATTTCAGAATTTGCTACAAAAGGTTATTCACTGCAACTATCCTTTTTTAATAAGAATCATGGCTTTGTGGAACTCCTGGGCCAGATATATCCAAAGAAGACATATCCCAGTTGTGACACTTTTAGAAATTGCTGCTTGTAATGAGACAGCAGTGCAGTATCAGACAAAGGAAAAGAAAACATGTACTTAATTTACTGTCAGGAAACCATCATTGATTGTCAATAATACTCCTATATGTTTTGAAAGTATTACACTTTAGCGTTTCCAGCCATCAATTCACTGTCTTCTGCTCATCTGAGATAGGGCTGCTGTGGCAACCCTATCTTGTTGCTGGTTGCCTGAAAGGGACTACTAGACATCCTTCTCCCCAGCATCATTTTCCAGCACATTCTGGGGATCCCAATGTGTTTTCAGGCCAGATGGGATATATAGTTCCTCCAAAAGGTTCTGGATTTTCCCCAGGGACTCCTCCCAGTGGAATGTGCCCAGAAAACCTCTGATGGGAAGGCAGCCAGACAGCATCCTGATCAAATGCCCAAACCACCTCAACTGACTCCTTTTCAATGGGGAGAAGTAGCACCTCACCCCATCCTGAAGGCTGACTCCAGCAACCCTCCAATGGAACCTAATTTTAGCCATTTGTATCTGGATTCTTGTTCTTTCAGTCATGACCCATATCTCATTACCATGGGTGAGGGAATGAACATAGATGGACCAGTAAAGCTAGGGAATTGCTTTTTGGCTCAGCTCTTTCTTCACCACAACAGACAGGATCGGGACTACCTGCCTCTCCAATAGTGTTGCCCTGGTCCTCTTTGCAACATTGAAGAGGTGTGCCAACCAGGACAGACCCCACAATGTCTAGACTGAATCTAACCTACACCTGGCACCCTGTATACTAACGACCTCGACAACCTCTGTCACAGAAATGGAATTGCATTTTCCCGAGTCTTCAGGTTCTGCCTCATCCGCTCCTTCCACCGCCCAAAAATGTGGCACCATTCCAAACTAGTGACACAGCTTGGAATGGTCCTGATTTTCCCTTTGTGGGTCACCTAATGGTTTTCCAGAACTTTCTCAAGGCCAACCAATTCTTCCTCCATAGCCTTTCTGAATTCATCCCAAGCCCAGGTTTTTGCTTTCGTAACCACAGGCAGCACAATTCTTCTGGCCACTCAGTTTCTTTGAGCTGGTTGAAGAGTCTCCAAGGACAATCAAACCATAAATGTCTCATTCTTTAGCCTTATGGCTTCCATAACCACGGGTGTCCACCAGGAGGTTATGGAAGCCATAAGTTGCCACCACCACAGACATCAATGACCTTCAGGCCACAGCTTCTGAAAAACACATCCACAAAGGAGTACCTGATATGGTCAATTTGAATTCCATGTTCCCAACCTCCCTTGGGAGATTATATTACTTTTAGTGGTAGTGTGAATTGAAGGTCTCTTGGGAAGTTTCTTCCGGTGTTGTTCACGACTCACCCTCACCACCTTTTGGGTTTACCAGGTATGTCTGGCAGCCACCCCTGCAACCAGATCCAACTTACAACCAGTGGAAATCAGTTGACAGCTCTGCCCCTCTATTCACCTGAGTGTCCAAAACGTAATGCCACAGGCCTGATGACACGAGTACAAAATCAATCATCAACCTCTGCCCAAGGTGGACTGGTACCAAGTACATCTATGAACTGCCTTGTGCTTGAACATGGTGTTCGTTATGGACATTCCATGTCCTGCACAAAAGTCTAACAACAAAGCACTGCTTGGGTTCAGATTGGGTTTAGATTTTGTTCATCCACACTTAACACTGTCATTTCCAACATGGGCCCTGAAGTCCCCAAGGAGCACTACTGAATCCCCAGAAAGCACCCCTTCCCAGACATCATCCAGAGACTTCAAAATGGCCGGGTAATCTGAAATGCTGTTGGGTGCATAAGCACCAACAGCAATCAGAACCTTCCCTCTTGCAACCTGAAGTTATATAGGGGTGACCCTTTGGCTCAGTGGAGAAAATTCTTAAATCGAGGTACAAGCTGGGGGCTTGCGAGTATCCCTGCTCTTGGGTGATGCCTCTTTCCCTGGGCAATGCCAGAGTAGGAAAGAGTCCAGCCCTCTCCAGGAGTTGGGTTTAGGAGCCTACGATATGCATAGAGGTGAATCCAACAATTTCTAACTGGTACTGCTCAACCCCCCAGGAAACCTCTGACCCCTCAACTGACAGTGAGTTGGCATTACATATCCATAAAGCCAGATTACGTTTCCAGGAATTAGTAAACCAATGCTCCCACCTTCACCCAACTTCCATGGCACCTGATTTCAATGTTCCTCTCTGGAGTGGCTTGACCACCAGGCGCTGGACCTTCCCCACCTGAATTCTTGAATCTGACCCATCCCGGGGCAAATATGGCATGAGAGACCCTGGACACAAAACCCTCTGGATCATAGGGGTACACAAACCCTTTACCACATTAATGTGGCAATTTATTTGCAAAAACTAATTCAATGTAAAAACTACCATGACAGTACCAACAATTCAATTGGCAAAGTTCATGCAATTGACCCGCAATGTGCAGAAATTGCCTTTTCAAGAACATATCCTAGCAGAACCCCATATTTTTTGAGATCTGGTCATGAATATTAATGAGCCCAGATGACAAGCCGTCACGTAGGCTAAGTGAGGTGATGGCCTTATATTCTTGCACCCACTGTGTTGGGATGGTGCAGTGGAAATTAAATAATACCATCTTGTTTTATTCAGCTCATCTCCTGTTCCCTACAATGAGCCATTAAGAGTGCACAGCATCTCCTGTTTGCACTCATTCCTTCTGCACTCCTGCTGCTCTCTTTCCTCTCTAGCATCTACTTGTTTGTTTCATGCAATTAGTGCCCTGGCCTTTGTGAATAACAAGTTTGGTTTCCAATTAGGATAATCACAAGAAAGATGACAAACATTTTGCTCCATTGCAAAAAAAATCACGCAGCTCTGTCTGACTGCACTCGCCTTGAAAGAAATTATGCCCAATTATTTAAATAACGGTTACAGCAGAAATAGAGATGTCTCAAAGACAAATGTCCAAATGCGAAAGCTGAAGCCACTGTTATTGTGTAAGCACCTGTAAATTGCTCCCTAAAGCTTTTTCAAAAAAAATGTATGCTCTAGCAAAACAACTCGTAGTGAGCAACCACGTGAGCCAGAGTCCTCAAAAAATAAACTTCTTAATCAATCACTTAATCTGGATGGCATTAACTTGACCTCTGGTAATAAAGTTAAAAATCTTGGTGTTGTTTTCGACCAATACATGTCATTTAAATCCCATATTAAACAGGTTTCCAGAGTTTCCTTTTTTCACCTCAGGAATATCGCCAAAATTAGGGATCATATTTCTCCAATTTTAGCTTCCCTTCACTGGCTTCCTGTTAAATCAAGAATAGAATTTAAAATTCTCCTTCTAACGTATAAAGCCCTTAATAACCAAGCTCCATCATATATCAGAGCTCTGATTACCCCGTATGTTCCTAACGGAGCACTTCGCTCTCAGACTGCAGGTCTGCTGGTGGTTCCTAGAGTCTCTAAAAGTAGAATGGGAGGCAGATCCTTTAGCTATCAGGCTCCTCTCCTGTGGAACCAACTCCCAGTTTTGGTCCGTGAGGCCGACACCCTGTCTACTTTTAAGACTAATCTTAAAACCTTCCTTTTTGACAAAGCTTATAGTTAGAGTGGCTCATGTTACCCTGAGCTACCTCTATAGTTATGCTGCTATAGGCTTAGGCTACTGGAGGACATCAGGGCCTATTTTTCTCACTCTACTGATTTCTACTGTTCTCCAGTCTTGCATTGTATTACATTGAAATGACTGTCGTCATTTCAGCTTTTAACTTTTTGTTCTCTCTTTTTCTTCATAGTAGGCACACCTGGTCTGACGTTCTGTTAACTGTGACATCATCCAAGGAAGACCGATCACCCGCTATTACCATCTAATGTAGAACAGATTACTAGATCAATGTGTGCTTCTGTGCTTGTTTGTCTCTCTTGTTGTGTCTCTGCTCTGTCTTCTGTAACCCCAGTCGGTCGAGGCAGATGACCGTTCATACTGAGCCCGGTTCTGCTGGAGGTTTTTCCTTCCCGCTAATGGGTGGTTTTTCTTTCCACTGTCGCTGTATGCTTGCTCAGTATGAAGGATTGCTGCAAAGCCATGGACAATGCAGACGACTCTCCCTGTGGCTCTACACTTCTCCAGGAGTGAATGCTGCTTGTCGGGACTTTGAAGCAATCAACTGATTCCCTTATATAGGAAATTTTTGACCAATCTGTATAATCTGACTGATTTTGACTTTGTAAAGTAACTCGAGATGACATGTTTCATGAATTGGCGCTATATAAATAAAATTGAATTGAATTTAATTGAAAAAACCTTGGATCAAATAATTTTTTAATTTATTTTCTAAATGCCTTTGGTGAAAAAATAAACATAAATTGCCACTTTTAATGCCTCCAGCATACATGCAGAAGAGTATCTATTTGTTTTAGTCTTTTACAGAAGTGAAAAGATTTTTCTGATTTTTAATCACCTGTCTCCATAAATGAATGCATAACAATTAAAAATAAAATTAATTAAATATATTTTTGAAATTTTTTTATGGTCCAGTTTGGAAATCAGTATACATAACTCAGCTTTATTTCCTGACAAAAGGCAGGTATTTATCAGATATCAGCTGATCAGCACTCAAAATCTGTTTTAGATCAATGAATACATCATATGTAAGCATTGCCCACTCATGATGCAAACATTCTTAATTGTAAATGCTGTTATTGAGTGAAGAAGACTCATAAAGTGAAGTGTTTTAAAGAAAGTCAGAAAAAACATGAAGGAATAACAACATGTCAAGACATGTCTGTGGTTCAGTCAGCAGCTAATGGAAATGGTGAACAGAATCAGCAAACTTAATCTGTTCTGTCTTCTTCAGCTTTTAGTCTGTAAAAGAGAAACATGCTGGATTGGGAATTGTTGGCATACTGCTGTTTTAGTAGCTACACTAACTGTGCCAATTGCTAAAAATGCTAATTTATGCTTAAAATCTCAGCTCTGTGACTGTTTTCTTTGTTTTAAAATCTTAGGAAAACCTAATTTTACAGCAACTGTGCATGCAGTGACACATCACTGCTTGTAAACATGAAGAGTAAACCCTCCAATCACATAGCAGCACCTCAATGCGTTTAGTCATCTTGAAGTGTCAACAACAACTTGATTAGGTCTAAATGGAGTATCAGAATGAAAAAGAAAGGAGATTTTATCTGGTATGGTTATTGGTCCCAGATAGGCTTATCTGCACATTGAAATGGCTGATCTGCTGGAATTTTCCTGCACAACTTTTTATTTACGTTAATGGTCTGAAAGAGAGAAAATTTGTGTCTACGTTGACACCTTGTTGAATCTAAACCACAAAGAACCAAACATTTCTTACGACAAAAGAGTATCTGACCGATTGGTACAGAGGTGTACCTAATAAAGTGAATACTAAGTATACAGCACTTTGCAAATATTTTAGGCAGCTATAAATGAGAAAAAGTAAGTTAAATTTATGGAACATGGACAGCTGGGCACGGCTGTTGGAAGTCTATCAGCAGGACCGGTATCTGCTAATTTGTGCGAGGAGGAACAGGATAAGTACTGCCAGAGTCCTATAAAGTGACCTCCAGCATGCCAGTGGCGTGAATGTCTCGGGCCAAATTATTAGATACAGACTCATGACTCATGGGTGGCCAAAGTGTCTGATGTCCTCTAGTAGGCCCTGTCCTCACTGCCCATTACCGGCATTTACCAGAGAAAACACCAGAATTAGCAGGTTCGGCACCGATGAGAGCAGGTTCACTCTGAGCTCATGTGACAGACATGAAAGGTTCTGGAGAAGCTGTGATGAACGTTATGCTGCCTGGAATATTGTTCATCTTGATCGGCTTGGTGGTGGGTCAGTGCTGGTCTGGGGATGCCTGACTGCCATTATCAGGATCAATTCTTTAGACCCATTGTTAGAAGCTGCTGCAGTGGGTCCGACGTGGTCAGGCATGCAGAAAAACCCATGGGGGCCATACGAACTACTGAGTAACATTTTGAGTTGCTGCAATGACATTTCAGGAAATTGAAATAGCCTGTTGCATTGTTTTCAGCAGTGTCATTTATTTTTATCAATTAACAAAATGCAGTGAATGAACAGAAGAGAGATCTAAATCTAAATGTTTGATGTTACTCTTTACCTTCAAGACCGCATCAATTCTTCTAGGTACACTTGTACACAGTTTTTGAAGGAATTTGGTTTTAGGTTGTTCCAAACATCTCGGAGAACTAACCACAGATCTGTGGATTTAGGCTTCCTCATATCCTTCTCTCTCTTCCTGTAATCCCAGAAACACTGGATGATATTGAGATCAGGGCTCTGTGGGGGCCATGTCATCTCTTCCAGGGCATCTTGTTCCTATTTATGCTGATGATAGTTCTTAATGACCTTGGCTGTATGGTTGGTGGTTGCTGTCCTGCTGCAGAATACATGCAGCCCTAAATTTGCAAAGAACCTCCACCATGCTTTACTTTTGCATGCAAACACTCATTATTGCCTCTCCAAGCTTTTAAAGAACAAACTGTCTTTTGCTAAAGCCAAAGATATACAATTTTGACTCATCAGTCCAGAGAATTTGTTGCTATTTTTCAGCAACTCGCTTACTTTGTTTTCATGCATAGTTGAGTCTCTTGGCATTGTTTCCATGTCGGCTCTTTCAATGTATGTTTTTTGGCTACAACTCTTCCATGAAGACCACTTCTGGCAAGTCCTCTCTGAACAGAAGAAGGGTGTACATGGGTGACACTGATTTCCACCCATTGTGAGCTGATGGCACATCTGAACATCTTCTGATTTTGAAAAGAAATTAGCATGACTTGATTTTCATCTGCCAAGTTTCCTTGGCCAACCACTGCTTCTGTGATTCTCAAGATTGCCAATTTCTCTGTGCTCCTTCAGAAGAGCTTGAACAGCCCATGTTGAAACACCTGCTTTGAAATATTTGTCTGGGAGAGACCTTGTTGATGCAGCATAACTACCTTGTGTCAACCTTTTGCTCAGTCGTGCCATAGTGACTGGTGGTTGATCTACAATCCTACAGAAGCCCTGACATTTTGAAAGTGTACCTATTAGAATTGATGCTAGTTTGAAGCCAAAGGTTAGTAACAGCAAATGCTGATGTGATTCAGATTTCTCTGTTGTTTGCTCACTTTGCATTTTGTAAATTGACAAAAACAAAATAATCGCTGTTTGTGTTTGTAAAAGCCTTCTTATTTCACAGCATTGTTCTATACCCACCCCAAACATTTACACAGTACTGTACATTTTTCTAATTGTATAGCTCTTAAAGATAAATCCGAGTTAATGAAAAGCCAATGCTTGAAAAAGAAAAGAAAGATAAAATGTTGACAACAAAATGCCCTGTGCATCTATTGTTTTAATTAAGTATAAGTATTTCTATATGTAGAACGAGACGCTGTGTAAAGAAATGAAAGATAATTTGAACAAGATCAAAATCATGTAAATTCTGCAAAAGCCTTAGGCTATTCATTCATTTGTGAGGAATATTTTTTTAAATGTCTTCTTTTTGGCGCAAAGAATAAAAGGAGCAAGAAAAACTGGTTTGGGTTTTGAAAGAGACAACAGATATAGATGTCAGTTTCATTGTATTCATCACCAGGTGTGTTTACAAATGTGCTAACAGTAAACATCTAACAAAGAGCCTCTTGCTGTCAGTGCAGTTAGCAGCTTCACATTCTGACACCCACTGAAAATGATCTCATCACACAATTTCTACTCATAGACGAAGCTCTCTCATATATTATGTAACATTTACTAAAATATGTGACTCATGGCACAGAAGGCCTTTAGCACGGGCTGACATATTGACACATATCTATTGTGAGTAAACCAGTGCAAGAGAGCGCAGTCAGAGTATATAGACATTAAAACAGTCTGATGCACATAAAAAACTCTAACTTTACCTCTTTTGTTGCGGCTAAAAAAATAGCAGTATCTTGAATCTTTTTTTGGCAGTTCTTTTTCAGTTATGTAAGGTGATGTTTATCATGAGGACTCCAGATTTCTTGATGAAAACTTTCATCATGAATCCTATTAGCAAATATGACCACTTGCAAGATTTTGATCCTTCATCCTATTTGTCAGGTTAACTGATAAAAACAACAACAACAACAACCCATCAGATGATTTTATTTCAGTGCCTGCATATTATAACTTTCATTATTATAATAAACTTTATCACTCTTGGCTCATTGCAGATAAACACTATAAATACAAAACTCTTCATTTCAAAACACATTTTTCACCTGCAGCTATTGTTAAAGAACACACACTACTTTTTTCATTGAGAAAATGTCTCATTTCAACCCCACAGTCTATCATTGTTAATCTTATAGCACGATTGCATAAAAAAAATTACTTCATCCATCGTTCAGACAGAAAACTTTCTTAAAAGGTCAAGTGTAGTTAATCCCGCTAATTGTAAAAAGGTAAAAAGAAAGAAAGAAAGAAAGAAAGAAACATTAAATATTTTTTTCACACCATAAAAATCAAAATGCTATTTGAGTTATTAGTTTACATTCCCTTATCATAGCATTAATGTCCTTAATTGTGGACTTTAAGAATTTATTTAAACTTTCTTCAGGGTAGCATTATTATACACATTAGTGTTTTATTACTGGGCAATGTTGGTCTATTCCAAGGACAAAAAATAAATAAATCATGTAAGTTGCACCCCAAACAACTTTTCCTTTGGCCTAATTCCATGTGAGTAAATAAAAGCAGCACCCCCTGATGTTTTACACCATGTGATAATATGTGGTTGTTCCACATTGCTGACTTATGTCTGCTATTGCTGTTTGCAGCTTCTAAGCTTACCCAGGATAGCTTTCTTGAAGAATCACAGCTGATTATGAACAAACCAGTAGTTTATAAAATATAAATTGTGTCAACAACATTTTTGTAGATTTTCCTTAATCTGCACATGGTCAAATTTATAGACATAGGCTCAAAGGTATGCACACAGCCAAATGTTCCTTAGCAAGTAGCATCTTGATGACAGACTTCATGCAGCCAGTAACAAGATTTTCATATAATTCTGCTTGGATATTTATTGAAGTGGAATTAAAAATGCCTAGAGTACCACAGGTTCACTGTTCCTAGAAAAGGAAGTTTTGTTTTGCCATTCACTGAATGGATGTCAACCAAGAAAAAGGCTCCTATGCTAAATACCCTCATGGTCAACCTAAAACTCTTCTAAAGTTTTATGGTCAGAGGAGACAAAGATAAGATGAATTGGAGGAATCGAGGTGAGGTTCTCCAACGTTACGCTGGCCCAGCTGTCAGGCATGGTGGTCGTAGAATCATGCTGTGAGACTGTCTTGCTGCTGGGATATTGGTGCATTTGGCAACATAAATAGTGAAGAGGATTACATCCAAATTCTTCACCTTCATCGTAGGAAATCAGCAAAGCTTTTAATTTTTTATTTTATTAAATCTTTATTTATCCAAATAAAAGACCCATTGAGATCAAGACGTCTGTGACATGGCCAAGAAAAGCAGCAGCACGTCATAGTGGATGAGACAGACAACAATACCAGAACAACCATTTAAATATACAAATTGTGATCAATTTGTCAATAGATCAATAAACTTGGACGTAACTGGATTTTACAACAGGGCATTGATCCCTTGGTCTTGATATGGATAAAACAGGCTAACACGTTAACTAAACCCCATAGAAAACATGAGACTGTTATTAAATGAGGTCCATAAATGCAAACAACAGAGGTGCAACATCAAGCCAGATTTATGTGAGACGTTTGTTGATGGCTAGAAAAAGTAACTTGTTGTAGTGGAATTTTTTTAAACTAACATATGACCAAATATTAGTGGGACAAAATATATTTATTTGAGCCTGTGTGTATTATTTCGACAATGTGGATTCAAGGTAATCCACAATAAACAATAAATTTGTTGTTTAAAATTAACTTTAGTTATTTTTATTGGGGCAATCTAGCTAAAATGTTTTTTTTTAATAAATCATTAAGAGACTAAAAGCATAAAAATACTGCCACTGTTGAGTATGTGTAACCTTGTTTTACTGGAACAGTGATTAACAGAGGATAGCTCAGAATTTTGTTTTTAGTTCTTCCTATAATTGATATAAAATCAGAGATACTGCTACTCTCCTTGCTATCTCTCCTTGTTCATTGTATGAAGGTATAAACCTTTAGTGAAACTCTTGGACAGATGAAACAACACAGGGCCATTATACTGCAATGACAGCTCTAATATCTATGTATCAAAATGTTTTCCATTGTTGGATGAATAAATCACTTCTAAAAGTGACCTTTTAGTTCCATTGCAAGCATGTGCTGTAATGCATTACAAAGCTATTCCTAAAAAGCAGCACTACTGCCAAAACACACAATAAGTAGGCTTGAAAAAGTAAAATCAATGCAATGGTTGCATGCATCGAAAACAATCCCAATTATTTTAGGTGCTACATAAGAAGGGAGGGAAGCTGGTTTTCCTCTGGCTATAGCAACAGAAAAATATAGAAATATTATCTACATGTTGCCCTTTACAGAGACAGCTTCTGTCACCTCCAACCTGCATTTGACATCAGTATTTAGTGCAGTGGGAATGTTTTCAACAGTAGATGATTCACAGACTCTCTTCGACAGTAAAACTCTGAAAGTCTCTTAGCTTGGTTTCCCTTCTATCTCCAGGTTCTGATTAGGAGGGATACATGTATTGAAATGAGACCATTCCACAACACTGACATACATTACTATATTCAAAACAAAAAGTACTTTTTGTTTGAACTTAGGCAAGTCATGCAGTCCGTAGTGGCTGAGGTCATGGGGAATTTTCGTGCTCTTGGACTTCCAAGTCTGGGCCTGAGTAGTTTTCAGGTGGTCTGAAAGTGAACCGTGTATACACCCCCACCAACATCATCCTCATCACTGCATTATAGTGCCTTGCAAATGAATAGATACTGCTTTAACTTTTTCAAATTCTTTCATGTTAGAAAGGAAAACCGTTGCATCATTTTCAAAACTGTTTACAAATAAAAAGTTTAAAAGTGTGGCATGCATATATTTGAGCACCCTTTATTATGACCAACTTACATCTTAAATAAAGGTTCGCAGAACATTTTATCTGGATTTTCTACCATCGCATTCCTCTCCCATGATTACCAGGGTGAGATTAGCAGATAAACTATGACAAGGTGTCAGGCAATTACTTTAATTGCTGTAAACAATCAAATACACTTGTGTGTAATGCTGCACGGTGGACTGGAACTGAAGACCGTGGAGATGGGAGAATTAGCAGGAAATGCAGTTTCAGAGATCAAATATTTCCTGGCCAATGCGCTACTTAAGAGTCTGAGCATTGCATTTTGCTATAACCTATAAGCGTAAGTGGCTACCCCTCCCTCACAGGTGCTGAAAGGTCGCTCTTCAACCCACAGAGCGTAGGTGCGCCTACCTCTCATACCGCTTTTTGCAATTAATCAAAATAACAACGTAGTTGCTCCGTTGGTCAGATGTACAAGTACAAGAACATAACGGAGCAGTCTTGTAGGTTGTGGAATCTGGGGTAAAACAGCAATCAGGTTTAATTTTTAACAAGTTCTTTTAATGTGGGCATCATATGTGTTTCTGTCTCTGATTTACACATTTAATAAATGCCTCTCTATGATTTCTTTCCCACAATTTCTTAGCTTTTTCTCCATGGTTGTAATTTCACCCTGAGAAAAGAAAATTATCAGCTGACCTATTTATAACACATTAACATTCATGAGCTGCTTTGCATTGACCATTTATGGTTGAATCTGGGCTTATAAAGGGCTGAACATGAGGCGGAACCAGGTACGCAAACGTTCAGGTACAGCTGTGATCTTTAAAGGAAATTAGCGTGCTGGTGTACGTGTGCATGGTCTTATAAATCTGAATTTTTTTGCGTACGTCATTTTCTTTTTTTTGGGCGTGTGTACACTTTTAGTACGGATTCCACACAAAAGTTTTATAAATGAGACCCATGATCTTTATAGAAGAGTATGAAGATTGTTGAACCGTCAAGAGACAGTAATAGAAAGTCTGCTTTTCATTTCTCCACAGACCATGTAGGGACCACAGCAAACAGATGGAAGAAGATGACATAGTTTCCTGACAGCAGAACTGAACTTTCTGGCCTCAATGCAACGTGTGGTGAAAAACCAACAGGCTGAACTAACTGTGCCTGCTCAGAAACATGATGGTGGTTTCATGACATAAAGTTGGGATGCTTTCATTCAGGAGGACATTCAAGCTTGCCAGAGATGATGGGAAGAGTGATGCCTTCCAGGACAATAACAACCCCCCCCAAAAAAAAGCCAGGGCCAGATCAGAGCTTGTTTTACAATGGCCCAGAAAATACCTAAATTCAACAGAGAACCTGTGCCATGTCTTGCATATACAGTCATATTTAATAAAGAAGAATATTATTAAGTTATTTATTAATTTATTTAAGTAACCCAATTAGCTGAGTGTTGCACATTATGAAGTTTAATTACACACACAATGTTTTAAAACCCTTATTTCTGTTAATTATGAGGATATTCTGCTAGCTGCTAACTAAAATATGACATTTAATATCGGAAAATCAGACAAATAAAAAAACAATTCTAGTACAAATATTTGGGCTAAGTGAAAAGTATTTTCAATACCTTTCAAATGGTACTTTTAAACAAGTCTCATCAAATTGCATATCCTACGTTATTGAGTATGACTGTATATGGTCACTGATGTTCCATCCAATCTGACTGAGTAAAGATTTCACCCTCTAGATGTGCATAGCTGGTAGAAACATACCCCATTAGACTTCAAGCTATTATTGCGGTGGAAGATAGTTCTACAAAGAATTTTCTTACTGAACCTGAATAAGATTTTATTATTTGGAAAACAATATGAAAGCTGTGGTCACATTAACACCCGTGTAGTACATTAAGGTTTGTGTGTGTAATGTAGGAAGAGATGAAAAAGTTCAAGGGGTATGAATTCTTCTGCAAGGCGCTGTGTTAGAAACATGTCAACATAAAGGATCGTATCCAAACTTGGATCACTGTCAGAGCACTTGGGGACCGCTATTCACAGAGTTATTAGTACTTCTGTTTTGTAGCGATCGTCGCAATGGTTACTACCAGTCTGGGTAGTGCAGTGACATCAGTTCAATTTATGAGGAGCTAAGTGATAAATCCTCAGCTGCAATTTTTCTGAAGATTGTTCAGACTGTTAAACAATCAAAAACAACATACTGAATATACCCCAAATATAGAAATGAACACACAATTATTCCCTACGTACACACACTTTAGATATGTGCATAGATGCCCACAACACTCACCTATACATACACACTCACACACAGACAAACAAACAAACATACACACTGTAGTTAATCTGCACTACTTTCTTGAACTAAGTCCTTTTTTTTCTGAAGTTGTTTATCCCACTTTGTCTTCAGTGCTTCTTCCTTCCCATGTGGTCTGACTTACTGCTGGTGTTGCTTTAGGCTGAAAAACAAAACACAGGAAGTAATTTGTTAGTCTTGTTCTCAAGATCTGACAGCCTATGGCCATTTTAACCACAGGGACCATGTAACCTATGGGGAGATTTCACCTTTTGTACCTTTTGTACCTTTTGAACCAGACCTATTTTTCTGTAAATCCATTTGAGATTTTAAATACAGAGCTGGTGGCACATTAAACACCCACCCATAAGTATTTTAAAAAGACAAATGTACAACGATATAATACTGTAATTCTGCATTGCTGCTGCTTCTCAATACTGGCTCCACTTAAAACAAATCCCCTTTTCTGCCAAATGAAGCTTGGCAATATGCAAAACACTAACCAATACTGCTCTACAATCTTCTCATAATGACAGTCATCTATTATGCTTGTTATCTGGCTGTGCTCCAAATTAAAACAAAGAAAATAGATAGGACCATAAACCCTCATGTTTAAAGTGCAATATTTGCTGTGGATTTGGCCTCTATCGCAAGCCGCTAATTGTTTTTCACAATGGCAGCCGCTGCGGTTGCATTCTGCAGCTTTATCACTATGAAATAAAGCAAGTGGAGAGGCAAGGAAGCCACAGACAATTAAAACAAAAGCGATAAGTTGGATTGAAGATCTTAGAAGGCAACTCACATCACACTGACAGAGCTTTATTTTTGGAAGTGTTTTAAAGGACAAACATCCTGGGAAATCCTGACGTAGAACCATATCACTCAGAGGATAATAGTGAGTCAGAGATGCTTGTGGTATGGAGTCACAACACAAATGTATAATGTCTCATTTATCTCTGAAAAATGACTGCGTTATAGATCTTTTGCTCAGTCTATGATCTTATTATTCCTTTTATCATACAGTTCTATGGTATTTTCTGTCTCAGCATGAGCATATCCTTCTCTACCCTTATCTGAAACAAACAACATCAGACACCTGTGGCGTGCACAGACATTTTAGGGGGCAGGTGCTCAGGAGGGGGTGGGAGGGCACTTTTTAGCGTGCGCAAGGAGGTGGCTCATTTCGGGGCATTGTTTCAGTGGTTTTTAATGGCTCAGGTTTTCAAAAGATCATTTCAAAACCGACCTCAGTAAAATCTTAATAATATTCAGGGCAGTCAAACTTTTTTACAGTAGCAGGCTACACACTATCAGGTAGGAGGGTGCACTTATATATAGATATATATCTATATATATATATATATATATATACTTCAGACTAAACAGTGGCTCTGTGACTACTGTAACGAACAAACAAATAGCAATAGCGTAGTCGGTGTTGCCAAATTAGGCAGGTTTCCAACCAATTAGGCTTTTGAACACATTGAGCTGGAAAAAAATAGCTTATGGGCAGATTGTAAAAAATTTTCGAAGCTTTTCATAACATTTGTTGGGCTTTTAGAAAGAATTACTAACAAAATATATCAAAATAGTCATTATTTATTTTTTAAATAAGTTGAATCTGTCGATCTGACATCATCAATGAATAATAGTTATAATGAATAATATTGATTGTTATAATAAAACAAGAAAAGACTAATGGTTAATCAAGTGTTTGGTCAATGTAAACGCCCAAGAGGGGTTGAGTTCTACTTAAAAATATTTCATGACTACGTGTAAGAGAAATGTTTAATTGAGCTATACTGAGAGAAATTAAGTTTATATTAAGGTACATTTACAACTCATGTTGGGAAGCTATTTATAATTTATTTTTTCTGGGTGAAATATCCTGATTATTAAAGAGATCTTGTGTGTTATTTGGTTGTCTGATTGTACATTTTGTTTGGAGCCCATATGGGCAGTTTTTTTTCTTTGCTTCAGCTCAGTTGTGTGCTAATGGCATGTTCTTATGTGTTTAATAGTTCTGTGCTTTTAACATGAGAGAGTTTGAGATTTGGCCTTTGGACTAACAGTGACATAGGGTAACCTGTAGTGCTGTGTCTTAACTCAAAAGTCCAGCAATTAAATAAGGCTGGCAGTCAATTAAATAACTGACTAAAGTAACAATTCTGACTAGAACAGGTTCTGTAATTACAGCAGCTATGAGAACAAGGAGCAGAACAAAGCAGAGTTCCCTTCTACCTGCAAGTAACTCAAGTCTCTTCAGTTTGGCAGCTTTAGTGCTTGATTCTGCTCCTTGGGCTCCTAGCTCACCCTGCTAGCTGTCCTAGCTAACCCTCCTAGCGTGAATGTTTACTCCAGTTTAGACTTCAGTGCTGACATTTCAAACAGAAATTAATAGCGCTCCTTCCAGCTCGCTCTCTGCTTTGTTGTCACTTCTTGTAATTGTTTGGTAATCAGACCAAATTTCCATCCCGCTCTACCGACACCAACGGTGACCACACCACAGCCGAACTGCGGTGGCGACTGAAGGCTATGACTCGGTGTCCCGCCCCTCTCCAGCTGTGGTTGGCTAGCATGTTGCCTTCAGTCGTTGATTTGATTGGTTAAATTGTATGATTGACACATCAAAGATAGTACTAAAAGGTCGATGGCCACTCCGAGGTTAAAAAAAAGAAGAAAAAAAAAGAAGACGGCTTCCAGTCCAGGGTCTGCTCCGCGCTCAACCAGAAGGCACAAATATCGCTCCATTATATAATCGGGGAAATGTAGGCGGCGGCAAGAGCTGCTATAGACGGCGATTTGCCGTCGTTGACCGGCTACTTTTGACTGCCCTGAATATTAATCATTAAAAAAAAAAAAAAAAAAAAAAAAAAGAGTTTCAAAAGGGCATTTTCGTTGATAAAGGGCAAACTTCCTAGTGCTTTAGCACCACCTAGTGTCTATGTATGCACGCCCCTGTCAGACACACAAGTTGGGAGTAAGATGTTTCTCGGTACACGTGGTCGTCAATTTGAGCCTAACATGAAAACATAACCACAGACAGCCTGACAAATTCCACTCTTCTCATCACAGTTTTTGGTAAATTGCCACCAATTCGCAGTGCACCCTCATAACCACTGCTGGTGCAAATACTGCAACAGAGTCAGAGAAAGGATTTGGAGGCAAAGTAGCCCGTCTGCTCTGTCACGACTTATCTGGCAAGTTGGACTCTCAGGATAGAGGGAGGGCCTGAGTGTGGAAGCTTGTTTTGTTTTCCGGAAGGAGACATGTAGCTGCCAGGAGGGGTGGGAGGGCAACAAGATGAGACAGGCAGAGGGAAAACTATAACGCAGAAGGAGGGAGGGGGACTAAGCTGTAGTTAAAACCAAGCTTCAATGTATTTTACATTCCTTGAACCATCAAAACGTAAATCACATGTTGAATTATTTTGCAATGAGTTTATGATTAAGAAGTTATTAACAGTAATTAAATGCTGTCAGTTATTTTTTTTCTTAAGTTAAAAGTATCTGCTATTTGAAAAGAAAAGAGCAAATTGAAATAAATAGAACTAATATTTGTGTAACACTGGAGGAGCTATGTGTTTGCCTGAGAAAATTGAACCAGTATGTTGATAATCACTGCTGACCAACTCTTTCATCAACAAAGTAAATTCACCCTGAAGTGTTGAGAAACCTGAAAATGTACAGATGGAGTTGCATTTATATTCTGCTCTGTGTACGGTCACACACAGATTATTTTCACAGTTATTTTTCTCCCCCATTTACCTGAAAATGTTCCTTCAATTGTATGTTTCTATGGGACAATACTGGATTTTTACAAGGTTTACTGAACATTGCTTTAAATATAAATCTGCAGTATGTCGCTGAAGCTCACATAATAGATGTCAGTACTGACTTGTTTTATTTGGTAAAAATGCATAAAGCAATCACATGCTTGAACATGTCAGGCCTTTGTTTGTTGGTTTTGTTCCAAAAAGCAATTTAGATATCCCAAAGGTGGGGAGATATTTTTATTCTGTCATAACTTTGCAATCATAAGCCTTTTCCCTCAGTATTGAGGAGACATTCTTATGGGCCTTTTTACCCCAGATAAGCTTGCATATAGAAACAGAAATCAGCTATAATATGAATAGTCTCAGCAGGATCTTGGAAACGTCTTCTAAGAAGCTGTTCCATGGAGCATCGACGACAGACAGATGCCTCTGGCTTCAGGGTTATGTGAGATTTGTGCATATGTTTTTTTTAACACGCAGCTTACACTCGTAATGCCTGTTGGCTTGGAAGTTGCCCTTTTTGAGCAGTCAAAAAACATCTAAGGTGAAATCATGATGGGTCACTATCATGGTGGATTAGAAGCGTGGAGATACCTACGAACAGCAACAGCAATGTACTTGCTTGACCCAAGTACTTAGACTGGTCACAAGATAATTTTAACAAAGCTAGCCATGTTGGCCTCATGTCAAAGCTTCACATCTATCCTCACCACTACTTTCACTGCAACTAGATGGATCTCAGCAAACGGGTGGATCAAACAAGCCAGACTCTACACAGCAATTAATAAAGTGCCACAATCAGGCTCTTTGTTTGGTATGCACTGGGGGGTGGGTTTTTTTTTGGGAGCTTTGACAAATCTCCAATTAGCACAAAGGTTTAACTTTGCTGGTTGCCTGACGTTCAAGGTAGCTGTGAGTTTTTCAGGTTGAAGTTCAAACACGAAGTGTGTTTGCGTCAAAGGGAAGCCCTCACATTATAATTAAAAACAAAGAGAGAACAAAAGCTAATAGGTTTTAAATTGAAACAAAAAAAATACAATTTAAAAAAAAACACCAACTTCAGGATTCCCTGTATCAGTGTGACTAACTCCCAGTGATCATGAAATGCACTGACTTTGGAGCTTGTGTGTGATTCCTGCTAAGTACCCTCACCAAGATATGCACACCGGACGCTGGGCCAGAATAAGATTACTGCACTTGATGGCATGCTTGGTAGGGCACAGAACTCTGAACTGAAACAGATCTAACACACACATTGGCTCGATGCGAAATTTTCTAATTATAGCCCCAGCTCCGGATCCAAGCTCCTGTTCCTTAACCTTTGATGAGGTCAACATTAAACGGTCTATCGGGGGTAGGAAAGGAGCTTCGCACTGCTGTGCCAATTTCGGACAGCCTTTACCTCATACTTCATTATGCCACGGAAACACACATGGATGATTTTAGTCAAATCCAGGCCTACTGTCTTCCGAAAAAGAACAACAAAAAATGCATGTTAGACAAATGTAGCGAACGGCTGAAGCTGTCCTCTACACGAACCAAAACATATGAAGGCGCGTACATTTGTACATGTCACATGTTTAAGGTGTCTCCCTGTTTTCACACAACTGACTTAAATAAACTGGTGATGAAGAGGCCTCTGCAGTCCTGGATGGCTGCTGGGGAGATAATGAAATCATTTGATTCATGTGTGCTGGAGCAGAGACACATCTAAAACATGCAGGACAGAACCAGAACTGAAAACCACTGCTGTAGATTGTTAGGAGGTGTAAGTAAGGATATATTACTTGATGGTGGTAGCATTGTTTAATTTTGGGCATAAAAACCTAGTTGACGAGTACTGGGTGTGCGTTAGTGTCATGCTTGCCTGCAGACTGTTGTAAAGGCAAGTTTGCTATGATCCAGCGGCAAATGATGTTAGGTGTTGTAGAGACCATAGGGCAGTCTGAATCCAATTAAAAAGGGGTCTTAGCTGCTGATCACCAGATGGGTCACCAATTAGTCAAGTAATGAATTAAGTTGTTAGTGGTTTAATTTTTTTTTTCTTTAGGAATGTGTGGTTTTAGAATTGTGCTTCCAATTATTGTCATACTGAAGCAAATGGAGAATGGGAGTTATTTTTCTGTGTTGCTGTAGTATTTTTATATATCCACAGGCAACCAGGATGGCATCTATAAATGTCACATCCCTAACACCTTTTGCTTTAATGCACCATCATATTGTCACTGTCTCACTTCTTCCTACTTTGGGGTGTTGGAGAGGAGGCTCTGACTGAGTGTTGAACCTCAGATCCAGGAGGAGCAATGTGGCTTTCATCCTGTCTGTGGAACAGTGGACCAGATCTTTACCCTTGCAGAATTGCAGAAGGTGGTCATGGGAGTATGCTTCTCCGGTATACATGAGTTTTGGTCATCTGGAGAAGTTTACAATTGTGTCACCCAAGGTATTTTGTGGGGGTGCTGCGGTAGTATAGGTATCTGGGGGGCTTTTAAGGTCCTTGTAGGCATTCTCAGCTCAAAGTCAAGCTTGTTCTGAGTGCGTGTTAGACTCTGCCAGGGCTGCCCCTTGTCACTAAACATGTTTGTAGTGTTCATGGACAGGATCTCAAGGTATAGTCATGGAGAGGAGGGTGTGTGGTTTGGGAACCTCAGAATTGCATATTTGCTTTTAAAAGATGATGTGATTCTCTTAGCTCCTTCAGGTCATGACCTCCAGGGTGCACTGGAGCGGTTCACTGCCGAGAGCGAAGTGGCCGGGTGAGAGTCAGCTCCTCTAAAGTCTCCAACTTCCTTCTCTCAAGTGAGCTGGTGAATCAGCTGGGGGGTAGAGGGGAGAGGTGAAGGGGAGGTGAAGACTGTCCGCTTGATGGTGTGCTCTGACTGGAGAATATGAATTATGTACAAAGGAAACCTGTTTTCTGATCTGACCGTTTTTGAGCAAATTAACAAAGCTGACTGCCCCTGAGCAGGTCCTTTGGTATTCAATTCTGACATTAAAACGGCCTCATCAGTGCACAACAGACCATATTATACCCCCAAAACCTGAGAAAAATGAAATTTGTTGTCATGGGCCCTTTAACAACTGTTGATCATGGTGATCTTTATGGAGTCATAAAGATGTCTATATTTATGAACCTCCGCCAGAAGGAGCGCTTGCTCGTCTGCCATGTTTTTCAGCATGGAAATGTCCGTGTAGTTAGGAATTATCCTAGATGCATGGAAACTCATGGCTGCCCGGAGGGGTGTGATAGCCAAAATGACGTAGTATGGCTGATCGGACATTGCAGATGCGTCAAGGATAAACCAGCCTTAAGTCTGAGGCCATGGTTCTCAACTGGACAAAGGTGGCGCCCACTCTGGATCAGGGGTGAGTCTCTGTCTCAAGTGGAGGAGCTTAAAGCCCAATTTTCACTGACCCTACTTGATTTGACCCGCCCCGCTCGGCTCTGCCTCACTCTGTTTTACTCCGATAGTTTTTTTTGTATCAACTGACCTGGATATGCTGGAAAAAGGAAACTCCTTCTTGCCCCATGTCTTGTTTGCCATAATAAGAATACAAAAATAAATCATTATTAATAAAACCAGAAATAAAACAAGAAATACAAATAATGTTTGTATAATTGTATATGCAAGATTGTCTTTGATATTGTTTTAAGGATAAAATAATCAACTGGGATAAAGATCTGGACCATACAGCAGCCTGAACTAATAATAAAATAAGGCACCGCTTTTCTCTACCTGCACAGGTATTGTGTGTGAGAGATAGAGAGAGATGCTCTGATCTGCTCCAAAGTTTGCCTCATAGAGTTAAAATCTAGAGTTTTATGAGTGTTTTTGAGCTAAACCATGTATTTTTGACTGTTGTGAAAACATTTTTATAGAATGGATATTGCATTTTTGCTCTGAGTGATCTTTGGTCAGAGGAGTGGGCAGGCCTCCCTCCGCTGTGCTCAGTCTACTTCCCCAGAGAAGACTGAGCGCAGCGGCCAGCCTGCTTCTCTTCTCCCCAGGAAAGGTAGACAGTGGCCTGACTCTCCCGCATATGGTGGATGGATAAGGGTTGTAAAGACATTTTTGGACCAAACACTCTTTAGAGACAAAACTTAACAGCGTTCAGTGTGTTTAAAATGAAATGAAGCCGTGGATTTAATACAGCATGTCTCCATATAGAAAATTGAAGTGTAGTTTCTCTTTTTTTTTTTTTTTTACTTCAGGCGTGATTCATGGGTTGTAAATGGTAAAATTATATTTCATTGTGAAAGAGTGACCGCTGGATTGCAGATGGATGCAAACTGCTGAATCTTGGCCTGATGATGTTGCTCTTGTTATTCCAGCAACATATGGAATGACTACTGGTCTGGGTTTGTGGTCCTCCTTTGCACTCGATGGCTAACTGGAGTCCTGTTTGGGTTTCTTCTCTGCTTTTAGGAAAGCCCAGTTGGGATAACCACATTGTTCTAGGCTCTGTCTTGTGTGTCACTTCTCCTTCTCCCTGGCTACTGAGTTAGTAGGGACATTGTTTACTCTGTGATACAGAGTCCTGATGACTGAGATGATGAGAGTTAAACCGCAAGTACTGGTCTGTGTGGGTGGGTTTGCGGTACACGTCAGTTTCTAGTTGTACTAGAGACTGAGATGTCACCCGCCAGGATAGCCAACCTGCCAGTTTTACATCCTCCTGTTTGGTTTTTACACATATGTTTATATGATGAGTGAAACGTTGGACTTCCTGAGAATTAATTTTAACTAAGCTGTCATCAACATACCCGAACCAATGGCTTGTTTGTGGCCTGAAAAGTATGATTAAGCTCTCTTTTTTTACCTCTTCTACTGCAAAAAGCAATCTGAAATAAAGTAAAAATTTTCTTGAAATTGGTGTATTTGTCCTTGATTTGAGTAAGCAAATTTAAATGATCTGCCAATAGAATAAGATTTTTGCACTCAAAATAGGAACACCTCGTCTCCCTGATCTTATTTCAAGTGCAGCATATCTAATTATCTTATTTTAGGGGTCAAAATTAGCAAACAAACAATCTTATTTACAAATACACTAATTTCAAGAAAACTTTACTTACTTGTATTTCCCTTTTTGCATTGTTGATATATAGGTTTGCAACAATAGGAGAAACTGGGGATCCCACGTTTCTGCCATTGTCTCCATTATTTGCACAAGCTTATTAAATAATGTTGTATTGCAGTTGATGTTAGGTGTTTTGATTTTTTAAATATTTTTATGTCTAAATAAGGAGACACAATTTAAATGAATAAGCAATGAGGAACCAGTATTATTAAAAAAAACAGTTCTTAATAATATTATTTGATCAATTTTGTATGGATGTGCAAATCAGCTTTCTACCATATTTTGTACCACAAGAACAACAACAAAGCGGTATTTAAAGTTGAATGTATGTGTCATAAAACAAAACAAAAAAATTATAAACACAAATAATTTGAGTTATGAAGAAATTTTATGAAGAAAAACACAAAATCAGGGAAAAAACAAGAAAAGAAAGTAACATGGAAAAAGAAAAATGTTAAAGCAAAGGGAAAAACAGATGAAAATACACAAAGTCAAGCTAAGGGTGAAGGTAGAAAAAAGGGCTTGGTCTTTGAATGAACAGGCTATTAATAGACTTATCCAATAATCTGTCCCAGGGTCACTGAGAGTGTGGGTTCAAAGAGAATGTGTGTGCCTTTAATATCCACCAGAGCTGTTTGTATTGAAGGTCACTTTTGCATGCTCGGGGGTATTTAAACTCGTTTAAACTTGAAAAAAGTATTCCTTGAAGAAACAATAAAAGGATTTCTACATGTATCACTTTTCAAGTCAATGAAAACCAACAACAATCCAAGGAGCTTTAAAACATTTCAGAAGGACAAGGTCTCAAAGCTAATCAAGTCACCCATGGTCAGATGTCACTGGACCAGCAATAATCTTTTATCAGTGGGAGATGTGAACTTAAATGTCACTTGAGCCTTTCAAGGGTTGCTCTAAGGTGCATTCATGCATCCTAACAAGAATAGGAGCTGACAATGGCTACATCTAAAAATATCAGTTGAGTGTTTAAACTACAAATCAAACCTTTGGGAAAAATGGATGGGTGTGAATCTCTTAAGTTAACTCTATGCTTGTTACTTGGTGAACTAATGCTTTTTTTAATAAGGAAAATCTTCAAAGTAAATTTTTTTGGTCTAAAGCAATTTGCATTTATATGCATTCGGGCCCAGCAACAAGGTTGGTGGTGGACCTGTTTACCCAGGTAAAGGTGGGTTTTAAATATGCAACCATAATGTTTATCCTCTGAAATATATATATTTTTTCAGAAGCTTCTCTTCGGCCCCGATTTTTAGTAATAAACTCCAACCAATAATTCTGTCAGTGATTACTGTTCATCCCTTATTGCAAACTACTCAATGCCTAATGGAAATGCCTAATGGTAACAAATGCTTGAGGGGTTTTGCAGAGGAAGACTCTAGTGTTTCTTCATTTTGAAAGTAATCAGATCTTTTTTTCAGGATTACAACATGGATTTGAGATTATTCACTCTCCCCACCTCCACAAATACTGAAAGCAAAAGTCTGTTTCGTTAAATAGAAAAAATGTATATTACCACCAAGCTTAGCAGATATTTATTTGAATGTGGGTACTGAAAATATCATGATTTTCAAAATGAGAAACTAAGTTTCACTTTTCCCCCCAAAGAAATACCTATCACTCCTGTTGAAAGTTGACAGAAAATTAACAAGTTGAGTAGAGTGGAGGATGATTAAAATTAAAAGCAAGAAATTAATCCTGTAAAAAAAATATATATATCAAGGCCCCAGTTTCTGCAGCAAGAATACAGGAAGAAATTGTTGTGGATCTACTTTCAGTGGATTTCTTTTAGGATCTGTAACATTAGTACATCTATCCTGCTATTTATTGCAATTAAGATAAGGCAATATATCATGGTCTTAGGACTTTCATGATGCATGCACACATTGCATGTGAAATTTGAAAATCATGCTAACAATTAATTGCCAATGGATATTCAAGGCGTAGACTGCAGTCCTTGAACATTATAAGTCATCAATTATGTCTGGGTGTGACTTTGTGAATTACATATCCAAAATGGTTAACCCACATTTCTCAATCAAATATTCAGACTATACATATATTGTATATGTACTCTATACACATCTACAACTGCATGCTGTTTAGGCAGTGCGTGCATTATAAAAATAAAAACCAGATGATACTGCAAACACACATTATGTAAGTTGATTTGCTTACATCTTGTAGAAAACACAATATATGTCATCTGAATAGTTGTTTAGTACATCTTATAGCTACATTTTCTATTTAATTCATAACTTCATTCTTTCTAATACACTGGACAAGAAGGCATGACACAGAAGTCCACAGGAAAACAATAATTTTAATTGAAGATGAAGTTGCCCACTAGTAACAATAAAATATGATATTTGACACTACTCCTGCCTTTGCCATGGGAAGACAATGAATCATCTGTATTCAATATATTATGAAATTATCTCAAAATACAATTTTTCTTAAGATAACAGGTAATTTATATATATATATATATATATATATATATATATATATATATATATATATATATATATATATATATATATATATATATATACACACACATGTTTTGCTGAGTAAATGTACTTTTCATTTTGATACCGGAAAGTTAGTTTAAAACCACACTAAAAGTCCCTCTTCTTTCATTGCTCAGAACAACCGTTCTATAAACTAACCCAAGAAGACATTGTCATAGCAATAAGCATCCAGCAAAGACAAATCACATTCAAGGACTCACTTTCCTATAGAGTTAATATATGTGAATTATATGTTAGAAATACAGCAAAAATAATACCATAATCATCTTGTAGTATTAAAAAACAATATTCCAGATTGTAAGGAAAATGTTTCAATATGCTGAGAAAACAAAATACCTCTTTCTCCCCAGCATTTTTAAGCATTTTTAGCTTCTTGATGGGACCTTGACAAGCTCCAGCTGTGACTCCAGGCAGACACAACATGCACACAGCTCTGTGGATATGACACCAACTCATCTGGCTGTTCCTGCCTTCCATATACACTATATTGCAAAAAGTATTTGCTCACCCATCCAAATTATTGGAGTCAGGTGTTCCAATCACTTCCATGGCCACAGGTGTATAAAATCAGGTACCTAGGCAAGCAGGCTGTTTTTACAAATATTTGTGAAAGAATAGGTCGCTCTCAGGAGCTCAGTGTATTCCAGCGTGGAACTGTGATAGGATGCTACCTGGGCAACAAATCCAGTCGTGAAATTTCCTCACTCCTAAATATTCCCCAATCAACTGTCAGTTGTTTCATATGAAAATGGAAGTGTTTGGGAACGACAGCAACTCAGCTATGAAGTGGTAGACCACGTAAACTGACAGAGCGGGGTCAGCGGATGCAGAAGCGCATAGCGCGAAGAGGTCGCCAACTTTCTGCAGAGTCAATCACTACACACCACCAAACTTCATGTGACCATCAGATTAGTTCAAGAACAATGCACAGAGAGCTTCATGGAAACCCATTCCATGAAGCTGCAGCAGCTGCATCCAAGCCATACATCACCAAGTGCAATGCAAAGCGTCAGATGCAGTGGTGTAAACCACACAGCCACTGGACTCCAGAGGAGTGGAGACATGTTCTCTCGAGTGACGAATCACGCTTCTCTATCTGGAAATCTGATGGACGAGTCTGGGTTTGGCAGCTGCCAGGAGAATGGTTCTTGTCTGACTGCGTTGTGCCAAGTGTAAAGTTTGGTGGAAGGGGGATTCTGGTGTGGGGTTGTTTTTCAGGAGTTGGGCTTGGCCTCTTAGTTCCAGTGAAAGGAACTCTGAATGCTTCAACGTACCAAGACATTTTGGATAATTCCATGCAAACAACTTTGTGGGAACAGTCTGGAGCCGGCCCCTTCCTCTTCCAACATGGCTGTGCACCATTGCACAAAACAAAGGGCCATAAAGACATGGATGGCAGAGTCTGGTGTGGATGAACTTGACTGGCCTGCACAGAGTCCCGACTTCAACCTGATAGAACACCTTTGGGATCAATTAGAGCAGAGACTGAGAGCCAGACCTTCTCGTCCAACATCAGTATGTGACCTGACAAAAGCCCTTCTTGAAGAATAATCAACAATTCCCATAAACACATTCCTAAACCTTGTGGAAAGCCTTCCCAGAAGAGTTGAAGCTGTTCTAACTGCAAAGGGTGGAACAATGTCATATTGAACCCCTTTGGATTAGCAATGGGATGTCATATGTGATTCAAGGCAGGTTAGCGAACACTTTTGGCAATACAGTGTAACTCACAGTTCAACAAATACTCATAATCTAATAATAATCTAATTATCAATATCTTCATCATTTAGCTCTACTTAAAGTTAATTTGTGGCACAGAATATCTAATGCAAACAAGCACACTGAGATTTTTATTATTTAGAAAATGCAAGCTGCCACTAGACTCATTTAAATCATTTTTAACTTAGTGCTGTAGCTATCCCCCGGTTGAGTCTTGGCCCACTTTAGCTGACTTGATTTTACTTTTAGTAGCAGTCTGACTTGTTCCTGTGAATATATTATTTGGACTCTGATGTCTTTGCCAGGTAAACACAGTTAAGATTTGGCAGTAGCCTAAGAGCAGAGACTGTGTCATTATCGTCACATAACCTTCACAACATCACAGCTACCCTCAGAACAGCATCTGTGCATCTATATCTGTATGACTTAATGTGCACATATATTTTTGTATTTACAAAACATATGTTGACCTATTTGATTTTTACAATGTCCCCAGTATTTCTATATGCATGGTAATTGCTCTGACTTGCTAGATGCACAATTCTTCATGTGAATCTGCAACCCTTTTCAGATACACAAGAGCTCAGGAAAAACACCTACAGAAACCATTTTAAATTCAGCACAAATGTTCGGTTGGAGTCACAAAAAGAATAATCTGAAGTTTTTGGTAAAAGATCAAAAGATACAGTTACTGTGACCTAGATTTTTCTCATTCTTGTGAATGTGACATTTCATAAATACCTTGAGGGAATGTCTTCAGCTTGGGCACAGATGTCTACTTGGACAGTGAATTAAATTATGACATTATATATTCAAAAGGTCAAACGTGATTTAAAGAAAAAAAACATTAAACAATAGCATTCTGCCTCAATTTCAATAATTCTGTAACCTAAGAAAGATGGCAGGCTTGGCTGTAAAATGTGTCTTACCAGACCAGTAGATGCATACAAAAGCAGATTAAAAAAATATACCATGCCGTAAGAATGTTCTCTTCATCGTTACACAGATTTGCAGTGACAAGTGTGACAAGTGTCTGAATGATAACTACAGGTGAGCAGACACTGCAGACCGGAGAGCAGTATTCCCTCTAAGGTGCACGCGTGCGCAATCGCGCACGGCATCTGGCTTCAGCGCGCACAGCAAATCTATGCTGCACAGTAAATAAAATCCAATATGAACTGTAAACAAAATAATAATGAACCACGTTATTTTTTACCATTTAGCAATTCTGCTGAGATGGTGTTCCGCGCTCCCGCTTGTGAGCGCCAGGTGCTGATCGGAGCGCACCGTTGATTGACGGGTGGAGAAGACGACTCTAGGCATGTTGCGGTGTGCGTCTCTGTCAGCCAATGATACGTTGCGGTTCATGCCTATACTGATGCAGCCAATCACTGTAATGAGCAGAACTTTAGGCGTATGTGCCGCTTTTTTGCGAACCGTATGCTAAAGACGAAATTAAGGAACTAAATCCTGGTAACCGCACTCTTATTATGGCAAAACGACCCGGCTGTGGAGCATCCGCTAATCGAGGGAAAGATAAAAAGAAATGCGGTACATTTAAAATGGAATGGCTGTTGGAGCATGTACAAATAGAAGAACGAGAGGTGAAACTGGGTGAGATTTTTTCTTTTTCAAGGGAGAAAGGACTGCGCTGCAAACTATGCTGCGAAGCTAAAGTAGCAAGCGAGTTTTCAGAGGGAAAAGTGTGGACTGAGTGGAAGTTGGACTACCTTAAACGTCACATTCAGCATAAAACTCATTTGAATGGTGTTGGAATTTTACAAAGATTTAAGATGGGAATGGAGATCAGTACATTATTGCAGGAGAGCTCAAAAGATAGAGAAAAAAGGAATGAGCTGTCACAAAAAAAGAAATCTGACCCTGAGCAAGTTAAACTTCTTATTGATGACATTCTACTCGCCATCAAAATAAATGCATCAATGCTATCGGTGCAGCAAATACATGATCACATGGCAAAGTATGGGAGTGTACCAGAAAGCTGGCGAAGCAAAAATTATTCCTTTAAATTTGTGAACTCGATCAATGAGATAATGCATAAAACTATGCACAGTGTTAAAAATGCACCCTGGCATACTCTGATAGTAGATGAGAGCACAGACATAACGGTGCACAAAATGCTAGTCTTGTATATTAAATACAGGGAGGAAAATGATGTCAACTATAAAACTGTGTTTGGTGGCATCATCCAGCTAACAGCATGCACTGCTGCTGATATTGTGCAGGCTATCACCCAGTTCTACTCCAACCATGGAATGGACTTGCAGAAGATGGTGATGCTGACATCTGATGGTGCTTCAGTAATGCTGGGAAAGCACAATGGAGTTGCAGCATTATTAAAAAGACATATACCACACCTAACCGAACAACATTGTGTGGCCCATAGAGTGGACCTGGGCATTGATGATGCCTGGAAAGATGTGCCTTTGATGCGAGATGTGGAAACTCTTCTTAGAACTGTATATTCCACTTTCTCTCAGTCCACTGTGAAGAGGGGCAAAATGGAGGAACGAGCAAAGATTCTCAATGAAGATACACTGTCATTCAGGATGGCTGTCACGGCACCAGGCTTTGAATGCTGTTCTGAGGAACTACACTGTGCTTGAGGAATACTGCAGAAGAGAAAGTAATGACAACAGGGATCCGGTGGCAAATTACTGCTACAAAAAGCTGAGTGATTCAAAGTTCAAAGTTACTCTAACAGCTCTGGGAGATGTTTCGGGGGAGCTGGCACAACTCTGTGTTTTCTTCCAAAGACTTAATCTAACTGTGATGGAAGGACACGGCTTTGCAAGAGCAAAGATTGAGAAGTTGTGTTCTCAATACTTGAATGATGAGAAGAATGTGCAATGGAGTGACCGTGTCAAAGAGCTGATGAGGACCTCATCAGCTGATGAGATAAACACCATTGAGATTATTCTTTTCATTCGTAAACTCTGTGATCACTTGGATGCTCGTTTCCCTGAAGGTGAATTGAGGGAGTGGTTTGCATTTAAGCTCAGACATCAGTTTTGAGTATGGATCAGCAGGCATCGCTACACTCGCAAAGAAAAATGAGGGCATTCTTCCCCTCTCATGCTCCTTAGAGTCCATGAACAGTGAATATGCTGAGTTCAAGTACATAGTGAAGCAAAAACTTAAACAAGGGTCAATCAGCACATTCTCAGATATGGTGGCTGCAACACTTAGAAATCTCACAGCTTCTGGACATTTGTGCTACTTTTCAAGCATCCAGTGCAGATTGTGAAAGAGGCTTTAGTTTGATGAATTGCATCAAAACAGCATCCAGAAATTGTCTTGAAGTAGAACATTTGGACCAGCTGATGCGCATAAAGTCAACACAAGATGCAGGTGAAGCAATCAACCTGGACAAAGTCTACAACCACTGGAGAAGTGAGAAGGACAGACGATAAAAATAAGGCAAACTTGAAATTACAGCTCAGATTATTCTGTTTTCTTGTGTTAATAAGGGCTTTTCATTTATGGATATTAATCATTAAATGTTGTTAATAAGTTAGAAGTTGTAGAAGAGCTGGCCTAAAACTGGAATAATATCACAGAATCTTTTATTTCCTGTTCTATTCTACCTCCATTTTCAAAAGCAACTGTCTATACCTTTCTTATTTTATGTACCACGTGCTTGTGCTAAATGTCATTGGTCAAAATGTAAATAGTTTAATGGCAGTAAAATTTGAACTTTGAAAGACATGTCTCTCAGTTCTTCCTTAGCAGGTCCCCTACTCTGACATAAAATATACCATGCAGCTCATAAAAAAGATTTTGTCTTTTTCAGGTAATCGGTCTAAATCAGTTTTATCTAAACTGAGCAATCTAAAAGAAATGATTGCTTTAATTTGATTATTATAGGCTATCTACAGGTAACTTGTTATAATCATACAATCTAAGGTTTTTGACAGGCGGAACATTGATATAGCCTTAGTGTGCACGTGTGATGTTGCTCACTGAGGTCAAGTGATCGCTCAGGGAGTCTGTGTGTTTGCTCAGACACATGAAAAATTAGGGGGAACACTAACGCTAGCTTCTTGGGCATCAAGAGAAATTGCAACAGTTGTGTCTTTCCAAAGTGCTGTCAGATTTCCTGCACCCAAAAAAAACTCTACTTCATGGATATCCCCTAAAGAACCAAATATCCAAAAGTTTCAGGTAAAACTTCACTGAGTCCCAAGGTGCATGGCTCAAAGATCTGTTGAAGATCCAGCAATGCTAGAAGTAGTGGGTTACAACTTTATTTGTGCCCCCCCCCCCCCATAGAAGACAAACACATTTTTTAAAATTGGTATTTCTGACATACACCCACAGGCCTCTTTATAAGGTAACCCGTTAAATTGCTTATTGACACAAATTCCAACTCAGACATTAGACAGACTTTATTGTCATTCAAATGCACATTCATAATGTATGTTTGAGAGACATTTGATTGCAAGGCCCCTTGTAAAGACAGAAGACAAAAAAGAAAAATGCAGAATAAAATAAAATTTTCCAATTATATCTATATGTTTAGGTATCTAGACATCTGCTCAAAATCATGATCTCAAAACAACAGAATGGGGGTGAAAGGAAACTGAAATTAACTTGGAACATGGCGTGATTGTTTGTGCCAGATGGGCTGGTCTGAGTAATTAAAAAACAGGTTATCCACTGGGATTGTCATGCACAAACATTTATCTGGTTTACAGCAAAAAAAAAATTTGAATTGTTGAACATGATAAATGTAAGTAACCAACGTTAATATCTCAAAATAGCATTTAATTCTGAAGTATAACACATTTTATCAACAAAAACCTAATCTCTTTTATAAAACTAAATATTCTGTGCCAGGCAGGAGTTCTGAAGACTGCTGGAAAGATGGAAAAGCAAAGACTGTGGGTCATAAAAATTCAGATTCTTAGCCACAGCCGTCTGAAAAAGGTGAGAGTGTCACTTTTACCATTATTTCGTTGTTATTGTTGCTTTCATTTATTTTCGACCATTTGAGGCAGTTGCTACTCTTGTTTAGACCTTTGCGTAGTTATAATAGTATGATTAGGGTTAGGGCTGGATGATATAGAAAAAAAGCTTATCGATAAAAAAAAATGCATATTGATCGATATCGATAATTATTGAAAATATTTAAAATCATATTTTATGTGCTGCTCTGCCTGGACATTTTATGATATTGCTAAATGATTTAATAAAGAACACAAACACAGAATTCCAATTAAATCTTTATTTAACCAACTTTTTTAACCATAACAGAATTTTTTAAAAGAAAAATAACTTAAGAGACCTGAGTCATGTTATTAAATAATGACAAAGAATAAACTAAAGTGACCAGTGAAATGACCAAAATAAATATACCAAATAAATAAATGAAATAGCTTATTTAGGTGGGAATAGTACACTAGTTACTTCTCAGGTTTCATAATTGAGAGGCTGATGCAGGGCTGAGGTCCGAGGTTGTGGCGTGGGAAGACGCAGGTTTGCACTGATTCCCTGAACTCGTTGCACTATTTAGGGAGCGCTGTTAGAGAAAAACTTGCAGCCCAGAACTTTATATCGCGGATCAAGAGTGGCGAGTAATTGTTTGAAGCCAGGTTTTTCAACTGCAGACAACAGCAGCATATCCATCACTATGAAGCATGTTACAGGGCGGCGCTTTGTAACGGCGTGCCTGGGTCCGTGATTACGATTGGTTGAGAGGACGTAGTGACTGTAGCATCAACTAATATGATAGGCTGAAAGGAAGGAAGGAAAACTCTCTATCGAACTTTTATCAACCCTGTTTTTTCCTATCGCGCCACACGTCTATCGATCGATATATATTGTTATTGAATTATCGTCCAGCCCTAATTGGGGTTCCACAAAATAATAGTGTTATTCATTTGGCTACTTCTACTTCTTGAATTAGGATAAAGACAAATAAAACAAAGGAACACAATTTACATTGGTTTTATTGTTCATAGATTCCCACACTGTCCATTAATAAATTAGTATAAACCAGGGCCGGACCTAGCAGATTCAGAGGGCAAAGAATTCCCAAAGTATCTAACATATTCTACCTTCTGCAATGGAAGGGAAAAATTGTTATGGACTGGCTGATATACAGCAGGGCAAAAAAGGCCATATTTTGGCTGCAGTGCTTGCTGTTCTCTTATGAAGAAAAGATCATCTAGTGCACTAAATTCAATAGTTGGGTTGAAAATATCCAGTATAAAATACAGAGATTTGTGTGTGTGGTGTGTTGGCGGCAGGTGTAGAGGGGGGGCCCAAAAAGACTGTGTTGTCCCGGGCCCTGACAAAGCTGTCAGCTGGACGGCCTGCAGTTGTATCTATTAGCAGGTTTACCACTTCCTGTAGGTTAACTAAGCCTGGTTTATCACTTCACCATGTTCTTAGTATACACCACCTTTGCCTGCACGTGGTTGTGTGTTGGTTGCTTAGCACTGACCTTGCTTGAAGAAGGAAAACTGAAAGCTTACAAAAAGGTTGTATTTTCTGTCTAAACTTGGTCTAAATTTCTCCTGCACTTGGTTGTTTATATTATTTTAAGTGAATTTGACTTTCAAAGTTTACCAAAATCTAAGAAATGTCATTCAAACTGCATTTGCTTTGTTTTACTTTTTACTTATACTTTTTATTACATTACATGAGTACATCTATTTTTACAGTAATTTTCATACTTAAGTACAAGACATTTCAGATACTTTAAGACTTTTACTCAAGTAACATTTCAGTCAGTTACTTGGACTTTTACCAAAGTCATATTTTGGAGAAGTACTCCGAGATTTCAGTACTTTATACAACACTGCTGGATTGTGTTGAGCTGGTGGTGTCAAAACAACGGCGTGGGGGATACTTTTTTTGGGACATGCCTGTGCAAATTCTCAACTGCTGTTTTTAAGCACAAGTCAAGTATTTGTTCACTTGAATCATGACGAGACTCCTTATATAATCTCTTTAGAATGAGTTGGAGGACCGAGTTATATAAACTAGGGAGTTTCTAGCTTAATTCTCACCTTCTGTTCAGTGTTGTCTGTTCTCTTATGACAAATTTATTTGTGCTTAAAAACCTCAGAGTTCCAACTACTGGATGCTCAAGTGCGAGCCACCAGAACTGACAAAGACTCCTGGATAGGTATCAGACATATCTTTAAAGCAGAAGTCTACAGATAGAAGAGCACAAGACTGTATTATAAAGATGGTATAAAAAGCCGGTGGAAAAAAGTGAAAAAATAAAGTTTTTCAGTTATATATTGATCATTCTACATATTTACCTGTAAACTGCAAAACAAGTTATAATTTAACTGCATACTGCACTGTGCCAAAGCAATCCACCTAATTTGCTCTCACAGAGCTCAAGTTTCTTAGAACTTTTGACAGTTGCTTAAAGCTGTTTGAGCAATATTTCTCCAGGCTTTCTTGGTCTTTTTGCTTCCTCACTTATTTTCATTCATTTCATCCAATATAAAACTATATTACAACATCTGAAAGCCCGAGGAAGTATTTATTGCTCTAGAACACTTTAAAGACCACTTTAAAATGTTATAAGCAAGCCTATTCCTAACAAGCATATAGATCATGCAAGTAATTAGGGTTCTTTTGGGGGAGTTATTGACAAAGTATAGAATAGCATGTCAGATTTCTACCATAATGTATTCCTGCTGAAACTAGAAGAATTACAAAATCAACACTGTCTTTAAGATATTCAAGTAAAGTGTTATAGATAATTCTACCTAGTAATGGGAATACAGCAGCAAGGTTAGAAACGTTTTCAGCTCCTGTTGGCTGAGGGCCTAGTTCTATTTCCTTTATTTTTACTTTAACAACTAGGTTATGAGTTTCCAGGAGAGCTTGAGCTGGAGACTTACATTGCGTTTCAGTGTTCATCTGTCTGCTGCAGTTGTGTTCGTGTCTGTTTGCCAGCTAAGTCCATGGGCTTAATCGCCACATACTGCAAACTGTAAAAATGTTCTGCCAGTTTATCTTGTCATATCTCTGCTGCTTTTGTCCTTTACAGGTCCAATTACAGCAGCCAGTTTGGACTGACTGTGGAGTGTGCAGTGCTTCCAGTGACCCACGGCTGCCTGTGAAGCAGATGGTCGGTTCAGATAAGGCGGGGGAGCTGGTAGACTGAAGAGTCCAGCTGTTAAAGTGATAGAGAAATCTGTTTTTGTTTTACGATGATGGATTCCTAATGCCAATCATCACACAAAACACACACATGCACTCGTGCTTTTCATGGATGTTTCTTCGGTGAGAGCTAATCCTCTGCCACTGCCAACCGTGCTTTCATCTCATCCAGAAAGCTCCTTACACAAACCAAAGCTCGGGCTTAGTGTGAAAGAACACATACACAAACATGCATCCACTCCCAAAGATTTTGGGTGAAAGATTGGGTGTGACCTTTTCAAAGCGTTGCCAAAAAAAGCAAAATCACGAAATCTGAAAATAACCATCTATTTACCCAATTCCATGTGTTCAGATGAACACACTTAAAAAAAAACATAGTTGCTTGACAGCTAATTCTCAAAATAATTCTTAAAAATAGAGTAAGTCAGCAAAATTGTGTGATTACTAAAATATGTTTCTACTGCAGGAAACTTTTTCCGGCCCAGTGCAGTTTTCTGTAGCCATTACTTTACTTAACTGCAGCAATTTTGATTACGCAATGGAGAAATGACATGACTGGGTTATATCATAGAAAGGGCCCTGGTTTCATAATTGTTTTCTATTTGGAAGTTTCTAAATGTTTATTACAGGCGCCATTTTTTGCAGCACTGTGTTTTAGTCATCTTTTATTCACACTAACATTTTTGCAGTGTTAAATTATACAACAAGCAACAAGAGTAATTGGTATTTTTGTTAACAAACACAGCATTAAAAAACAGCCACTCATGCTGAAGATCCTAGTTTTTCATAAATCACAACACCTTTGCTGAGATATTTTCTTAAACAGTCCAGTAACAACCATATTTAGATTAGATTAGATTAGATTAGATTCAACTTTATTGTCATTACACAGGTACAGGTACAAGGCAACGAAATGCAGTTTAGGTCTAACTGGAAGTGCAATAGCAGCAAGTGCAGGATAAACAATGGTTCCATGAGTACTGGACATGGATATGTACTGAATAAATATAGAGATGAATACTATTATAAACAGAATTTTACTTATATATTTGTCCTATGAATATAATATATAGATAACTAGTATTGTGAACTAAATGTACAGCTGGATATGTACTGAATATAATATACAGTTGGATATTACTATAACAGAGTTTACAGATGAATATGTACTATGAATATATATACAGATGGCTATTACTGTATATTTTGTGCTTATGCACCAAACGGCAGTTCAGATTACCCACCCTTTTTGGAGTCCTTGGAAGGGGTACTGGAGAGTGCCCCTCCTGGGGACTCCCTCGTTTTGCTGGGGGACTTCAACGCTCACGTGGGCAATGACAGTGGGACCTGGAGGGGCGTGGTTGGGAGGAATGGCCCACCTGATCTGAACTCGAGTGGTGTTCTGTTGTTGGACTTCTATGCTCGTCATGGATTGTCCATCACAAACACCATGTTCAAGCATAAGGGTGTCCACATGCGCTCTTGGCACCAGGACACCGTAGGCCGCAGTTCAATGATCGACTTTGTTGTCGTTTCATCTGATCTGCGGCCGCATGTCTTGGACACTTAACCTGTCTTGGGTGAAGAGAGGGGCGGAGCTCTCCACCGACCACTACCTGGTGGTGAGTTGGCTCCGATGGTGGGGGAGGAAGCCGGTCAGACCTGGCAGGCCCAAACGTATTGTGAGGGTTTGCTGGGAACGTCTGGCAGAGTCCCCTGTGAGACGGAGCTTTAACTCCCACCTCCGGGAGAACTTTGAACACGTCCCGAGGGAGGCGGGGGACATTGAGTCTGAATGGACCATGTTCCGCGCCTCTATTGTTGAGGCGGCTGGTCTGAGCTGTGGCCGCAAGGTTGTCGGTGCATGTCGCGGCGGCAACCCTCGAACACGCTGGTGGACACCAGCGGTGAGGGAAGCCGTTAAGCTGAAGAAGGAGTCCTATCAGACTTTATTGGCCTGTGGGACTCCGGAAGCAGCTGATGTGTACCGGCAGTCGAAGCAGCAGGCGGCTCGGCTGGTCACCGAGGCAAAAACTCGGGCGTTGGAAGAGTTCGGAGAGGCCATGGAGAAAGACTTCCGTACGGCTTCGAAGCGATTCTGGTCCACTATCCGGCGTCTCAGGAGGGGGAAGCAGTGCGGTACCAACACTGTTTATAGTGGGGGTGGTGTGCTGCTGATCTCGACTCGGGACGTCGTGCGTCGGTGGGCGGAATACTTCGAAGACCTCCTTAATCCCACCAACACGTCTTCCATTGTGGAAGCAGAGCTTGAGGACTCTGGGTCGGGTTCTCCCATCTCTGGTGCTGAGGTTGCCGAGGTTGTTAAAAAGCTCCTCGGTGGCAAAGCCCCGGGGGTGGATGAGATTCGCCCTGAGTACCTTAAGGCTCTGGGTGTTGTGGGGCTGTATTGGTTAACGCGGCTCTGCAGCATTGCGTGGACATCGGGGGCAGTTCCCCTGGATTGGCAGGCTGGGGTGGTGGTCCCCCTATTTAAAAAGGGGGACCGGAGGGTGTGTTCCAACTACAGAGGAATCACACTCTTAAGCCTCCCTGGTAAGGTCTATTCAGGGGTTCTGGAAAAGAGGGTCCGTCGGATAGTCAAATCTTTGATTCAGGAAGAGCAGTGTGGTTTTCGTCCTGGCCGTGGAACACTGGATCAGCTCTACACCCTCAGCAGGATCAGGGCGTAGTCTACAGCTCTCACTAGAGCGGTTCGCAGCCGAGTGCGAAGCGGCCGGGATGAAAATCATTGCCTCCAAATCCGAGACCATTGTCTTGAACCGGGAAAGGGTAGAGTGCCTTCTCCGGGTTGGGGAGGATGTGCTGCCCCTAGTGGAGGAGTTCAAGTATCTTGGGGTCTTGTTCACGAATGAGGGGAAGATGGAGCGGGAGATCGACAGGCAGATTGGTGCGGCGTCTGCTGTGAAGCGGGCGCTGTACCGATCCGTTGTGGTGAAGAGAGAGCTGAGCCAAAAGGCGAAGCTCTCGATTTACCGGTCGATCTACGTTCCTACCCTCATCTATGGTCACGAACTTTGGGTCGTGACCGAAAGAACGAGATCCCGGATACAAGCGGCCGAAATGAGTTTTCTCCGTAGTGTGTCTGGGCTCTCCCTTAGAGATAGGGTGAGGAGCTCAGTCATCCGGGGAGGACTCAAAGTAGAGCCGCTGCTCCTCCACGTCGAGAGGAGCCAGTTGAGGTGGCTCGGGCATATGGTTAGGATGCCTCCTGGACGTCTCCCTGGTGAGGTGTTCCGGGCACGTCTCACCGGGAGGAGGCCCAGGGGAAGACCCAGGACACGCTGGAGGGACTATGTCTCTCGGCTGGCCTGGGAACGCCTTGGGATTCCCCCGGAGGAGCTGGCCCAAGTGGCCGGGGAGAGGGACGTCTGGGCCTCCCTACTGAAGCTGCTACCCCCGCGACCCGACCCCGGATAAGCAGAAGAAAACGGACGGACGGACGGATGGCTATTACTATAGGCAGAATGTGAGGACTTAAACCAATGATAAGTGGCAATTTTTCTTAAGAGCCACATGGGCAGTTGCTCAGGGCAGCATTAGAAAGGAACACACCAGCACCAAACAAAAACTGTCAAACAACTGTCAGCTGCATGTTAAACAACTTTTCTATTGTTCTTTGGCATCTGCTGTCCATGGGATGATGACAACTCCTGCATGGTGCTGATAATAAGGAAATAATTTTTTGTGCTTTGTGTACTACATTTTATCTACATTTTATCCCATCCAAGAATTTGGATGATTTCCTGCATTTTGATTGGTTGCGAGTGTAGCAGAATGAGAGGCTTGCCCATGGTGCCATTCCTACAAGCATCCCCACTGCTAGTAATGTTACAATATTCAGTGTGGCTTATGTTCTGAGATAACAAAAGCATTTTGATCATAAAAATCACAACATAGTATTCTTTAGTGTTAACATATATTAAGGTTGAAAGAAACATAGATGCTTTGCTTGTGTGCGGTTGCAGCTGTATGTGTGTGTGGTTAATGTTTTTTTTGTTGCAGGCTTTAATTAATGAGAATCTGTAACAAAGGAGCCTTTAAATTAGAAGTGATTTTTGATCAATTTTAAAGTGTAACCACTATGAAATAAATACAACTTATGACTGTAGATAGAACAGTGAGCTGAAATCTCATCTTCTTCTGTTGAGGGGGGTGGGGAGTGGGATCCAAAAAAAATATTTTTTGAAAAATGTCTTCTTGCGTTGTCTAGACACAGCATATTTGTTTTGATTATATAATTCCCTCGTAGTAGAAAATGAGGGCTAGAATGAGATAGATGTTGAACGATGGGACGTAGAGCTTATCTAAAACTGGTGTCAGACTCAGACCTTTTGGTGCAGTGGCGTGTTTCACCTAAGTGACTATGTGAATACAGAGGAAGTGAGGCTGATGAGGTGGAACCTTTAGTCTTGTTCTCTGTTACCCAGAGGATCAATACAGTAGTGCAACACAGCTGGCCAGACTTATTTTCAGAATCAGTGTTCACACCTTTAAACAGAAGCCTGTGATGTTTCAGAGTGGTTGCACTAAAAAAAACAATATGCGCATTGAGAATTTCGTTATAAGCTTATAACATTCTAAACTCATTAAAAAATTCTGGTAATAAATAAAAACTGAGCTGAACGGACCTCCAAGCGCGGAATTGTGGTTTGCTCAGTGCTCCACTGTGGGATACATGTTGACCAGTACACTGGACTCGTTTCCGATTCCGTATCAGGAGAAATTGCCGTAAATAATTGCATCTGCAGATAGAGAGCATTCCTAGTTTCTAGCTGACGTTCACTGAAGATGAGGAAGATAGCAAAATATTTGGACTCATGGTGCATTTGTGTACTTGGGACAGTCTTGAACCGCAAACTTTCTCCTGAGGATGGATGGATTGGGATGGATGAACATGGGACTCATCAGACATGGGGTGAGTTTGAGAAGTTTAAAAAAAACTATCATGATGCATCATACTGAAATTAAAGCAGCGTATCTATCAATCTTTAATTTTTAATATCCAAACATGATTTAAGTGGCAGATTATTTTGTGTTTTTAATGTCAAACAAGACATAAAAATATATTTCTCATGTTTAAACCATATACTTAGCTAAATAGTACAAACACGTGGTGTGTATGTGTGAACATCTCCATTCATGGCTGCATTATCAGTAAATTGTGGTCTTTGAGCTAGAAATGCAAAACTTTTTTCTTTTGTATGACTGATGCTGCTATACCTGGAATATTGCTCCATGGGATTTATTTGTATTTTAATGGCAATGAAAAATGTTATCTTAACAAGTGCCCATAAAATGTTTTTGAAAACATCCTTTAAAAAAAAAAACAATTAAAAAGCAACAATACCATTGTCCATGATGCAACTTGCAGACACAAAAACATGCAGAGATAAATAACTTAAACTGTTTAACATTTACCAATTTTGTAAATGATAAGTGTTTAAGTTTTTTACTTTGTTTTTTGTTTTTATATTTTGTAATTTTTGTCAACAATCAAAAGATATTTGTTCAATGCACAGATCTAACACAAATATTGGAATGCAGACCTGTAAATTAACTTTAGATGCACAAAATAGTGCAGTGAGTTGATCTGGACCCTCTATTGACAGGCATTGAAGGGGTGGGGGGTGTTGCTGTAGGGTATGCAAAGTAATTCAAATGAACAGCTTTTGTTAACACCCCCCTGGCTGAAGGTAGGGGTCACCAACATGGTGCCCCTGGGCACCAGGTAGCCCTTGAAAAATAGCACAACCCTACAGCAAGCTGCATCTAAAATGTTATTTTATTTAGCTGCTCTTTCTTGTTAATCATACTTGTACTTACATAGATTTAAAATGAATAAAAAAAAAAATAAAAAACATGTTTATATTACATAAGGTTAAGGTTAGCGCTGACTCTTTAGTTCAAAGGTCAGTACAGGTAGCCCTTTGTATGACACAGTACCAATGAAGTAGCTCTCAACTTCTAAAAGGTTGGTGACCCCTATTCTAAAGAAACGTTGAGACCTGTTTTCTCACTAATCTTCTTTGCAGAATACCAACATTCAAATTGTCATTTCTTATTCAATTCTTTGTTGATTTCCACAAGTTTGACATCTTTGAAAAAGCTTAGATTATTTCAGAATCTGTAAATGTCTTAAAACGACCCCGGGGAGACTTGTTTCTAGTTTTAATGTGGAAACAAGTCTAGTTTTAATGTGGCCTGTCACGCACACACACGTGTGTGTGTGTGTGAAATGCATCACGACCTATCTCTTATCCCCCAAATGCTGCAATGTTAGAATGTTATCAAAAAGTGAGTGAGCCATAAAATGTATCTTTTGCTTGTCTTAACCCTTTTGTAGCTATTTCTCTAGCTGACAGATATGTGAGCAGTAAAAGCAAATGCCTTGTGCCTCCCCTACAAGTCTCCCTTATTCTTATCTGTCTTTGGCCTATACATCCCCTCTGCCCACTCTGCAGCTGTCAGCTATGCTGGGTTAATGTCATTGTCCACTCCAAATCTACTCAATATCTCTGGCTCTAACTTTCTGCTCAGTCTAGAAGATTTTATGTTAGCTGCAGTTTTGTTTTGCTCTCTTTTTATTATATCGGCACTGTTCTGCCTTCAGTGCCACTCTCTATAAAAAGAAACAATACAATAGAGGCATTTCTTAATTTTACTGTGGCCTTTTGCTTGCTCAAAACCCTGTTGTCTTAAATCTGATATATCTTTCAGCCTTGCTGCTCTTCTCGTCTCATTTGCTTCTTGGTGTCTGTGTGGAGGCTGTGAATTAGTCTTGCTTATGTTCTCATTCTTTGTCATAAACATAACTCTTTTAGAGAGTCTGCAGTATATTCTGCCATGTGACAGCAAAACTGACACAAGAGCGATATAAACAGCCATCTTTTCCCACAATATATTTGTGCATAGATTTGTGATAAACCATAAAATCAATCTTTCCAGTAGTTTTGTTTTAGAAGCCTTTAGTTTGGAGGTGTGTTTTGGGTTCTGAACTAGTGAAACCTTTCTCCTCATGTTTAAAAAAAGAAAATAATCTCTTCCAAATAACCACACATCTTTACAACTACATGTTATTCCAATATGTTGCTATAAGACATGGTTAACATTCAATTCAATTCAATTCAATTCAATTTTATTTATATAGCGCCAATTCATGAAACATGTCATCTCAAGGCACTTTACAAGTTAGGTTCAATCATATTATACAGATTGGTCAAAAAATGTTCCTATATAAGGAAACCAGTTGATTGCATCAAAGTCCCGACAAGCAGCATTCACTCCTGAAGAAGCGTAGAGCCACAGGGAGAGTTGTCTGCATTGTACATGGCTTTGCTGCAATCCCTCATACTGAGCAAGCATGAAGTGACAGTGGAAAGAAAAAACACCCGTTAGCGGGAAGGAAAAACCTCTAGCAGAACCGGGCTCAGTATGAACGGTCATCTGCCTCGACCGACTGGGGGTTACAGAAGACAGAGCAGAGACACAACAAGACAGACAAAAAGCACAGAAGCACACATTGATCTAGTAATCTGTTCTACATTAGATGGTAATAGTCGGTGATCTGTCCTCCCTGGATGATTTCACAGTCAACAGAACGTCAGACCAGGTGTACCTACTATGAAGAAAAAAGAGAGAACAAAAAGTTAAAAGCTGAAATGACAACAGTCATTTCAATGTAATGCAATGCAAATCTGGACAACAGTTAACATGTGGACAGTCACATTTTAATGATGACAAAAATTTAACTATCATGGTCTGAAACGTTTTGACTGAACCAATACTGAGACAGGCAGGCATACAGCTTGGAGAATAGGATTATTGAATGAAAACATGAGGAAATTTACAGCAAAACCCAGGAGCATGAGGCATGGGCCAAGGACAAGCCCACAGACTTGGGCAGGCGAGGCACAATCAGAAACAGGCAATCGAACAATGAAACAAGGACCAACAGGAGCCTAAATAATGGTGGGAACAGGTGAGTGGCATGAGAAGTAATCAGCAGACACAGGTGAACTGAATAAGTTGGACTGCAAGGTGTGTGGGAAACAGGAGGAGAAAGCCTAGTAACATAAATGAAAATGATAGAAAATACAAGGAAACCAGAACATACAAGGAACACAGGAAAAAAATGGTACACTTAATAAAAAACACTCCAAAGTCCTAAACGTCATGACAGTAACACAACCTTCTGGTTAAAGAACAATCATGTTGTCATTCACGCTGGCGGTAATGACACCCGGTTACCCCAATCGGAGGTCACTAAAGTTAGTGTTGCTTCGGTAAGTTTGCTAAAACCATGTCGGACTCCATAGTTTTCTCTGTTCCCCTAACTGATCTGACCAGCGATGACATGTTTAGCCACATGTCATCATTCAACCGTTGGTTGTCTTGTGGTGTCCTGAAAACAACGTGGGCTACAGTGATAACTGCCAATATTGATGGGGAAAACCAGGTCTGATCTGGAGAGACGGCATCCATCCCACTTTGGATGGTGCAACTCTTCTTTCTAGGAATCTGGCTGGATTTATTAGTTTTCCAAAATGCTGACAACCCAGTGTCCAGACCAGGAAGCAGAGCCATAGTTTAACACACCTCTCTGCAGCTTCTGTACTGCAACCCACCCATTACCCCATTGTGACAGTCTCTTTCCCACGACCAAAACTAAACAGATTAAAAATAGCTCTGAAAAGGAGCAAATCATAAAAATCTCAAAAATCAATACGGCTCAACTTGAACTAAAAAATAAAACAATCAAATGTGGTTTATTAAATATAAGGTATCTCCCTCCAAAGACTCATGTTAGTTAATGAACTGATTTCTGATAATTAGATTGTCTCACAGAAACCTGGCTGCAAGAGGACTGCGATAGTATAAATGAGTGAACCCCTTCTAATTTATTAAATTTCCACATTCCAAGAATAATGTGATGAGGAGGAGGAGTAGCAATCATGTTTCAGTCTGATTTATAAATCAGTCCCAGGCCAATTAATAACTACAATTCTTTTGAACATTTAACCCTTAGTTTCCCTTATCCAAACTGCAAAGCAATAAAACCTCTTCTGTTTGTTGTTTTGTATCGTCCACCTGGCCCTTACTCTCAGTTTTTAGATCAGTTCTCAGACTTCCTAATTGATTTAGTGTTAAACACTGACAAGGTTATTTTAGTAGACCCTGAATGTAATAACCTTAATGTAGCCTTTAATACTATCCTACATTCAATTGGTTTTGCTCAAAATGTGCATAAACCGACGCACTCCTGCCTTCATACTTTGGACCTTGTGTTGACATGTAGCATTTATTGCGAAGAATTAACAGTATTTCCTCACAACCCTGTCCAATCTGACCACTTTTTAATAACCTTTGCGTTCACTTTAACTGAGTTCTTCACCCCTAAAAGAAAGTTTCATTATAGTAGATCAGATAATTATCAGATAATGCTGTATCAATCTTTAAGGAGTCTGTCCCCCTTTCAATTCCCTCAGTATCATAGAAATGCCTAGCAGAAGGCAGCAAGATTATTTCTTCCCCTTTGCAAATTGATGCTCTTGTTGATAGTGTCACTTCCTCGTATTTTGCATTAGACAACGTAGCCCCTTGAAAAAAAAGGTGATTATTTACAGAAAGCTGGCTCCTTGGTTTAACCCAGAGCTTGTGTTCTTTGAAACACAATGTTAGGAAATTGGAAAGACAATGGAGCTCTACACATCTAGAGGAATCCTTCCTTTTCTGGAAAGACAGTCAACTGTTGTTTAAAAAGACCCTTTGTAGTGTTAGAGCAGTATATTTTTCATCATTAATAGAGGAGAATAAAAACAATCCTTGGTTTCTGTTTAGTACAGTTGCCAAACTTACAAAGAGTCAGAGCTCTGTGGATCCATCCATTCCCTTAGCTCTCACCAGTAATGACTTTATGTGATTCTTCATAAATAAAATTGATTCTATTAAAAATACAATCATTGGCATCCTCCCAAACAAGATTACACAATGCTCAGTAAGTAAGACAGCATTGGATGCATCTTTAGAACCTGATCTATGTTTGGACTGTTTAGACGCAATAGACCTTTCTGAGTTATTTAAAATTTTTACTTCATCTAAACCTTCAACTTGTATGTTGGACCCGATCCCATCCAAGTTATTTAAGGAAGTGTTCCCTTTGATTAATGCCCTCATTTTAGACATGGTTAATCTATCCTTAGTAAATGCATATATACCACTGGCTTTTAAAGTATCTGTTATTAAACATTTACTTAAGAAACCCTCTCTTGATCAAGATGACTTAATAAATCACAGACCTTTCGCTAATCTTCTTTTCTCATGTAAAATTTTTGACAAATTAGTTACTAATCAAGTATGTGAACATTTACAAAGTAATTACCTATTTGAAGAGTTTAAGTCAGGCTCCAAAGCTCATCACAGCACTGAAACAGCTCTAGTGAAGGTCACTAATGATATTCTCATGGCGTCAGATGATGGACTTGTGTCTGTACTTGTCCTAATAACCAAGACATGTCATTTAAATTCTATACTAAACAGGTTTCCAGCATTTCCTTTTTTCAACTCCGGAATATGGCCAAAATTAGAAATATTCTGTCCAGGAGTGATGCTGAAAAACTAATATATGCATTTGTTACTTCAAGGCTGGACTATTGTAATTCTTTACCATCAGGAAGTCCACAAAATGCAGTTCCAAGACTTCAGCTAATCCAAAATGCTGCAGCAAGAGTTCTGATGAAAATTAACAAGAGGGGTCATATTTCTCCTATTTTAGCTTCCCTTCATTGGCTTGCTGTTAAATCAAGAATAGAATTTAAAATTCTCCTCATCACATATAAAGCCCTTAATAATCAAGCTGCATCATATATCAGAGATCTGATTACCCCATATGTTCCTAACAGAGCACTTCGCTCTCAAACTGCATGTCTACTGGTGGTTCCTAGAGTCTCCTCTCCTGTGGAACTAACTCCAAGTTTTGGCCCGTGAGGCAGACACCCTGTCTACTTTTAAGACTAGGCTTAAAACATTCCTTTTTGACAAAGCTTACATAGTTAGAGGGGTTTAGATTATCCTGAGCTATCGCTGTAGTTATGCTGCTATAGGCTTAGGCTCCTGGAGGACATCAAGATCTATTTCTCTCACTCTGCTGAGTTCTCCTACTCTTCTCCAATTTGCATTGTTTGTTTTTATTTAAACTTTTAACTTTTTGTTCTCTCTGTCTTTTTCTCTTCATAATAGGTACACCTGGTCTGGCATTCTGTTAGCTGTGACATCATCCAAGGGGGCAGATCATCTGCCATTACCATATAACATAGAAAGGATTCCTCGATCAATGTGTGCTTCTGTGCTTTTTTGTGTCTCTGCTCTGTCTTATCAAACACCCAGTCGATCGTAGCAGATGACCATTCATACTGAGCCTGGTTCTGCTGGAGGTTTTCATTCCTCTTAAAGGGGACTTTTCCTCTCCACTGTCGCTTCATGCATGCTCAGTATGAGGGATTGCTGCAAAGCCATCGACAATGCAGACGTTTGTCCACTGTGGCTCTACATTCATCCAGGAGTAGTGAATGTCGCTTATCAAGACTCAATGCAATCTGCTGGGTTACATTAGATAGAAAACTTTTTGACCAATCACCCTGTATGATTTGATTGAATTTGACTTTGTAAAGTGCCTTGAGATGACAAGTGTTGGATAAGGTGCTATATAAATAAAACAAAATAAAATTGAATTATATTTCTTTAAATTAATGGTGCAGTCTCTCTGATAAAAAAATTAAATGGTGACACTCTCTTAATAAACAATGAGGAAATTGACAGTTTTTTGTAGTTTTTCAATTAAAAATTGGATCAGAATTTAACTTTGTTTTGTATTATTTGCCTGATCACAATTTTACATTTGTAACTCAACCATATGTTTACATGTGCTATACTATGTCTTCTTGATTATGGTATTTTATCTTTGATCAAACATTTAAGATGTTGCTTAGACAATCAACTATTCCTTATTGTAGTTTGTAAGTGTGTACAGACTTTTCTAAAGTAAATGTATACAATCTTCTTCTTTGGTGGCCTCTGATGACAACAAATCAGATTTGACCCTCAATATAAAAACTCTTTGTTATTGTATGCATATATCTTGTATTCTTTTATTTTAATATTTAAATTATTTCATAGTTATTTATGTTGCTTTTCTCAGACTAAGACTGATCTGAATTAGCTAAAGATGCAAGCAGAAGGCTGAGCAATTAAAATAGAATTTGCCCAATAGACAAAATGAATAGAAAGCCACAACATCCTTGAGCTTTCTTTTATCTGGCAAAGCACGTTTGATGCTATTTCCACTGCATTGAATACAGCAATAAACTCAGCCATGCATCACAACACAGCCTGCAACCACACTTACAGCTATCTCATGGTAAATGCATGTAATACCATTGTTGTGTTCCAAATTATCTTTTGCTGGTGGATATAAATTACTTTACATGTTGTAAGTTACTATGGCAATTTAGCTCTTGAGCTCACCAGACTCAGCCCTCATATCTCCTTCATGTAGACTTTCAACATTTATAAACAATGTTAAACTCCATCTTATGAGGATAATAAAACACGAACCAACAGAGAAAACAATGTCCTCCTTGCAACTATCTGGCATCATTTTGAAGTGCTACCTCCAAGGCAGCATTCAGTTAAACGTCCTTGATTTCATTAGCTCTTTTCTATTTACTCTTGCTCACCTCTTTCTAGTTTTCAATTCAACCCATTATCCTAATATTACCTTTTTAGGTAAAAACAATGCATTTTTAAACAACTGTCAACTTATCTGAATGCAGTTTGCAGGACAGTCTATGAATGCTGTTTTGAAGATAATCAATACCTTAATATATTTATAAACATTTTTGAGCTTGTAAAAAAGCAAGTAAATAACAATTTTAAAATTCTGTTAAAACAGTGATTGCTCTGAATATATTAACAATATTAAAAGAAAATAAGTGACTTTACTTTTAAGTGGTTACAAATTTGTATGCACTTTATGTACATAAAATATATTTCAGATTTCATTATCAAGGTTTTAATCACTGGCTCTGTTTTTTATTTAAACATGATGCACACTACCTTGTTTCTTGATTTAAATACAACTGCACCAAGCTTATGACATGAGCAGATTTATTGTGCGGACCAAGGAGTTACTAGTACTGAGCACAAAAGCACCAACTCAGGGAGGGGGATTTCGGGGAAGAAACAGAAAGAAAAGGTTGTTAGTTTAGCCAGTGAATCCATAACAGCAAAGCAACTGCTGTGATGGGAAATGTGTAAATGGATCTTAAACAGTTTTAGTACTTTTTGTCAAACAAGAATGCATTGAGGCCGGCTCTCAGCCATTTGTAGTGTGTCTCTGTATATGAAATGCTGAGATTCAAAATAAATAGAAAGGTGGATTTACAGGTGCTTTCACATCCTAATAAAAAATAATCAGTAAAGGTGCATCTTAATAAATTAGAACAACATTGAAAAGTGAAAAATTGAAGTAATCAAATTCAAAAAGCAAAACTCATATTATGTTTTATATATGAGACTTGGAGGAATTATTTCTATTAGTGTAAGACAGCTAATGAAAAGTCCATATTCAGTTTTATTGGTCTTGACTGGATGGTTGCTCAGTGGTTCAGATACTCTTTTTAAATGGAATAAATTTTATTTTATTTGCAAAGGAAGGTCCCAGAATGTTGACCTGGCCATACCATCATGAGTAAAAAATACCTGGTTTAATAACTTTGGTATCACTATATTTAATGGACCAGTAAACTCAACTGACCTAATTCCCGATGGAGTATTGTCAAGAGGAAGATAAGAGACATCAGCCCAACAATACACACTAGCTGAAAGCCCAATTAACACTCAGTTATTATACAAAAATTGTATTGCAGCACTTGCGGTACTTAATGCTTGTTTAATAATGTATGCATAATTTTTGTTAGAATTTTGTGTTTTCGACTATATTTTGGAATTATTTTGGAATATTTTCTACATTTAATTTCAACATAGTAACTTGTGTTTGATACAAAACTATTAACTGTAACAAACTAAGTAAATAGCACTTCATACAGTAAAGATAAAGACATACACAGCTATATAATTTGATCAGGTGCAACATTTAGAAGAAATGTGACCTCATCCTTTAAATGGGACAGTAATCGTGTGGCCGTAAGCCTTTGTCACCATGGCATCTTGTAAATTACAACAGCCTTAAAAAATACTTTTAAAAAGCACAAGACCTAATTTTAAACCAACTACAATATTTTTTAATTCTTCTTTGTACTGATATGTTTAAGCATGAAAAAATTGCATTTGGAGATGGGAGGAAGTGTGTGTTTATGTGTGTGTGTTTCCTTAACACCTCCACAGACCATTTTTAAATTAAGTAACTAAAGTGTTCACTTATTGATGATATTCTAATTTACTGAGATGCACCTCTATGCACATACAGCAGGTTCTACTCACTTGTTCTGGTGCTTGGAGCCCTGGAGGTGTGCATGGTACTGTTCGATAGAGTTAAGAACCACACTGCAGACACTGCAAGAGTAACTACTGCGCAGCCCTGGAAAGAAACAAACAAGCACACACAACCAAGTATTTGCAGAGGTTACTGGGAGAGGAGTTTGCTGATGAGGAATTCATGAGAATATTTTCAGATCACTATTATAAGTTGCACTAACAATGTGCTGGAATGAGGCCAACGTGGGCAACAGTGAAATTCTCAACCGACACTAATTAAGACAGGTTTACTCTCTGCATTGGAAAGTAATTTTGTTAGTTAGAGTGCATCTGCAAAGAGATTTGATTAGATTAATCATTAGCAGATAACCAGTTACAGTTTTAGATCCTTAGATCAATGCCTATGACATTCTAGTCCCAGTGTGTGGGTGTGTGTGTGTGTGTGTGTGTGTGTGGCTGTGCGTAAGGGCGCTTTTTCCAAACTTGAACTTAAGCAGGGTTCAACGCAAGAATTAGGACACAGAATGGGGAAAGAAGCAAGCAGCTAATTGTGTACTTGCTTTCCACTGTGAAAAGCTGTGCATAAATGCACATTTTACATTGTAGCGGTGAATGCAAGCTTCAATCGGTGCAGTTCAGACACAGATGTTAACTAATTAGAGGGTTTGCAGGTGGTCGGGATGAGCACCCTAAAAATAGATAAGTTCAGAGATACTGACAAAATAGAGTGAAGCAACATTTGGAGGTAGGAGCGGAGGAGAGGGAGGTGTTTAGAAGAAATGAGGGAAATTTCCAAAGAAAAGTAAGATGCATATACAGATAAAGAAGAAGAGACAGATAATGAGTTGTTGGCATGGCAGCACCGATTCTAAAAATGTCTGCCTTTTGTGAGGGCAGAGGGAGCGGAGGAAATGCTCTCTGTGTCAAGGAGGATAGGGCGATCAGCAGCATCACATAATTGACTCTGTAATCTCGGCCAGAGATATAATGAAGTGCTATTAATGTTTCTTAACATGTTGCATAATCGGAAACATCGGAGCAGGGCTTTATGTAGATCAGAGGTCATAATGCTTGACACTTAAACTAATCAGTCAAGTCTGCCTGTCCATGGTCCTAAGCGGGGCAGCTATTGATCAGTGGGTAGAGTAGTAGTTATGCAATCAGAAGGTTGTGGGTTTGATTCTAGCTTCCTTCTTGTCACATGTGTACCTGGGCAAGGCGTTTTTGCCTACCATTCTGTACATCGGTGTATGGACGTGTGCTCATTGCGGTTGGGGGAATGTGGTTCTAGTGTAAAGGTTTTTTTCCCCCCAATTATCATGTACAGCTTAATGGCAAGCAGAATGGTGCTCTGGCTGCCAAACATAATTAATTTATGAAGGGAGGCTTTATACCCATAAATCCACCCAGTGTAAAGCGTTTTGAGTGGTCTGTGTGACTAGAAATTAGCAAATACATTCAGTCCATTTAATGCGATGGAGCTTCATTTTCAGTTTTTTGAGTGTGTACTACTATTACGCAGCTTGTGGTGCAAGAGAAGTTGGATGCCTTTGCTTTTGTGTGGGTGCCCTTTTCTCCGCTGTCATTACTGTCTTTGAGATTTATGACTAGTCTGTGTATTCTGTCACCTTCTGACCTTCTGAGGCAGTAATTGCTAAAGAACTATGTTGGGAGATGAAGTTGTAACACAGTTGAGTGAGATGTGAGGTCAGACTGGGTGAGAGCTGCATGATGTAGCATATCTACTTTGTGTTGCCTCAAGAGTCACTCCTTCTGTGACAGGGGTAATTAAGGACGAGCAGTCATCAAAAAAGGAAAAGCTAGGAACAAATTAGTAGCCTGGAGACAGCACTGTTTTAGATTAGTTTGTTGATATTTTGCAGCTATTAAATAATAAGCTAAAAGCTAAATCTGTTTAAGGAAAATTATAGAAAATGTATGGAAAATCTTCTCGCAATAAGTCGTTACTCTTGTTTTTTTCTAATGAAAAGGTTGTTCGTAGATACAGAGTGGTTTTGAAAATAATCATGTGATAACATTTCTGATGATTATCATTATTATTCTAAATTTATATAATCATTTAACAAAATGTGATAAGCCTCTAAGACGCTATGCTGGAGATGCAGGCAGAACTAAAATGAATATAGATGCCAAAGAAAACGTGTTAAATGTAGTTTTTTAGACTTTATAGAGGTTTTTCACCACATGTGGGAAGAAAAAAACACAAATAGCCCTCTTCCTCTGCCAGCAACCACTAACTGTGTCACAGCTAATGCAAATGGATTTTCTTTTAGCCAGATGTTTACGGTCTTCAGAAATTGTAAAGTCTGTTTTACGTCTTTCTAGATTTTCAGGTTTCTTGGACCACTGGCATTGAGTCTACTCGCTGGTGTCTACCAAGGGTACTGGTAAATTTGCCCCTTCGCCATTGCCAGAAATGGGAAAGATTGTCATACAAGGTTTTCAGACACAAATAAATTTTATCTCTATAATTCATCAAAATACCTAACTGCAACAAAACACGAACATGGTTTAGGTATGGGGGTAATAAATAGTTTTACAGATAAGAAATGTAAAAGGGGAGGTATAAAATGGCCATTCATAGTTACAAAATGGGGGTAGAAATTTGCAAAAGGTCCTTGAGCCTCTACTCATACCCTCCATGACAGACAAAATAATAACACGTAAAGCAGTTTGACATGCATTTAACTAAAAGCACAGTTTAAAAAATTTAAATATTGTGAAAAGTTCAATATGTCATTCATTAAAAATATAAACATTGAATATTGAATATTGAAATGTGATCTGTACTTGAATAGTGTCCATATAGGAAATTAACTAACACAAAGTCTTGCAAACCTTTACATTTAAACCCTTTGGAGAACTATACCACACTGAACTTCATACAACATAATCTAAAACCAATTGCATGTTTGGCGAGCAGACAGTAGTTTCTTTATCATCACTTAATTAATCACCTTATAACTCACAGTTAATTAACTCCATTAACATTATTTTAGACTTGTACAAACAGCAGAAATAATCTTAATGCTCAATGTACCATGAGGGGTCTTTGGCTGACAGAAATTATGCAGCAATACAGCCGAATATATACCATTTGGTAGAGTATTTCCGGCAGTGAAAACGTTGTCTTTTGCACAGTTTTTTCTCGTGTTAGACCTGCTGATAGCTGTGTTGTGTTGAAATGAATAAAATTATCCTGAAAAAAAAAAGAAAGATTTTTTGGAAATATCAAAGGTGCTCCATTTGTTTTATGTATTTGATTTTTAAATCATTTACGCAGGTAATCTTACTGATACATTTTCTCAGTCTCATTTTGACATAAACCTTTATTAAACAAGGATAGCGTAAGTTCCAGGATTTTTGCAGCCGTCTGCCCTGTCTGGCAACAAGTTGAGATGACATCAATGTTGTGCATGTGCAGGGGAAAGGAGGAAAAGTGTTTGCTGTTGCGACTGTACAGGTCTTTTGTTTAGAGGCATAATGTCCTCTAAGGTAAGAAAACTATAAATACTGAAGTTAGCCAGTGCTCTCTTGCTACTGCATCAATTAAGGCAGATATTCAACAAAGTAGCCTGGTAAAAACTTAAATAACAACAAACAATGCAAATTGGAGAACAGTAGGAGAACTCAGCAGAGTGAAAATGTCCTCCAGGAGCCTAGGCCTATAGCAGCATAACTACAGAGATAGCTCAGGATAACCTAAACCACTCTAACTATAAGCTTTGTCAAAAAGGAAAGTTTTAAGATTAGTCTTAAAAGTAGACAGGGTGTCTGCCTCACGGACCAAAACTGGGAGTTGGTTCCACAGGAGAGGAGCCTGATAGCTAAAGGATCTGCCTCCCATTCTACTTTTAGAGACTCTAGGAACCACCAGTAGACCTGCAGTCTGAGAGCGAAGTGCTCTGTTAGGAACATACGGGGTAATCAGAGCTCTGATATATGATGGAGCTTGATTATTAAGGGCTTTAAATGTTAGAAGAAGAATTTTAAATTCTATTCTTGATTTAACAGGAAGCCAATGAAGGGAAGCTAAAATAGGAGAAATATGATCCCTCTTGTAAATTTTCATCAGAACTCTTGCTGCTCCATTTTGGATTAGCTGAAGGCTTGGAACTGGATTTTGTGGACTTCCTGATAGTAAAGAATTACAATAGTCCAGCCTTGAAGTAACAAATACATGGACTAGTTTTCCAGCATCACTCCTGGACAGAATATTTTAATTTGGGCCATATTCTGGAGGTGAAAAAAGGAAACGTTGGAAATCTGTTTAGTATAGGATTTAAATGACATGTCTTGGTCAAAAATAACACCAAGGTTTTTAATTTTATCACCAGAGGCCAATTTAATGCCATCCATATTAAGTGATTAAGAAGTTTAATTTTTAAGGACTCTGGTCCAAAGATGACAACTTCTGTCTTGTCAGAATTTAAAAGCAGAAAATTGAAAGTCACCAGGTTTTGATGCCATCAAGACATACCCATTGTCTAAGTAATTGATTTGATTCATCAGGATTTATGGATAAATTAAAATGTAATCAGTACAACAGTGAAAATTAATTTGATGCTGTCTGCTAATTTTACCACTCATAAGCATATATATAGTAAAGAGAATTGGCCCAAGGACTGAACCCTATGGTACTCCACAAGTGACCCTAGAGTTCGTATGTATTGTATTGGATTGTATGGGAAATAAAATAAATAATATTTAAAGGAGTAATAAGCAAGATATTTACTGTAAAATCAATTTAAATCATTCTCATTTGTCACCTGGGATGGACGTAACATTCTCTATAACCAATCGGTCCTCTCCATCAAATTTTTCTCCTTTCAAACCTAGAGATACGGTCTGGAACTACTTCAGTGCAGTTTGTAGCCCATGTTTACTTCCTGGTTCCTTAGCCAATCATATGAGAGTTTCCAGAGTTCCCAAAACGGAGTACAGCATTTGGTATTTTATTTTGGCAAAAGAGCAGCAGCCTGCAGACATGGAAGCTAGTAAGAGAAGCGGACCAGAAACAGAACAGAATACAATATCATATACCTATCCTGTGTAAAAGGGACAGTGTGTAACTAATTTGGCTTTTAACTAGCAAAACTCAAGAAGTGCTTTTATAAATACATATTCTGGCAAAATCTAATAATGTCACATCCAAAATGAAAGCGTTCTCATAACTTAGAATTAGGGATTTATAAATATATAGGTGGTCACGTAGTCATGTTTTTCAAACCTAGAGGTATGGTGCAGAACTACTTCGGTGTAGCCCATGTTTACTTCCTCATTCGTGAGCCAATCTTTTACCCAGGGTTCCCAAAACAGAGTGTAGCATTTGGTATTTTATTTTTGCAAAAAAAAAAAATGCAAACATGGAAGCTGGTAAGAGAAGCAGACCAGAAATAGAACAGAATACAACATCATAGACCTATCCTGTGTTAGTAAAAATTCGGAAGGGTTTCACACCGTTTAAAAACGGCATATTAAGGCCCGTTTACACTACACTTTTTTAACCGAGCCGAGACCAGTCCTAGCTCGGTAACCGAGATAACTCTTGTGTGTAAACGGTCAGCAGACTGAACCAGACCGCGCTAAACATAACCGGACCGCGCTAACTGCAGACCAGCTCTTGGGTAGGTCTCGGCCTGGTTCTATTTTATCCCGGTTTCTGATAACGAAGAGCGCATGAGCAGACGGCGTCATGCCCTTACAGTCAGCTGACTGTCAGCGGGTTTTCCGGCGTGTCTGGCTGCACGTCCCGATTCACACTCCATTCAGACAAATTTCAGACATTCATAATAATACTAGCTTCCTTACCGTGCCACACGGTTTCCAGTGATGATTCTGCTTAGCAGCGCAATGAACCTCAGCGTCTGTCATTGTTTCCGGCGTCTGTAAATCCTTATTAGACGTTCGTTTGTCTCATCCACTTCCCAAAAAGCCAACTTTCTCAAGTAAATTCACCAATGGTTGCCTTCTTCCCCTGACTCTCTGCAAACACCGAAATATCACAATATCAAGCCTAACTTCCTGAATGTTACGGGCGCAGCTGTTTTTTTTGCTGCTTCCGCCTTCAATCCCAGAGAGCGGTAGTACCGCAGATCGCCACTAGGGGGCGAGGAGCAACCAAGGAACCGAGATAAGCTTTGTGTGTAAACAGGTCGGCTTGTCTTGGATAACTGAACCAAGCTCGGACTTTTCTCGGCATGGCTCGGTTTTTAGATGTAGTGTAAACGGGCCTTTTGATTGTTGTGATTGGCAAGCTGTTGTATCGATTTGAGCCACAAGGTGTCAGTATTATTTATAGCTCCTTTAAGAATTGTATTTTTGGAAAAATAAGGATAAGTCACTGCATCTGGACTCACATGTGCAACAAAATTTGGTTCAGACAGTAAGAATAACATTACAGTTAAATCAACTATCAGACTGTTGGTTACACCAACCAACTTGATTGATTCAATCATTTTAATTTGTGCTTTTTTTGTAGTACAGTTGATCGTCACTAGCTGAGAAAACTTTGGAGTGCTTTTTTTGTCACAGGTGATATTGTCATATATGTGCAGCGCAAACTTTGTTTATGAATGCCCACCGAATCAGGAACATACCCGTTCCTGACACAGGGACACCATATAATGTACCATAATACATGTTTCACATGCAATTTCACAACAGTTAGAAACAGGGCAGTGTTGTCCAGCAACTACTCCCGGCAGAGACGACGAGTTTGTTCGTCTCGTCTTCCTCTCAGGGAGTATGTGTTTACGCGGAGGGGTGGAGTGATATCAGCCGGCCGGTTCACTCTTGTCCATAGCACAGCAGCGAGAGCTGTATCTTTATTCATGTTTACAGTCACTTATTTTAGAGCCCAAATAAGTGACAGCGATTTGTTTTAGAAAAACCCACCCAAAAAACAAGCCCAAAGTCATTTATAAAAAGCGGACTTGGCAAGAGTGCCAAAAACCATTTTACACGAAAATCATAGATATTAGCTATTAACAGTAGCTTAGTACCTGATACATGGAGGGCATGTTGAAATTGTCACATTTATAACACTCCGCGGCTTCTGTAGTAGTTATTACGCGCTTAACAGCAAGGTTGTTTGTAATTCATTTAATGCACCATTGTGCGCAACTATGACAATCTTACACACTGGAGCTTTAAAAACAGATGTAATCAAGCAGCCATTTGGAGTTTCTCTTCATTACATCCGTCTATGACTCAGTCTTGACGCTTGTATGACATCAAAAGCTGGATGACTTTAAATTTCCTGCACTTAAATTCTGACAAGACAGAAGTTATAATCTTTGGACCAGAGTCCTCAAAAAATAAACTTCTTAATCATTCACTGAATCTGGATGGCATTAACTTGGTCTCTGGTAGTAAAGTAAAAAATCTTGGTGTTATTTTCGACCAAGACATGTCATTTAAATCCCATATTAAACAGGTTTCCAGAGTTTCCTTTTTTCACCTCCGGAATATCGCCAAAATTAGAAACATTCTGTCCAGGGGTGATGCTCAAAAACTAGTACATGCATTTGTTACTTCAAGGCTGGACTATTGTAATTCTTTACTATCAGGAAGTCCACAAAATGCAGTTCAAAGTCTTCAGCTGATCCAAAATGCTGCAGCGAGAGTTCTGATGAAAATCAACAAGAGGGATCATATTTCTCCTATTTTAGCTTCCCTTCATTGGCTTCCTGTTAAATCAAGAATAGAATTTAAAATTCTTCTTCTAACGTATAAAGCCCTTAATAATCAAGCTCCATCATATATCAGAGCTCTGATTACCCCGTATGTTCCTAACAGAGCTCTTCGCTCTCAGACTGCAGGTCTGCTGGTGGTTCCTAGAGTCTCTAAAAGTAGAATGGGAGGCAGATCCTTTAGCTATCAGGCTCCTCTCCTGTGGAACCAACTCCCAGTTTTGGTCCGTGAGGCAGACACCCTGTCTACTTTTAAGACTAATCTTAAAACTTTCCTTTTTGACAAAGCTTATAGTTAGAGTGGCTCATATTACCCTGAGCTACCTCTATAGTTATGCTGCTATAGGCTTAGGCTACTGGAGGACATCAGGGCCTATTTTTCTCACTCTACTGATTTCTACTGTTCTCCAGTCTACTGTTCTCCAGATTTGCATTGCATTACATTGAAATGACTGTTGTCATTTCAGCTTTTAACTTTTTGTTCTCTCTCTTTTTTCTTCATAGTAGCTACACCTGGTCTGACGTTCTGTTGACTGTGAAATCATCCAGGGAGGACAGATCACCGACTATTACCATCTAATGTAGAACAGATTACTAGATCAATGTGTGCTTCTGTGCTTTTTGTCTGTCTTGTTGTGTCTCTGCTCTGTCTTCTGTAACCCCCAGTCAGTCGAGGCAGATGACCGTTCATACTGAGCCCGGTTCTGCTAGAGGTTTTTCCTTCCCGCTAACAGGTGTTTTTTCTTTCCACTGTCGCTTCATGCTTGCTCAGTATGAGGGATTGCAGCAAAGCCATGTACAATGCAGACGACTCTCCCTGTGGCTCTACGCTTCTCCAGGAGTGAATGCTGCTTGTCGGGACTTTGATGCAATCAACTGGTTTCCTTATATAGGAACATTTTTGACCAATCTGTATAATATGACCCAATCTGTATAATATGATTGAACTTAACTTGTAAAGTGCCTTGAGATAACATGTTTCATGAATTGGCGCTATATAAATAAAATTGAATTGAATTGAATTGTCTCGGTCACATCAACACATGCACCGATAGCATCTTACTATGTGGCTATCTACAGTAGCTAAGGTTAAGAAGCCATTCCCTAATGATGAAGATTGATCTTGCCTGCCACTAAAGACATTTGCAGGAGAGGCTGCACAATGACACTGACCTTAAAAGTATGTAAGGATTGCGATGAAAAAAATAAAATTACAGAGTACACTGGACATAAGCAAAACACTCCAGGTGTCATTGTCTCCCATTACTCCTAGATGGGACTGTTTTGTTGAAGAGAAACCTACTCAGGGGTTCCACTGATTGGGGGATATGGTAAGTTGTATTTTTTATGCACTTTATTACTATTATTATTAAATTTAGAACATACTAAAGTTTTTTTGGTTGTATAATTTTATTTTGTTGCATTTATTCACCATACCTTAAAAGCTGGTTCATGAAAATATTGTCTTACATTAAACTGGTCCATGGAGCAAAAAAGGTCGGGGACCACTGCACTGTATGAAAGTGCAATATATTTAGTTTTGAGCATAATTTAGCTTGTAATGTAAATTACCTCGCAGAATGACTCCACAACTGGTAATTGCTTGCTTTAAAAGCACTCCTTGACTGATGGTGATGATTCCTACACAGATCAAAGTTTTGGACAGGATGCTTTCATTATAAAATATTGTATGTTTGCTTTCATTTTCAACATTTTATTGCCACTTGACATTCTCCTGCAAAATGTTTGCGATCATCTTTCTTTTCCCTTCAAGCTTGCAAATCAAAAATAATTAACATTTTCTAATCTGTAAAACAGTCTGACTGCGTGTCTGTCTGTATCTTCCTTCTATCTCACTCTGCTTTTGCAATCATGGTTTTTATGAGTACAAAACATTTAGGCTATGCGTTATGCATGGGAGCTCTTTGTATGAAAAGAGAAGCATTCTCAGCAGGTGGTAAATGCTCTCCAGTAATGTTTTCAGTGGCACTATGATGCTAAGCATTGTGTTTAATTTTGCACCAAAGTCAGGGATTCCACAAGCTTCCTATTACCTGTCTATGTGATCCTACGGGTCAGAGGAGAAGTGTCGCGACTGCAGCGGTTGGGCCTGGCGCTCATCAGTGCAGGAGGGTTAATTGGAAGAGGAGGAGGAGGGAGGGGCTAGGCGGGGGCTTGTGCTCGCCATGGATGAGGCTAGTGCAGAATTCTCACAAGAACTTCAGTAAATGCCTTTCAAATATAGAAACACTTTTGGAGGGATTTGATGGGAGAGATTTTAATAAAACATTTTTTTTTTTTTTTAAGTGTGGATCAATGATAAAAGGGGAAAAATTAAATAAATAAATTCTACCTGAATAAATAAAATATAAATATTCAAAGTGACAATGAAATTGTGATATAACGGAATGCTTATAAAATTATCATCTCATTATTAAATATTGTTCATTCTTCTTTAAAATGTGTATAATATTAAAAAGAATATTTACATTAATATTTTTCACAATAAAATAAATTATTATTTAGGAATTATTATTTTATTCCAGCAGTTTTTATGTCAACATATAATTTTTTTAAGAAGTCCTGTTTTATTTCATAATGGTGTTTTCACCAAAGGCCTCTTTATTTCATGATGACACTTTTCAGCAGAATCGCTTCACCTGCCAATAAGCGTCCATGGGTTGGACATGCACTCCCATTGTCTGATCCTTAAAAAGTGCTTCGTTTTTCCTGGCTGCTCCATAAACAGCTTATCATACAGTGTGTCCTGGGCTGCATCCTTTGAAGTCCGTATTTGTAGGGCGATGATGTTACAGCGGGCGACGAAGGCTGTAAATGCAGCTGACGAATGTGTATTTGTGGGTTGAAGATAATTTTTTAACTGGAAACAGCAATGGTGGAGAGGAGTGAAAAGCTGTGAATAAAGTTGGATATATTACGTTTTCTGTGACATAAAATTATATTTGCTAAAAGTTTTAGGTGAGAACTTAGCTACGTTAACCCGAAATATCTGCTTGGTGTGTTGACACATCGCTTAATTTAAAAACTGCTCGGACGTGCTGGGACCACAGCCTCATTGCGCAATGAGAAATAATGCAGATACCAAATGTCCGTGTTCAGTTAGTTATTATTCTCTACAAATAAATTGATTAAAGATTGATCAGGAAGTTAGTGTTTTAATGAACTGCACACATTTGTCATGAATTCATTTTGTTTAGTAGTATATTTCAATATCAACATAAAAATAAACTAGGGCTGGGCAAGTTAACGCATTAATTTCGCGTTAATTTATTAGACTAGGTTCTCTGTGTTGGCTGCTCTAACTCTACTCCTCAGGTGTGTCTAGTTGGCTGAGGAGGCGTGGTCCACACCTGCAGCTCGTTGCAGGCGGCTTCCTCTGGCTTCTTAAGCAGAGCACTGGCAGATGGAAGACGCCGGAGCCTTAACCAGTCGTGGTACGACGTGGCCTCTGTCCCAACTCTCGGAAACCAGCTTGTGAGTTTTTTTTGTTACTCTTCTTTTTTGAGTAATTTTTTGTACCTCTCTGTTGCTCCAGATTTTGGTGCTTGGATGCACTCACCTGTCTTGACGTCCCGTCCGAAGAAACAGACCAGCAGACCTGTCTGCTCAGATTTTGCTCTGGCGCTCCCCTCATACTTCCTGGAAGTTACCCAGCGAGGCCTGAGATCCCCTTTCCCGGGTTCTGTTGGTTCTGTGCTCACTCTGGTCAATCCATCTGTCAACTGCTGCCGATGAGGTCGCCTCGGATTCCTCGCCAGCTACATCTGCCGCCCTCAGCCACTAGCCACCTATCTCCATCTGAGTAGTCACATAGAGTTCTCCTGACGCTACCTCTTCCCGGTTAGGTCCGCCCAGCCTAATGGTAAGCAGCGCAACTCCTAGCAAGTTTCCTGGCTCTTATTTCAGAAGAACTCACTTGCTCTTTCTTACAGACTCTCCAGCCGTGACGTTCTGACCCAGCCGAGTCACCTGTAGTTCCGTCCATAAACCTGCCTGTTTTCCTTTAATAAAAATCTTAAAACTGTGCATTGCCTCCCGTTCGTATCTGCATGTGGGCTCGTCATCTGAAAACCATGACAGAAGAAGGCTCCGGCCACCTGAGTCCAGCGGATACGTTCGGGCGGCAGATAGCCGCACAGCAGGAACAAATGCAGTCGCTAGGTTTTGCTGTCAATTCTACTCAGGAACAGCTTCAGAGATTAGCCGCTCAGGTTAGCCTACTTGTGGACACAGTCACTTCCGCGAAGACGTCACCTGTCACTCAGGATCACGTTACCCCGCCTTCCGACGCTCCGAGCATGGAGAATCAGGTTTGGACTCCACCACTTGAGGGCGCGTCACCTTGTCCGGAGAAATTCTCCGGTGACGGTGGAAGTTGCGGTGGTTTTCTTTTCCAGTGCAAACTGGTGTTTAACCGTTCTCCCCAGACTTTCGCCTCTGATGAGGTAAGGATATCTTATGTCTTACGTCTACTAACGGGTAGGGCTCTTAGGTGGGCCGAGGCTCGATTCCCTGATTGTCAGTCGTTTGGGATTACTTTTCAGGACTTCATTGCTGAATTTAAGACAATTTTTTCACCTGAGTTGGATTCGGCACAACAGTCTCGTCATCTCCTCACTTTGAAACAGCGCGGTCGACGCGTATCTGATTTTTCCGTGGAGTTTCGTACGTTTGCTGCTGCTGCGGGTTGGCAGCCGAGACCGTTAAAGGCAGCTTTCTTTCAGGCTCTAGACGAGTCGTTAAAGGATGAGTTAGCTCGGGTTGAGGAACCTGAGGATTTTGAGGAGTTTGTAGCACTTGCTATCCGTTTGGATTCCCGATTACGCAGCCGAACCCGTTTTAGATCCAACCTTGCCTTGCAATCATCCACCTCCACCTCTTCTACATTTACCAAGAAGGAACCCCGTTCTTTTACACCTCCTCCTGAACCCATGCAGTTGGGGCAGGTTGGTCTTTCCAATAAGGAACGTCAGCAGCGTGTCTCGGGAAACTTATGTCTTTATTGTGGAGGTGAGGGTCATTACCTCAGAGATTGTCCTGTTCGGCCAAAAGACCGAGTCCGCCGCTCTTAACGGGGGGATCGGTGGACAGGTTGGGATCTATTCCCCGGGAGGCTGTTAAGGCCTCATTTGGTTCTCGTTGTTGTTTACCAGTTACTTTAATATTCGACCAGGAAAGTTTTGATGTTTCAGCTCTAGTAGATTCAGGCTCTGATTTTAATCTCATAGATCAGGCGGTTGTGGACCAGCTTCGAGTACCTGTCGATCTTTTACCCGAGCCACTCCAGGTCTCGTCATTAGATGGGCAGAGATTGACTCTTATTACCCATCGCACCCGACCATTGGTAGTGATAGTTTCCGGTAACCATCGGGAACAGCTTTCCTTCTTTGTCTTCCCGGTAAAGCGTTCACCTGTGGTTTTTGGAATAGCCTGGTTAAGGGTCCACAATCCGCAGTTTAATTGGGCTGAGTCCCGACTGGAGTCATGGTCACCTACTTGTCATTCCCGCTGCTTGCAGTCCGCTCGGCCCGTAGCCGTCTCCTCTACTTCCTTGACAGATTCCGGAGACATGATTGACCTCTCTCGCGTTCCAGAGGATTACCACGACTTACAGCAGGTATTTAGTAAAACTCAGGCTTGTTCTTTGCCCCCACATCGCCCATACGACTGTGCGATTGACTTGTTACCTGGGGTCCCTCTACCGGTGAGTCGGCTCTATAACATCTCCAGGTCAGAACGTCAATCGCTTGAGAAATACATCAGTGAGTCTTTGGCTACGGGGTTAATTCGTCCTTCTTCCTCCCCATTAGGGGCTGGTTTCTTTTTTGTGGGCAAGAAGGACGGGACCCTTCGACCCTGTATAGATTATCGAGGGCTTAACCAGATAACCGTCAAGAATAAGTACCCGCTTCCTCTATTATCATCAGCCCTCGAGCCAGTCCAGAATGCCAAGATTTTTACTAAGCTTGATCTGCGCAACGCTTATCATTTGGTTCGGGTGAGACAGGGGGATGAGTGGAAGACGGCTTTTAAGACTCCGTTAGGTCACTTTGAGTACCTAGTCATGCCCTTCGGCTTGTGTAATGCCCCGGCAGTTTTTCAGGCATTGGTTAACGACGTCCTGCGGGATCTTTTGAATGTTTTTGTTTTTGTCTATTTAGATGACATCCTGATTTACTCTCGTGACCTAGAACAACACAAGCAACATGTGCGACTTGTTCTCCAGCGATTACTAGAAAATCGCCTGTTTGTAAAAGCCGAGAAATGTGAGTTCCACCAGACTTCAGTTTCGTTCCTCGGTCTTGTTTTGGAAGGCGGTCAAGTGAGGTCAGACCCAGAAAAAATAAAAGCAGTAACGGAGTGGCCAGTTCCTGAGTCACGTAAACAGCTTCAACGTTTCCTTGGGTTCGCTAATTTCTATAGGCGTTTTATCAGGAACTACAGCCAGATAGCTTCCCCGTTACATGCTCTTACCTCCACCAAGGTCCCTTTTAGCTGGAGTCCTGAAGCCGATGAGGCATTTAATCGACTTAAGTCCCGTTTTTCCCAGGCTCCCATACTCGTTCACCCTGATCCGGCGAAACAATTCACCCTTGAAATAGACGCTTCAAACACAGGTGTGGGAGCGGTCCTATCCCAACAGTCTGAGATAGATAAAAAGTTACACCCTTGTGCATTCTTCTCCCGTCGCTTGTCCCCTGCCGAGCAGAACTATGATGTAGGCGATCGTGAACTGTTAGCCATTAAGTTAGCCTTGGAGGAGTGGCGGCACTGGCTAGAGGGATCCGAGCAGCCCATCATAATATGGACAGATCACAAGAACCTCTCCTATCTGCAGACAGCCCGTAGACTCAACTCAAGGCAAGCCCGTTGGTCATTATTTTTTTCTCGTTTCAACCTCACCATAACCTACAGACCAGGCTCCAGAAACATTAAACCAGATGCTCTGTCTCGTCAATTTGCCCCATTTGAACAAGAGAAGGAGCCGGAACTTATTCTTCCCCCCACATGCACTGTTGGAGGTCTGCATTGGGATCTGGAGGACAGGATTAACCAGGCCACCTGGTACGGGTCCACCGGGACTAAAGTATGTTCCCCAATCTGTTCGTCCGGAGGTTTTACGCTGGTGTCACGATGCTAAGTTTTCCGCCCATCCGGGCATTTATAGAACCCAGTCTCAGGTGTCCCGGCGATTCTGGTGGCCATCGTGGACCAAGGACGTCAGAGACTATGTTTTAGCTTGTCCTGTCTGCGCCCAGAATAAGTCTTCTAACCAGCCACCTTCTGGGTTGTTGAATCCTCTTCCTATCCCCAAACGTCCATGGTCCCACATTGCCATTGATTTCGTTACTGGACTCCCTGTTTCCCAAGGCATGTCAACGATTTTGACTGTTGTTGACCGTTTTTCGAAGTCTTGTCATCTCATTCCCATCCGTAAGCTACCTAACGCCCTCCAGACTGCCCAACTCCTCATTAAACATGTTTTCAAGCTCCATGGTATCCCTGTTGACATTCTCTCTGACCGGGGTCCCCAGTTTATTTCTCAGGTCTGGCGGCACTTTTGCTCCGCTCTGGGTGCCCGTTACACGCTCACCTCCGGATACCATCCTCAAACCAACGGCCAAACAGAACGAATGAATCAACAATTAGAGACCACTCTCCGTTGCCTCACGTCATCTTCACCTACCGACTGGAACAAGTTTTTGCCTTGGGTAGAGTATGCCCTGAACTCTCACATCACCTCAGCCACGGGACGTTCACCTTTTGAAGTTGCTTTAGGATATCAACCTCCACTCCTACCCACAGACGAACTCAGGATTCCCTTCACCTCCGTCAACGACTATATTGCTCGCTGCCAGAAGATATGGAAAGAGACGGTTACAGCACTCACTCGCACCGCAGAGCGGAGTAAGAGGTTTGCTGACCAGCACCGCAGACCAGCTCGCCATTATCGCCCCGGTCAGAGGGTTTGGTTATCATCCAGAGATGTATTGACTAACCCATCCGCCAAGAAGCTTGCTCCCCGGTTTACTGGTCCCTATGAAATAGAGACAGTTATCAACCCGACCACCGTCCGCTTACGTCTTCCCCCTCACTCTCGTGTTCATCCCACTTTTCATGTATCCCAGATTAAGCCCGTTTTGGACAATGATTCATACCCTCCTTCCGGACCCCCTCCACCCTCCCAGGACAGTCAGAATCCTCGCGTCATCAGGGTTGTGGATGCCCGTCGACGAGGTAGGGGTCACCAATACCTCGTCGATTGGGAGGGTCGCAGCTCTGGGGATCGCTCATGGGTGTCTGCAGCTACCATCGCCAATCAGGATTTGATTCGGGATTTCTGGTCTACTCAGCCCAGCACTTCTTCGTCTGGGCCGCCAGGAGGCGGCCGTTGAGGGGGGGGTAGTGTCAGGGTTCTCTGTGTTGGCTGCTCTAACTCTACTCCTCAGGTGTGTCTAGTTGGCTGAGGAGGCGTGGTCCACACCTGCAGCTCGTTGCAGGCGGCTTCCTCTGGCTTCTTAAGCAGAGCACTGGCAGATGGAAGACGCCGGAGCCTTAACCAGTCGTGGTACGACGTGGCCTCTGTCCCAACTCTCGGAAACCAGCTTGTGAGTTTTTTTTGTTACTCTTCTTTTTTGAGTAATTTTTTGTACCTCTCTGTTGCTCCAGATTTTGGTGCTTGGATGCACTCACCTGTCTTGATGTCCCGTCCGAAGAAACAGACCAGCAGACCTGTCTGCTCAGATTTTGCTCTGGCGCTCCCCTCATACTTCCTGGAAGTTACCCAGCGAGGCCTGAGATCCCCTTTCCCGGGTTCTGTTGGTTCTGTGCTCACTCTGGTCAATCCATCTGTCAACTGCTGCCGATGAGGTCGCCTCGGATTCCTCGCCAGCTACATCTGCCGCCCTCAGCCACTAGCCACCTATCTCCATCTGAGTAGTCACATAGAGTTCTCCTGACGCTACCTCTTCCCGGTTAGGTCCGCCCAGCCTACTGGTAAGCAGCGCAACTCCTAGCAAGTTTCCTGGCTCTTATTTCAGAAGAACTCACTTGCTCTTTCTTACAGACTCTCCAGCTGTGACGTTCTGACCCAGCCGAGTCACCTGTAGTTCCGTCCATAAACCTGCCTGTTTTCCTTTAATAAAAATCTTAAAACTGTGCATTGCCTCCCGTTCGTATCTGCATGTGGGCTCGTCATCTGAAAACCATGACAACTATTAACGGCGATATTTACTTTATCGCGCATTAACGCATGTTGCTCACATGCTTTTATTTTGTGATGGTCTGTTGCTGCGGTGTAGGGGTTTGAATCAGAACAGTAGGTGGCGATAATGCGCCAATAACCTCGCTGTCAGCCCAGCCTCGGATTCAAACAGGAAGAAAGGTGCTGGCTGGAAAAAGGAAAACGCGGAAAAAAACAAAGCTGACATGCGTAAAAAAACAAAGCTGACATGCGTAAAAAAACAAAGCTGACATGCGTAAAAAACAAAGCTGACATGGGGAAGGCAGTGTTTCCCGCAGGAATTTGCTTAGGCGAGGCAGTGAGTTGCCGGCCGGAACAAGTTTTATGCGGGGGGGGGGGGGGGGGGAGAACAAGGGGGGGGGCATGCGAGAAAGCAACAACAAAAAAACGCGTGTTAACGTCAAATAAACATGCAAGCATATCGAGTTAGCAAGCATTTCAGTTTAAAGTTCTTCCAGCAACGAATATGACAGAAACAAGTTAGTTGTAATCACTGCCAAATTAAACTTTCTTATCACCGGAGCACCTTGAGCTTAACATATCACTTAAATGCCAAACACACTGTAGACGTCACCAAACAATTCAATGACTCAGAGAAGCTAACCAATGTAATGGCGAAGTGGATAGCTACTGTAGACCTTTTTTTGTGCTTCACACTTTGGTATTGAACATAAAATGGTAATGCTGCTCCCTGCTGTTACCTCAGAAATTGCCTGTTTTTGGTAGATTTTTTCCCCATAAAGAGAATTTCCTGTCAGTGGCAATAAGCTTTAATTTATTATTATTGCTATTTTTTTGTTTTACATGTTTAAGTTGAGCTTTACACTAAAATGTGTTACTGATAAGTGCTACAAATGTTACAACACTTTTGTTCATATGGCAGCAGAACATTAAAATAAAGGTGCGCTTTACACTTCTTTTGAATTCATTCTTGGAGTTTGCGCATACAATGCGATTAATCATGATTAATCAGGCAAATTATGCGATTAATCGCGATTAAAGATTTTAATCGTTTGGCTGATTGTTGAATGAGAACAAAATTAAACATGATACAACAACATAAAACATAACAGTGTACAGTCTGGGGCGGATTGGCCAGCCATAGGGAGCGCCGGTGGCCCTGTCAACGTTCCCGGCCTGCAGGCCCGGCCATGTCTGCTCAGCGATCGCACTGGTTTGTCTTGCTCTTGATAACAAAAACAAACCATGGGCGGCTGGTTCGCTTGGGTCTCTGCCAGACTGAAACTCCCACAGATTGCAGATGCGAGAGGGAAAGACAGACACATCCTCCTCCTGCCATTCTCTGAGGAAGCTGACGCTATCAGCGCTGCGGTTACCACCGATTTTTCAGACCACTGCTCCACCAATTTATTAATTTTCAATAAAGCAACTTCTCGTCTTTTTTCTGTGTTATTGGTGACTTCACGTGAAAGCAGTTCTCCAGTTACTTTAGGGACCAGTGATTGCCTTTCCACTTCTGCAGTCAGTCTCATAGACAGGTGCTCTGCCTCGTCCTGGCTGCAAACTCTGCTATGAGGCTTCATACCCGCCCGCATTTGGAGAATTTGAATAGTTGGAAAATTATGTGGGTTTGAATTAATTTTTTACACGAAAGCGCTGTCAATTCAGTGACCAGCAGTATAGCTGCAAGACCCGGCTCTCGAAGATCGGGTCCTTCAAAAGATGCAGCCCTGATTTAGGAGCTTCAGACCTGACTTGAAACTCTGTAATGGATTGCTTTTGTCTGGGTAAAGAAGCAGCCAATCATACTGCTCGCCCTGTTTTTCTTGATTGGCAGGAGAAGGGATTCTTCTGAAAAGTGTCGTTATGACATAAAAAGGCCATCGGGAAAAACACCATTATGAAATAAAAGAGGACTTTTTAAAAAATTACATTTTGAAATAAAACTAATGAAATTAAATAAAAATACCTAAACAATAATGTTATATTATTTTGAAAATTATTAATGTGAAATAAATGTTTTATTATTATAGAATTTTTAAAGAAGAATGACGAATATTTCATCATAACGCACTGATAATTTCATAAGCATTCAGATATTTCACAATTTCATTGTCACTTTAACTATTTATTATGTATTTTTTTCATAATGCTTTATTTATTCATTTCGTTTTGAGCACTTTGGTATTCCATACTCCAGCAGAAAGGGTACTTCTCATCCAGGGCACATGGTCAAGTGTTTGAGCACCACTGGAGATCTATCTATACAAGTACCTGTGGATTACTTTAATGCTGCAGAAAAACTTACTCTAATACTTCAGGATGTTTAGTTTTTTTTTCATATTTAAAACACATTTGAACACAACTATGATAATATTTGTGATGTATTTGCACCTAACAATCATGATACAAAATTTTCATATAGTTACATCCTATTTGTTTATTGGAAAAGACAAAACTTTGAAGAGAAAAAAAAACAATGCTCAGTCCTGCTCGTCTTAGTTCTATAAATCTATATTGCAGGATTACACAAAGATGTCTGTTCTTGTATACAAGACTAAATGTGTTGTAAGTGTATGTGTGCATGTGGCTAGATAATGTCAGCTTCCCTGCTTTTATCCTGATTGATGTCACCTCCCCAATGTCTGGCAGAGCAGCACTGATGTGCAATATACTGCCGCTCTGTGTCGGCGCCAGTGGTCTGAACGCACACACACACACACACACACACACACACACACACACACACACACACACACACACACACACACACACACACACACACACACACACACACACACACACTCAAGAACAGACGCTTTATGTTTTTGGTTCTGGCATAAGTTTCTGGCAAAAGACCACGCTTTGCCCTAATCCATGTTAATTACATGCAAGAAAAGTGTGCATGACGCCATGCAGCTCAGGCTTAGGAATTTTGCTTTTTTTTGTCAGTGGGAGCAGTATTTGTGCGGGTGTTTTAAGCCTTGTTAATTACACAAGAAGATATGCCAAGGAGAAAGAGAAGAGAGAGGGAACGATGAGCAAAGGCAGTTGGTGTGGAGTTGTGACTGTCGTTTAATGTGCAAAGCCTTCTAGCATTGCAGCCATTCCTTGTTTGCAGACACATTACTGCTAACTAAAAATGAGCCCCATTTTATATTCACAAGGAATATGCTGTATACTCATTATGAGGGCCTTGCTGCAGAGAAATCTTGACATGCCCTTGGTTCAGTTTCAGACTTTTAAATATTACATATGATATACAAGTTAAAGTTTTTGTTTCAGGCCTTATAACATTATTGCTCTCTGTAGGGACATGCTATTTGTGGCTTAGTCCATTTAGATGCTCTGCCAAGCTCTTACTCCAACTCCTTTTGTGTGTCTCAGAGGGATTTCTGGTACCATTGTACATTGACAATTATGAAATCTTGTTTATGATGAGTAGAGATTGTTAAATGGCACTAAATCAAACAAAGTGAGAGGGATACTTAATCAGCGTGCATCCAACGAGTATAAAGGTGCACATCAATGATTGCTTACGCCGTTTTCTGTAATTTGCTTTTCTGTTTAATGTATGGAAAGAACATACTTAGAACTGAGGTTGAACTTTTAAAATCTCACTATAAATTAATTTGTAATTCCTTTTCTTGTGTGCTGCTGGTTTGGATACGAAGTGTATGAAGCTTTTCCCATCCCATTACTTTAATGCTGGCATACACCACGAGTGGGCCATGTGCTGTTCTGTACTAAAAATGAACCAGATTCAATAGAAATCCACTGAGATGCAATCAAAACCAACTGTATGCACAGGCCTGACAGTTTGTCTCCAAGGAATCGAACGTACACATTACAGCAGAAAACAGTTGAACGTTGAGTGTGAAGCTGTCTAAGTCCAAGTGGAATTTCACCAGCAAAATTTCAAGGACTTAAAAAGAGCCTAATTAATTTTGCAGCAAATATGGCAGAAAATGGACACACCATCTGTTTCAGCAAAAAAATAAATAAAACTAAGAAAGAAATCAGGGACAGAACATTTCCTTACATCCGTCATTGATGTATTTATTTAGGTTTTACTGTTTTATTTCTACTTGCTTAAATACACATCCTTTAGACAGCAATGCAACAGCAGAATGTTTTTAGAGCAATGTCTTTAATCATTTCATAAATAGAGCTGCAATTCTTTATGATTTAGCTCTGTCCAAGGTTATGAGGGAAAATTTCACATCCTTACTGACATTTGAAAAGAAGCTTTTTAAATATATTGTACTTATGTATTTCTGGTATTTTGATAGAAACTAGAGCTACACAGTATATTGACATGCAGTTCTCCTTATAAAATCAATGTGTTGCTATATCGCTATTGCAAAGATCCAGCTTAGATGCCATATTTGGCAGGCAAGAATACAGTGCATTGAAACTCTTTTTTCCGATAATACATTTGGTGGACTGAATGGACTTTGCACTGTCCTTCATACCCAAAAACCAACATAGTTCTTGGCAACCAAGATCAGAAATTGCAGAGAAATTCATGATGACATTATGATGATAGAAAATAAAGACTAGTGTGGAAAATGTGGGTTGATCATAACTGATGTTATTATGAAAATATTTTGCTATTACTGTTGTGTTTTCTGGTATTGTGCAAGATTCTTTCCACTGTCGCTTCATGCTTGCTCAGTATGAGGGATTGCTGCAAAGCCATGGACAATGCAGACGACTCTCCCTGTGGCTCTACGCTTCTCCAGGAGTGAATGCTGCTTGTCGGGACTTTGATGCAATCAACTGGTTCCCTTATATAGGAATTGTTTTGACCAATCTGTATAATCTGACCCAATCTGTATAATCTGATTGAATTTGAATTTGGAAAGTGCCTTGAGATGACATGTTTCATGAATTGGCGCTATATAAATAAAATTGAGTTGAATTGAATTGAATTGAATTAATAAAAACAACTGCCTGTTGGTGTTGAGGGTTATACTAAATAGCATGAATCTGACAGGAACTTTAGAGATGTGTAACCATTGTCTTTAGGTTATTTAGAGCCATCATTTCTGATTACAGTCATCTCAAACAGTTGTCAAGATAATTTGTTTATAAAGCTATAAGACCATACTTAAACAAGCTATTTCCTATAGTTGTTTTAAGGGTTAGGCATTTTATTGATCTCACTCAGTGAAAATCACATTTATCTACAAAGCCCCCAATTGATTGTGGCTATCTATGAGGGTGATGTGCAGTAATTTCAGCGAGCCGTATCTCCTGGGACAGGAGGTCATCTCCGTCTTACAATTGAGACACACCCATCAATTATAGACAATATTCTCTCAGCTTCTAAACCGAACTGTCTCTGGAGTTCACAGACGCAGGCACACACACACACACACACACACACACACACACACACACACACACACACACACACACACACACACACACACACACACACACACACACACACACACACACACACACTCTTCCTAGACGCTTATCTCACTGGTTCTAATTCCCTGCTGAGTCTCCAGAGAGCCAAGACAAAGCACAGGGCCTGTCTTGAGGGGTTTATGCCCTGCTGTGATTTATGTTAAGACCCAGCTCCATCAGGCGCCCTCCATCCCTCACCAGTAGCCACACCCACTACCCCTTCCTCGACCTCCACTGGAAAAATCTTGGAGAAACAAATGGTGTTCATGTAAATATTGTGCTGTTTTGTAATAAATTTAGCTTACGGGCAGATGGGATTGGAAAGAATAATGCTAGCAAAACAATGTATCCTCATGGGGACACAAGCATAACCAGTAGGCAGATTATGTGGTTACAGTTTGTAAAGAAGGGAAAAAAATAGGATTTCACCACACCTTGCAGGGAGCTAATAAGGATGACAGATGAGATGCAACGACAGATCTGAGCTCCTTGAGACACAAATACACATATTTAAACACAAAACAAGCTATGAAAATAGAAGAACGAGTACAGCAGTAGGAAAGACAGGAGAAGAATAGATTGGAAATAGGAAAAGGAAAACAAGAAGACAGAGATGATTTTAAGCTTTTATGAGGCTAATTTCCTTTTTTTGCCCCAATATTTTTACCCTTTCCCTGATGATGTCAATACCCGACTTCACCCCTGAAGGGATGACAACAGCCAATAAGAGAATTATACCACAGCTGGAAATGTCTCTAAAACTATGCCGCCACAGAGTGCTGTCAATAAGAGGCACAACAATCAGAGTTCAGAGTTCTCTTCGAAAGTCGAAGGATCGGAGTTGGTTCCACAATTGCCGGTTCAATCCCCTGCTCTGACTGTCTCCGTTGTGTCCTTGGGCAAGACACTTCACTCGCATTGCGTGCTGGCGGTGGTCAGAGGGCCCGGTGGCGCCAGTGTATGGCAGCCTCGCCTCTGTCAGTCTGCCCCAGGGCAGCTGTAGCTACTAATATAACTCACCACCGTGTGAATGGGTGAATGACTAAAACTGTATTGTGAAGCGCTTTGGAGGTCGTCAGACTAGTTAAAGCGCTATACAATTACAAGCCATTTACCATTTTACCATTTATTTTTCACATTTTGTTATTTTATAACCACAAACCTGGGGAAATGGAATCAGCTTCTAAATATTTTACTGATATAAACCTAAAAAGTGTTGAATGCCCTTATATTCAGCCCTTTTACATCTAGAATAAAAAAACAGGCAGACTACCTTCAAAATTGCCCAATTAGTAAACACAGTCCATCTGTGTGTAATTTAATAGCAGTATAAATAAAGATGTTCTCTGAAGGCTGATGATGTTGGACAACATTAGTGAACTAACAACATCATGAAGACCAAGGAACACAACAGACAGGTCAGGGATAAAGTTGTGGAGAAGATTTAAGCAGAGTTAGGTTAGAAAAGAATACCTCAGGTTTTCAACATCTCAGAGCACTGGGCCTGTCAGTGGGGGTTATTGATCATGTCATGTTATGTGTGCAAGCTGTGGCATTTTCTTTCCATTCTTAGAGGATGGCAAACCAGAGATGATCAGGATCAGAAAAGTGGTCAGGATCATGCTGTGGGGAAACCTTTCTTCAACAGGGCAAAACAAGGTGGTCAGAGCTGATCGGTGGCACTAGATAAGGGTAGTCATAGTCCTAAGCATAAGAAAAACCAGTGGCACAGATAGAAATTTGCACAGAATCGCCATCCAATCTGATGGAGTTCAAGATATTTTGCTAAGAAAACTGGGCAAAGATTTCAGTCTCTAGATGTACAAAGGATGTAGAGACATATTCCAAAAGACTTGAAGCTGTGACAACAGCAGAAGGTGATTCTACAAAGGAATGACTAAGTGGGCTGAATACACGGAAACGCTATGCTTTCAGATTTTTATCAGTGAACATTTTCAAAACAAATTTAACTTTCATTCTGCTTTGTATTTATTGCATACATTTTTAATAGAAACACAGATCATGTCACATCCCCTCAGGTTATAAAGAAGGCATATATAATACATTTGTCAGTGAACCAGTAGGTTTTATTAAATGCTAAAAAAAATTTTATTTGTCTGTTAAATATTTAGAAATGCATGTGTTATAATGTTTTAGTTGAAATATTAAAAAAAGAGCTCAGTTTGTGGGATCTGGGTCACAGTGTGTGGATTGCGAATGATATCCAACATGACACTTTTAAAGCCTCTGAGCCACTGTAGGCGGCAACATGACTCATGCTTTTAATATGATTGGCTTCTTGAGATGATGGTTTGTGTCATGGCACCTGGAGCACAGAGCGATCAGCGCAGCTTTGGCTCTCAGAGAATCCGTATTTGCTGGCAGAGGCTGTGCAATGTAAGCAATGTGTGCGATGAGTGTGCCAAACTTGTAAGTGCATCCCGACAATGTTGTGTGGTATCACTGTGCCAAATATTAAGATGACCTCTCAATTAAAGATATAGTCAGAATCAGCATGGTCTCTTCCTGCTGTACTTGAGACGGAATGAAAATATGTAGAAAAAGTAGAGTCTAGGACAGTGGTCCCCAATCCTGGTCCTCGAGGGCCGGTGTCCTGCAACTTTTATTTGTTACTCTGCTTCAACACACCTGAGTCAAATAATGAGGTCATTAGGAGGACTCTGGAGAACTTGACAGCACACTGGGGAAGTAAGTCAGGTGTGTTGGATCAGGGACACATGTAAAACCTGCAGGGACACCGGCCCTCGAGAACCAGGATTGGGGACCACTGGTCTAGGACTTGCCATGATAGCAGTATTTGACATTGATGCTCGAAAGTAAGCAAAGCAAATTAATGTTTCCTTTATAGTTCTGATTTTGTGTGAGAATCCTGGTTCAAGGTTATTGCATATACATTGAACTCATCTTATGTAGCTGGAAAATCCTTTTCCGCTATGTTTTAACAGCTAGGATATGCTATGGCAACAGAGGGCTATCAGTTTTATGCACAGAGAAATGCAGCTCTAACAAGTGTGAAAGCTGTGCTGTAATCTGAGCAGACTGTGAATCCTGACAACTGATCTGGAAAGCTAGACGGTCGCAGACAGAATTAATAAGGTTTCAGGTCAAAGTTGAGTGAGGATTCACAGCTATATACAGAAATATTTATATGGATTAATATATGTTCACCACAGGAGATAGGTACCAGCCCCCCTGCGGCTGGATGAATAATATATGTTCACTTAAATATTGTGGTCTACTTTTTCCTAGTAATTTCCCATTTGGATTTTAGCTCTTCGCTTTTGATTTGGTTTTGTATGTTGTTGGTATCCAGATCATTCTCAAATTACCCTGACCTTGTCTCGGAGTTATCACCTGTTCTCTGCTCTTATCAATTTACTCCTCTATGTATTTGCTCTATGTTGCAATGTTCTTTTTTTTTCATCTACTAAAGCCATATTTCCACTTTTTGCCCACACATATGTTTATTTAGTTTTATTGTTTCACAGTTCTTTGCTTTGTTATCACTCCTCCAGCTAATCAAGTAAGATAAAATTAACTTCCCTTTAAGTACTGTGGAATATACGATAACAGTTTCCATTCAATACAAAGGGTAGAAAGATTTATTTCCCAATGCCCTAACAGTGTATTCAGATACAAGTATGCTGCTTAACACATTTATATTTACTTATTGCTGATATTTATTAGGTGAAATCTAAAGATGCAATTACATTATCTACCAGTATCTACTTTTCCCTAGTAATTGTTTTGTTTTTCAATAACTTAATAAATGTACACCTAATTCCTAAAATAATTACACAATAACAAGGAATTGTTGTTCAACTCAAAATGTTAACTGTGCTGTCATTGGTCTATGCATATTAGATCATTAGTAACATAAAAAATCAAACAATAAACCAAAAGATGTTAGTAGGCATTTAATTCAGTCTTTAAAATAGTTTTCTACAGGCAGCGTTACTACAACAGTAGAATAAAATCCTGAAATTATGGCTTTTAGTTTCAGTGTGCCACCCCAAGCTTATAAATGGCCCCATCTGGCCACCCCTATGAAAGGTTTCTGGAGGCGCCACTGCGGTGTACTATTTAGAGACAAAACTTTTAGTGTGTGCAAAAAGAGTGGAAGCCTCACTAAATCCAGGGATCGGAATTAAATACAGCGAACTCATCTGCATCTGGAAAACAAAGTGTCTTTTATCTTTTCTTTTCTTTCTTCAGATGTGATACATGGTTTAGAAACTTTGAAAGAGTTCACAATAGGTTTACATAAAAAAGTCTGTCTTAGAGAAATGTGTTTTCTGTGCACAAGGAAAATGAAAGGGCTCAGTTTTGATCATTAGTGCTAAAATATCAGTCTAATTACAGAACTGTGGCGTAAAAGTTTATAATTAACTTAAAATGCCAAAAACATCCGGCAAAGATTTTCACAATTGATATCTGGTACTTGTACATATTCTCCACAAACTTAGTAAATGCTTTATATTCACTTTTCAGCCATGATGAACAGATCCAGTCTGTGGGAAATCACAGACGGTCTGGCCGACTAAATGCTCCCAAGTGAGACCAGCCTGTCAGTGGAGGTCTGGCGCTCCTGACAAGTCTTAACACAGAATCAAAATTGGCTCATAGCCCTCGTGAACTGACTGCATAGATGAAGTTTGGAGGTGTACTTTCTCACCTAAACACAAACATCAAACTACTGATAAATTAAGAGTATAAAATCGATAGGTTTGTAAGCTTGTCATCTCCTTACTGCTCCTTACTACCCATTGTGGCAGACTATTTAGCCTTGCAGCACACAATCCCGCCCCCTTAAGCAAAGCCCCAGGCTTGTTGAAAAGTCGTACCCTCAGACCAGGACCTTTTTACCGTGAAAGTAAAGTCGGGGGAAAGTGAAATCCCCCATATGAAAAGTGGGCTTTTGACAGCCCCAGCCTTTTCAAAAGCCTGCGCCTTTTGAAGAGTGTAATGGAAAATGGCCTCATGACAAAATCTTGAACTAAATTGACGAGGACTTACTCTCACGTAGACTGTAGACCCTATATGTCAACAATCTATCTGGTAATGATAATTAATGATAATTTGTGACGTCAACTACCTTTCTGAAATAATGGACAGTCTGACCTGCCGGGATCAACATTAGCCTGGCAATGATGAGGTAGTCCCTCCATAGGAGGACCTGAAAGCCTCACCCACGGTTTCCACCTCACACCATTTCCACGAACCTTTCATAGTCATTTTGTCACACATTGTCTATTATATAAATCATGTATGTACTGCATGATTGAGGCTCATCTCCAGAGGTATTATGGAGGCTTTAGCTTGTACAGTGAGTTGAATGGGGGCACAAGAACTTGCGAGTTGAACCCTGTGCCTAAAGTAAATTCGCAACAGCCTGGTGATGTGATTCTCACATAAACAAACACACAATGTTTTTTAAAACTCAAGACAGGTCAAACAGATTATACCTCATACTCTGACAAATCTTTTTTACAATGGCTTAGACATTACCTTCCACATTTAAAGGTCATTGCATTATATATATATAAATTTATTATATTATTATATTATTATAAATAAAATTGAATTGAATTGAATTGAATTGCATTACTTATTTGTGTGACGCATAAATATTGGGGTTTCTTTTAGGGAGAAAGAAAGTATGGAATCATTTTTTTCTCTGTTAGACAAAGTAATTAGTGAAATACTAGGTTTGAAAGCAACTGTTGCAAAAGTGTTGCTTATTTTATTTCTGAATAGCTGCGTTGCTTATGCTGATATATCATCTGTAAAATGTACACCACATTTAAAAGTGTACAGTTTGAACATTTCATTACCCGTACAATGTGGATATGATCACTAACCTCACTTTCATTGTCACACCCTCACAAGCCATGTCTGTCACCAAGTTGAGTGGGGACTTTAAAGGCTGACCTGTGCTCTCTGTGGCATCAAGACTGCCAGCTAGTTGCTCCAGGAGACGTGCTCTGGCTGCATTTCTGCGGTGTTTCTTCCCCTCATAGTGCTGCTGTGCCATGAGGGGGTTGTTGAACCACGCTCCGCACAAGCAGCAGTACTTCCCAGCTTCTCTGCCACCGTTCCCACTGAGCTCCGGCGTGGGCCATGGTAAGGCAGGGGAAGTGTTTGGGTCTGTGGTCTGCGGGGTGGTTGGTGAGGAATCTGGATGAGAAAGTAAAAAGGCAGGAGTTAGAGTCCTATATTAAAAAAGAATAGAAGGGGGAGTAAAGGTGGATATTAATGTTCATTCAAATGCAAATGAGCTCTAATGGAAAAATCACATGAAATGAAAATATTTTCATTAAATTATTACACTGGTATAAATGTATTCCCTTCACTTTCACTCTGATTGACATTCAGTTGAAACTGTTAAAGCACCCTCATTTGCACCCTCATTTACCTTTACATTTAAAAGCTAGCTGTGGCTTGTAACCATCAAATTGAACTCTGTTGGCCCAATCTGTGGACATTATACAGAAGTTGAAAAGAAGCAATCTGTGCTCTAGGGTCCAGTCTTCAAGTGCTGACTCTCTGACATCTGACATCCTGCTAAGCCTTTCCATTTCATCTTTTTTTCCCCAACATTACCTTGTCTTGTCTTCCCTCTGAGGGAATGAAAAAAGGGAAATGGCAGACTTCCAGGTGACCTGCTACTCATGACACGACACTGGTTACCATGGTGATTGTCCATTAATAGCCAACTGGCACTGACATGGCCACAGGACGTAGTTGTGGCTCTCACAGAGAAGACGGCACGTGTGTGTGTGGGGTGGGGGGGTTGGGCGACAAACTAAATGCGTAATCCCTTGAGAGGAATTGTGAGTTTGTGTGCAAGAACTAAGTTCCAGAACAGCCTGCCTGCATGTGTAACGTACAATGCGTGTACGAAAGACATCATCCTGGGAGGGGAGCTAGCTCCACAGCCAGACTGCGTGAGAAAGCTTATGATGCCAGATGGTATCTCCAAATGTGCCAATTCACTGTTCTCGATGTGTCAGTGGCTCCAGAGTCAGAGCGACTGTACCTATAGAGCTGCACCGCCACACGTTTACACATTTTATCTAATAAGCAAAAGCTCACTCACGCGTGCTTTCAAGTCAGAATGAGTCACTTATTTCACAGCAATCACCAGCTCTCCACTAACAAATGAAGAGCATGCATGAATTTTTGACCACTGACCTCTGAGTGCTGAGGTCTAGTACTGAGCGTATCTGTTCTATTTGGACCGGTGTTCACTGAACTCTAGCCCTGCAATCTGATTGGCTGCCGAAACCTTGATGTGTCTTCACACTCTGTTCACATAGTTACCGTATCTATGGCTGTGCCTCTGCTCATCGCACCCACCACACCCACTCACATTTGCTTTGCTCGTCTTTGCTATGCCACCCCGTCTTCTCAGTTACTGAAAGACAACCCTAACCATGTAGCTGTCATGTCCTTTTTTAAATTTTCTCTGCTCCCTTCAAATACGAGATGGTCATTAAAGCTCTGGATGATGTTTGTCTGGGTTGGTGTCTGCCCATGCATGAGTGAGGTTCCTCAGCTCTGAATGCTTTGTGGAATGAGTACTGAAGATAAATGGGGGGGGGGGGAGAGAGAGAGAGAGAGAGAGAGAGAGAGATTCTCCTATGTGATTTCTTTTCTCCATTCCTTGTTTTCCCACCATTTCCCCCTTTGACTTTGATCTCTGCACATTGGAGCAGAAGTAAGTGTTTTTCATGGAATGGGGCACAGTGAGAGTCAGTGTGTAACAGTATAAGGAAGTGCCCGATTGATGTGCACTGAGGAACAGACACAGGTATTTCTTCTCTACCTCTCTAGGGTTTCTCCAGCATCTATTGACTTTCATTATTCTTACTTCAGTGAACGTTAGTGTCCAGGTTTCCAGAGTAAATGCATCAGTCACTCTGCTTTCGTGCAGAGTGACTTTACTGATGAGCGTGCACGTGTATGCGTGTTGTGCAGCCCATGTATGCCCTAGCCTGTCAACATGACTGCGTCTTTTGCGCTTCGTTCATCTCAGCAAGCTCACAAAGGCTAGCTTTGACTTTAATCTCTCCTGAAATCCTCTCCTTCTCTCCCAGGTCACTCTTCCTCTCTTCTTGTGCTGCTTCCCCTGTATCTTTTCCTCCAGGTCCCACTGTCATAAAAAGACAGAAATTCCAAAGCAGCAGCATCACAGAAGTGACAGTTTTCTAAAGTAGGCCAAAGTTTAGCAGAAGTCACTCTGGGGGTTGATTATAACACTCCATTTTGGAGCAATGGTGTGTTTACAGCTCTGTGAATTTTCCCTTTCAGTCCAATTTGTATCACATTATGTAAAACTTCCTTGGAGACAACTCCCCAGAACCCACATTTATGGAAAATATACTCAGACACTCATGAGCAATGACTAGGAGAGAATTTTATTTGGCAAGGACTGATCATTTGTCCTGCTTATATAATTGTGGCAGTTTGTATCTTTTCAAACTCTTTGTTTTCAATTTTTTATTTTTATTTTTAGACACTTTTATTGGTCATGGTGAGAGTTACTGTGTTCTAGTTTTGATTTTGTCCTTTGCTTATATCCTTACATTAATTACAGTAATTCTGTACTTTTAGATTTGCCGTCCTCCACGCATTCTGCTTTTCCTTTTGTTCCCCTTGCTTTCGCAGTGTTGTGCACAAATCTGTTCAAATCAATGCACTCATGATTGGGTCAAACCTTTTGGAGCACTTTGGACTTAACAATGCTGTTTGGGGGTGAATTAAAGATGTAAACTACTACTTTAACACTTACCACTACTTTATCTTCCTAAACATTTTACAGTGTGTTAAAAACTGTCACTAAATATAGTATTAGCATAGAAAGTCTGAAGGCTTGGAACTTAAATAATGATAAATGATAATGATAAATTTGTGATATAATGTACTAATGTAAACAAAGAAACTTTGAAGGCAAAAATTTGCAAGTTTATGCATAAGTATTGAGACATTTTCTTTCAAAGGAGAGAGTTTGTTGACTGCTATGAGCGTGCATCTGTGTGTGGGTGCAATTCATGCTGTTAAACACATATCTGTGTCTGTGGGAACCTGCTATTTATCATCACTGTCTCCCTCGTCATTTTAATACGATATAAAGTGAAGGCTCATGCCCTTACCATAAAAAAAAAACATTATGTCAAGTTGGTTTTACATGTGTTGGAGCCCATTGCAGGGAAGGAGTGAGACCAGCTTTTGGCTTGCAGGTAAAACAGAGACGAGCGGAAGAATAAAACCACACCTTGATGCATTCAGTCACATCTTGCTTTGCTCGCTGACCATCAAACAGGGAAGTGTAACAATAATGACAGTATAGATGTTTTATTTAACTTACGCAAGTTATGACTTGGTTAGTTAAAACAGAATCAAGTTTTTATTCAAGCAGAACACAATCAGGGAGAGCTTGAAAGTGGCAGCAAATACAAATGTTATCTGAATGAGCCAATTTTGTCAAAAGTTTAAACCCATTCTCAGGCTTTCCTGAGAAATAAGCCAAATGAAAATACAGTTTGAGTGAGCAAAGAGATCATAGCTAAATAAGCTGGCAAAGTTCTGGATTCAAATACCAAACAATAACATAATGCAAGGTTACAAAAAATTTAATGAAGCACAACTATAGTAGTTTGTGGTGTGTTGTAATATAGTTTAGATGATATAATTTGTTTTTAAGGTGATGAACCTTGACCACAAACTACAAGTAGCTAATTAAGTTTTAACCTGCGTGAAGTGAATTTAGCAATACTTCTTATTACGGATGAAGTTGGTCAAAACTGCATAATCCAGTGTGTCTTATTCTGTTAATAGTAAGGTTATAGGAGTTCTGAAGATGATACAGGCAGCAGAATACTGGACCAACTGAAGCTTATGAAGATATTTGTTGGGTAAGCTCTAACAGAGAATTACAATAATCAAGACAAGATGTGACAAGAGCAAGGTAGCAGTATTGTTGTACGTGAGGGAGTTATATTACAGTTTACGGAGGCAAATGGTTAAAAAAAAGCTCTTTACACTACAATCAGTCACACATACATTCACACGCTGACGGTGGTGAGCTATGATAGTAGCCACAGCCGCCCTGGGGCAGACTGACAGAAGCAAAGCTGCCGTCTTATTAGGTGAAGGTAAGTAGACCATATGATGTTATTTATGTGTGTAGCGAAGGAAAGAGTTTTATCAAGTACCACAACCTGTCACAATCCTGAGGTGTTTGAGGTTTTTGGGTTTATGTTCTCTAGTTATAGTCATTTTAGTTCACTCTTGTTCTTTGTATAGTTTTGAATATTTCTTGTTAGATTTCTCCACGTGTTTCCCTTCTGTTTCTGTTCTTTGCACTCTTCTCCTCAGCTCATCTACTTCATTGATCTCGGCTTTTCCTCATTTCTCACCTGATTACTCCCACGTGTGTTGTCATGTTTTTCCACACTCCCTGCCCAGTATATTAGCTGCCAGACTGTCATTTCTCATCTGCTGGTTTCTTTCGTGCACTTTTGCTTCCTGCCACCTGCTTCTCCGGTACCCTCTCCATGAACGACTGTTCCTGTTATTTATGGCTGATCCCCTTTGTGAGAAATACTTGTACGTTTTCTTTTAGTTATTAAAATGATTTTTCTTTTTTTTTTGTCTGTACCAAAAAAAAACTTGGATCCTCTTTAAAACATGCCAGGACACATCCAGACTCTTAATTTCAGAGGAAGCAAGGATAAAGGATTTATTGATGGGTAAAGAAAAACTACCTGATTCTGAAAGAGTAGATCTGGTTCAAACAAGAAGAAATCCTGTCTTATTTTCAGTGAAAATAAGTAACAAGAAGTAGTATTTATAATCGTTCACCAAATCATAAACTAAATGACCTTTGCCGGTGAGAAAGCGGATGTTTAAGAGCCCAAAGAAGACACTGGATTTGCCTGTTCCAGAGTGAGGATTTCTGGCTAGGCTAGCCAGAGTAGTAGCGTCAACAGAATGTTCACTAAACTGTCTGGTAAGGTGACATATGGATGACCACAACAAAGAAATGGAGATTGTCCTGTTGAAATTGTCTTTTTTTTTTTCTGGAACCCCTGTGGATATACTTTGGTCATGGCAACTGTACGAGGTCTGGATGATGGTGCAAGACTGGTGGAGGCTCAGATGGGATCTCCAGTCGGTGTTGGAAAAGTTCTGACACAGTGCATCACAAAGTTGGCAACACAGGCATAATAAATCCAACAAGTGGAACCAAGACGAGCAGGCATCTAAATTCCATAGTAATTTATATAAATATATAAACACATTTATATATTTATATATATAAATACTTATATATAGTAAGGATATAAAAATGTGTGTATATCTGGAGCATGTAACAAAAGTAATTTCCCTCTGGGATTATTAAAGTATGTCTGATTCTGATTCTGATCATTTCACTGACACTGATGTGCTTGTAGCTTCCAAATAGTCTTCAGACAGGAGCCGCTGAGCTGACAGGTAAGTGAACAGGTCAAAAAACACACAAATCACCATAAACCAGATATCCGTGCAGTGCTGTCCGGTATCAATGGTTAAACACAAAAAGTTCAGTTGTTTGAACAGACAGTACAGATTACCAGTTTAATTAAAAATTTCTCGGGGAAGAAAGCTACTGCTGCTAATCATGCTAACATCCCCTAAACCACAAAAACATGTTCATTCCAAATGCTTTGAGCCAAACATACTCTGGATAACAGGTCATTTATGTCGGTTTGAGGAGAGTTTGCCACAGTACCTGTGCAAATTTTCTGTTACCCGGGTCATGGTAACAGCAAACCGGCTTAAATCGGAGGCAACTGGACTTTCGCTCAGTTTTACTAAAAACGTTCCTACACCTATCCAGGAGTCTTTGTCAATTCTAGAGTTTTCCAGGAGTCTTTTCTGGTGGCTTGCAATTGAACAACCTGTAGTCCGAGCCGCCAGAAAAGACTCCTGGATAGGTATCAAAACAGTTTCAGAAAAACAAGCAAATGTCTGGTCGCCTCTGATTACATCTAGGACTTTGATTACACCTAGGACTATACTTTTCTTAACTGTCACCCATTCCTTGTTGGATTTACTGATATGTTTCAGGTCATTGTCATGTTGCATGGTCCAGTTCTGCTTCAGCTTAGATTCTTTTATACAGATGGTCTCACATTGTATTCAAGAGACATCAAATGCACAGTAGAACTCATGGTTGATTCTAGGGAGGTGAGCTAGCTATGTCCTGTTGGAGCAAAGCACCCCCAAACAATGACACTTCAACCTGCATGCTTCACGGTTGGTATGAAGTTCTTCTCTTGGAACGTCATATTTGGTTGAAGCCAAACATCTTCTCTGTAATGGTGTCCAAATAAAATCATTTGCAGACTCATCTGTCCAAAGATTGTTATTGATTGATTCTTGGTCATTGTTCACATTCTCTCTGAAGTCCACGTTATGACCTCCATGATTTTCTTAAAAATATATTTTTCTTCATTAACTCACATGAAAATTAATCTTGTGCTGTATTTTTCTACTTGTACAAGGATGAACTTTCACAGGAATAGTCAGGAGCATACCAAACTAAATTCCTGAGGTTTAAACAATTAACATTGCCTATGGAATGCTTAGCAATAATGTTCTCATCGTGTGCACCTAACATAAAATGCCTGTGTATAATTGTTATCGTTTTAGGTAGGAATAAATGTAACATCCATGTGTTTCCGTTGCGTACTGGCATATGAGTTAAAGGCTGTCTAAAATCAGCACAGCAATCTGAAGCTCTTCTCCTACCCACAATACAGTTTTTACTGTTGATCTCTTGAAAAATCAAGGAACAGGAGCTAGGAATAGGAGATAGGGGCTATAATTAGAACATTTTGGATGCAGCCTAAGTCATTACTAAAACATACATGGAATCAAACTTAAAGTATGCCAAAAGGTAACTGAAGGACAACAACAAGTCAAATGTTTTGTTCTGGAGAATACTTGAAATTATTTGCTTTCAATATTATTGCTAAAATTATTTGCAGAGACAGGCAAAATGAAAAATCTACCTGTGTTTGTAGGGCTTGTTATGGCTGTAGACAGGTTTGGTGGTTCCCCAAGCACTAGACGCACTCGCTTGGCATGGGTTTTGCCCTGGTAGTGGGACTGGGCCACAATGGCGGAGGTGAAGAACATGTTACACAAGGTACAGCACTTGTTTCTGTCTACTTCTGTTTCTGCGCAGTCCTAAAAGAACAGAAGAGGGAAAGATGGTTAAAGAAAGCTAAATTACTGGGAAGAATAATGGTAAGATTGGTGAAAATCCAAAGAAAATAGTGGAGGTGAAAGAGTAACAGGAAATAAAAAAGAGAACAGAGAAATAACCTTTTCACTGAACTCAGTGGGCTTTCTTTCTCTCATGATCACGCACACATGCTGGCACACACAAGGCAAAGAGAGCGATGATCAAATATGCATCTGTCTCTCAGGGCTGAGATTGTGGCTTGGCCTATCCACTCCTGCTGGTTCATTGCTAATGATGAGCCAGAGTAACTCCCTGTGGGAGTCGCACAGACTAAAAGACCAACTGTCTGACTGACGCAAATGTGCAAACAGACACAAATTCATATCGTCACCAGATAGATACACAGATAGAAAGACAGGAAAATAGGATTCACTGTCATTTGATATACCAAAACACAAGACTAAGTGTTACCTCAGCCATCTTTAAAATAGGGTGTGCAGCCTCCTGCCTGAGGGAAGGACAGTAAATAGTTTATGGACATGGGTGGATGGGGTCCATCACATTGTTCTTTTCTCTGGTTCTGCAGCTGCTAGTGTGAATGTGTTTTAGAGAAGGTAGGCTACTGCTGTTATTGAGAAATAACTACACTTTGCAGTGCCTTCTTGTCAGCTCCAGAGCAGCCCCCATACCACTTTAGTGGAAAATGTCAGAACACTCTCCACCGCATACCGATAAGAAGAACTCCCTATGGCTGCACTCAGGCCGGCATGCTTGGGCTTTCTCATTGAAAATAAATATTGTTGGTAGTGTCAATGACCCATGTAAGGTCATTCGACAGGCCCACAAATTTTGTTGCATGAGCTCAACAGGTTCTTTCCCAATTATGAGGGAAGTAATTTCCACTCTGACACAGGTTGTTTTTCTCACACGAGTAAAGAAGCTCTTCTACGCAATTTCTATGAACAAGGTTGTCAGTCTTAGAGATCACACCTAAAAACCAAAACACCAACATGATACCTTGTAAAGCAACCATATGTGAGTTGTATCTAAAGGATGGGACTCAGAACATGTCCCTGTGGGTAGCCAGAGTCTATGGTGGAGGACAAAACCACAGATCCTCAAGGAAGGATGTAAAGAAGTCTGAAATCCAGTTGCAATTGTATGGTTTTTGCTCTTCTGGTGGTTTATTTGCCAGAGCTTTTCAGAACAAAAAACCCGCTACTCTAGGTTCTTCATGATATTTGGGATGAGAACCACACGAAGAAAGTGATAATTTCTTTCATAGCCAAATGCTTGGGGATGAGAACAAAGGTAGGACTCCTTTAACAGAAAAGCTTCACAGTTTGGGCTGTTCAGAGTTGTCTTGTATGTCTGTTTTAACTTGTTACCAGTTTATCAGATTAACTGGATGAGTGACATGCAGTTAAGAGTTTGCCTACATTTAGGTTTTGGTTAATCTAATAAATGAGCAGTACACTGAACCGAAAAGGTTAGGAAAACCAGGGCACCAATTTTTTGTGTGCCCTGTTTATGGTAAGTTGGCTAACAAGCTTGCATATGCAGATTTTCCTTAAACGTTTGCAGCAACAACTATATTAGCATGTTTACAGCAATGGTCAAAAAGAAAGCCTCTTGTTGGCTTGCTCTTGGTCTCACCTTTCTCATAGGCTTAGTCTTTTCTATATACCACATGTTGTCTTTGCTTTTATTTCATTGAAGTATTTTAAAAACTGAATGTAGGATATGTTTGAGTTTATTCCCAAATTTATTTAAATAAAATAAGAGAAGTTATGTGTGTTGTTATCAAATTCTTATATATAACCTATTACATACTAGCTGTGATACTATTGCAGTTTCCTGTAAAGGCTGGTTCACACGGCAGGATTTTATTCAAAGCCTGAGAGACACCACATGTAACAATGAAAAATCTTAGCTAAAACAGGTTTCCTCGTAAAGTGTGTGGTGTCCCGTTGGACGGCAAGCACAACAACCCACCACACACAAACAGATTTCACTCGGGATCATTCAGATGTTAGACGGGAAATCTTGCGAATCCTCTCAAGATCAAATGGGAGTTCAGAGTAAATAAAAATGGACGACCAAGAAGAATAAAGGCAATAATCTGTGGACTGATTTTAACAGAGAAAAAACATAACAAAAAGAAAAGGTGTTGGCTAAAGAAGCAGAGACAATGCGACGGTGGGTCCTTACGCTTGCTGCACTATAAAATGCAAGCGAGTTGTTTTTCTTCCTCTTTCCTCCCCTAACCTTGCTTTCCGATTGGCTACATGTCACATTCAACAGGCTGCATGCTCGTTTGTCCTCGGGGGAAACCACACCCGGTAGGATATCAGGCCAAGACAATCCAACATGTTGAATATCCCTGATTTGAGGTTGGATCGGTCCCAACATTCTACTGAGCGGCAGATCACTCTTAACACACCAGACACAGCAGGATAATCTCTTAAGATTATTTTAAGAGACAAGGCGATAGTCGTGGCTTCGCGGAGGGGAAGGATCGGGCAGAGAAGTCTAAACTGTATACATAGCAGATGTTGGGTATAGAGTGATTATGTTGCTTAGCCTTCCAGGTATTAGGAATATTCATGCAAGACAAAAGGTTGGAAAAGTTGGTTTCAATAGCCTTTTTCCTCAATAAATGGAATCATAATTTCAAATCATTGATTTTGATTTGCTCATGTTTTCTTTGTATGACATAAAATTTTGATGACATAAAATATTAAGATGTGACAAAAAGCAACAAAAAAAATCTAAAAGGGGCACATGTTTGTGAATCAATCATATGAGTTATATGCTGAAGTCAGATTGAAATAAATAGTTTTCTTCTATAGTGTCGCGGATGTTTCAGTTAGATTGTTAGTCGAAGTCTACCCAACTGCTGTGCTCTCTGAATATGTGAATATCATAAAACATATGAAACCCATTTCAAAGAGTAATGCTACATTAAAAAAAATAAAACAAGCTGCATGACTTCCTTTATCATCTAGGAATTTCTGATTTGGCTGTTTTAAATGTGACCTTTCTTCACCTCTGTCCTTGAATCTTTGTGTTGTGCTTTTTTGGTAAATTTATTATTTTTTCATTTTTGTTTTACCTGTCTGCAGTCAAAGCAAAAAAAAAAATCACAAGAAGCAGCTCAGTTTTATTAAGGGCATATGGTAACAGTGAAGTCTCTGGAATATAATATTTGAATGAGTGGGTGCAAGCTGTGAGTCTCAGGGGATGTGTGTGTCTCTCATGTTATCCCTGGTTAGCGTCACAGACAGTGGATGTAAGAGTTGAGGACACCTTTACCTTCCAGGCTTTTGCTTTCTCTCTATCTCCTTTACTCTCTTCTCTTTCTTTTGTTTTTTTGTCTCGCCTGCTTTCCCTTTGCTCTTAGCATTTCCTCCCCTGCAACCTCTATCCCCCTCTGGGCTCCATTCTCAGTGACTCTGTGTATGTTGTAGGATGAAATATTTATCTGTATTGGCAGGCCCTCACCACCCCCTCCTTTCTTTGCCCTCTCCCGCCTTGCCTTTTTGCCTCCTCCATGCCCATCCCCTTTGAACGATGTGCAGATGCAAGCCATCAATTGTCCTAAGTCTCCTAAAACAAATTGAATTTTGCTAACTTTACTTTAAATTATTTTTTTCTACGATTTTAATGACACATCTAATAATTTGTACAACATTTTGTTTTAAAATATTTTTCAGGCTTATAGGGCTTGTAGTCACACATTAAATGTAGGTCATCATATAAATGTATATAGAAATATGTAATGGACAAAAGTATTGGTAGTAACATCTCCAGCTCAAATGTAAGGTTATAAATTGAAGATTCAGTTGGAGATTCATCCATGGGGATTGGAAGGATGTGGTCATGTTTTCTTTACTTCATCAGGATACAGACCTCACTGTTTTGTATGTATTGAGGTCTTTGCATGTGTTTGGATGGAATTCCAAAAAATGTTCATGCTTTCACTTCCTCAAGACTTGACTACTGCAACAAAAGTTTTTCAGCATCGGAAAACAAGAGCAATGAACCAAATTTGAAGATGTTCTTGAGATGAAAGAAAGAGATCTTACAGAGGTGTTTGATGTGAGTTTTAAATGTAAGATGAGGGTCAAATATTACACCAAAATAAGTGACTGTAGAGGAAAGGGGAATGTTGTGACCAGAGATTACGGGGTAAATAGATAATCAGTGAACATGATGTGGGTTGCAATCTAGAATAGCTTCTGTTTTTGACATGTTTAGTTTTTTCATAACCAGGGGTGAAAGTGTAGAGCAGGAATCCAAAACTCCAGTCCTCGAGGTGTGTCCTGCAACTTTTCTAAGTGTCTGCACACCTGAGTAAAAAAATCTGGTCTTTTGCAGGATTCTGGACTTTGATTCAGGTGTGTTGGACAAGGGACATATCTAAAAGTTCCAGGACACCGGTCATCGAGGACCAGAATTGAAGACCCCTGGTGTGTAGTGATAGTGATGAACCTTTGGGGGTTTGTTTTGATGTAGAGCTGCGTGTCAATCAATGAAAAGAAATCCTGTGGTGAGTGATGATCTTACTGAGGGGGAGAATGTAGAATGTAAACAAAGTGGGCCCAAGGACTGATTGAGAAACCCCACAGGTGACTATTTTACATTGGCTCATTATGGCTGGGCTCTGCTTGGCTCAGCCCGAGAGTGGACTAGAGTGGAGTTTTGAGCTGAACAGACTGCAGGGCAAGGAGAAATTAGGTTTTCTCTGCAGAAGCCCAGGGAAAAATTAAACTGAGAGCGACAACATTAATATTAAGGACCACTAAGAACGGAGTGGTTCAAACCGAAATATATCACTATTTACAAACCATGAACCATGCCTGAAGAAAAAAAAGAAAAGATAAATGACAGTTCAGCTTTCTATATGCAGACGGACTGGCAGTAATGGATTTAATAGCCCAAATCAGATTTGCGGATTTAGCAGGGGTTTCTCTCTTTTTAAGCCGGGCATACACTGTACAAGTTTTTGCCCTTTTTGGGCAGATTACTTCAGTCGTGCGAGAATTTTTCTGATTGGGCCGAGTTTCAGCTTGATCGTGCGTCCTGCGTCGTGTAGTATACGCGGGGTAACAAGGGGCGATTTGCCTCTCACGACCACCTGCTGATCAGGAATCGGACAATCGGTTGAAAATCAAACATGTTTGAAATTCATTCGGCCCTCGTGAGGTGATTGTGAGCGCGTCCTGCTGTTGAAGCAGAGCTACGAGCCGATTTGTGCTTTCAAATCCTTAAAGGTGCATAGCCGCGTTATTTGACTTTATATGTCAGTAGCTCACTCTGGTTGCATCCAATGTTTTTGTGAAAGATTATCACGGCCTGCTAGTGATTTATTTATTATTTTGAGGTTTTACGCTTGTTGTTGCTCAATTTGTTAGTAAATAAAGCCTTTCGTGTTTATTTTTAATAACAGAGGAAGTACATACTGCACGTGTGCAGCAGGGATATAACAGGGAAGCAGCTAACGGCTAATAGCATCTCCCAGCAAAACAATGGAGAATGGTCCAAGATCCAGTGAAAAAAAACCTGCAAAAACATATATGATTCCAAGAGGGAAAAGAATGGAATGCCATTGGGAATACAGTATGAACGTTGGGGTTCGTTGAAGCGGACGCTAAACCTGCTGATTGCTCAGATGTGACCGCAGAGTTGATTAACATGAGTAAACATTCTGATATGAAGTTCTTAAAGTTGCTGTAAATATATTTGATTATTAATGGTTGGTCTTCGATTACGCCGAGCTGCCGCTTTACTGCGAGGCATTGCAGAGGGTCAGGCTCGGTCCGGCATTATTTACAAGTGATTTATTATTTAAGCAAACTGGCATATTTATAGTTCTGTGATACTGTCGGTAGATGGTGCCACATCTGTTTATAACTACTCATTGTGGCCGCTGCTGGATTATCTAGCCTCAAAAAGAACTATCAAAACACTATCAAGATGGAGGCTTGGTGTATATAGCTTTATTTTATTATGATCAAATGTTTTTGGTCTTTTTCATAAGCATATAACATGGCGATATACCTTTAATGTCGTTTCCCACCATGGCTGAAGCAAAAACCTCCTCATGAAGCCCTAAGTTCTAACTCCATGAGGCAAACTTTGAAGCCTCATGGAGTTAGGATGTTGAGTCTGGGATCTTACTTCCCAGATGGAGACAGTCTGTATGATCAGTCAGAGCAGCAAGAGCAAAACCATTTCAGAGCTGTCTGAGTCAATCCTGCATGGTATTGAAGTTGGTAGAGGACGTTGTGGGAATCCAAAATGTCAAAAGCAGTGTTCAGGTCCAAGAGGATCAGTAGGGAAGGGGGAGAGCCAGCATCAGCCTCCATCATCAGAAGATCATTTGTTACCCTGACCTCATGGTGAAGTGGTCATGTAGACTGTCTACAACATTTCTTTCCAGCACTTTGGACAGAAATAAAAGGTTGTCAATAAGTCTGTAGTTGGCAAACCGATCTGGAACAAGTGTAGTTATGTACAGTTAGGTTGGATGATGGCAGCTTTCGATGTAAGTGGAACAGGATCAGCTTGGAGGGAAAGGTTTATCACAGATGTGATCAAAGGACCGATGAGAGAGAAGATTGCTTTCAGCAGAGCAGTTGGAGAGAGGACCAAGGGCACAAACAGAGGATTCAATTTGTTCAATGAAATATGTTACTCCCTGCTGGGAGACTAAGTTGAAGTAACGAAGAGGTTGAGGGTTCTAAGGGTGAGACTTCAGAATCGGAGAGGGCAAACTGACAAGTTTGTCAGGAGATACCGGATTTTGATGTTGAAAAAGTACCTACAATTATTACAGTGCTCTTCAGTGGTCTCCGGCAAACATGTTTCCAATGGAAAGTTGATGGATTAAGAGCAATACAGCCTTTTTTGACTGTTTACTGTCACTAAGCTCACCAATGTCAATGTTTGCATCAATGTTTCCTGCATTAATGATCTTTGTGGCAAAAGGTCTCACTCCATCCTTGTTCTGTGTATCAAGTAAGGACACATTGAATTATTGGTAAAAGGAATCTATTATTACTGATACAGATTTTCTGATACTGCTGTATAGTAACTGCATCATCATAAATATATTTAAGTGCTAGTCCAGTTTTAAAGATGTAACTAAAAGGATTCTTTGTGTATCAGAACAGTGCTTTTAAAGTTACCCATTTGCTTGAAAACAAATAAATATACCAACCGATTTAATGCTACCAATTAATGACAGATAAAGCCCAATATTAAATCAATCATCTGCACTTTGTTTTTATCTCTTTGAAATATAAAACCAACCTTCTATTTATTCTGTTATATTCTATCATTTCTGTGGCATTTGAGAGATACTGTAGCTTTCTGGAGGACAAATATTTTCTATCCTGCCTTGTTCTTAAAAAGAGATTTTTTTCCTCTCATATCCCCCTTTCCCTCATCTCTCCTCCCCCAAAGTGTCTTATGTGTACTTTATGCAACATGTTCCTTCCTTCTAACCCATCACTTACATTGTTTACCTCAAACCTCTCTGAACTACCGTGTTTAGTTGAACCAAAGTCTCAGATGTGGGAAATCAACTGGAGCGGGCCATCATCCCATAGCGGTTTTTTATTCATCTACTTTTTTTCATGGTTAAGGATAAAGATCTGGAGATGACAACCTGCAGGAACTTGCAAGGGTCTCACCTGTCAAGACAAAGTGAAACGTAAAAGATTCACTGACACAAATGGGAGCCAAACCGCAGAGAAGCATCTGACTGAAAACATGAAATACGTCACAGCATGGATTTAGTGAGAGCAGGGGGAAAGTTTTTAAATATGCGTATGTGGGTGACTGACAGATGAATAACTGCCAGCTCAATACAACTGCCACTCTGCTCAACCCCTTTAAACAATAAACAACATGTCTGACTCACTGTTTTCCTCCATCCCGTCTTTGCTGAAAGTCATCAACCTTTTAAAATTTCCCTGTTATTTTACTGTTACCTGTCGCACTTCAAACATTTGTCGAGACTGATTTGCATGCAACCTAATTGTTGTGTGTGCTTGTTTGAACGTTATGCATGTATGCCTTCTTGTCGGCTGTGACAGTGACGTCTGTATCGCTGCATATATTCTTTTTGTTAGGGTGACTTCTTCCTGCTCATGCAACTAACAATAGACTCCTAATTAGCAGTGTTAATCTTCTTCTCCTTCTGTTGTGTTTTTCGGTTCCTCCCTGATACTTCCTTCATTTTGAGCTGGGCTGCAGTGGGAAGCCTTGCTAAATTTACACATTGAGTGGTGCAGATTTTGAGGAAGCTCTGAAATACCCAATTGAAAGGGGTTACAGCACAAGCATAATGATACAAGGATAATAAAAGATGAAGGGAAAAATTAGGTGTTTTTCACCCTGTGACAATGTAGAAAACTGCACAGAGATAACAGAGGTTAAAAAAACGATCCCTTACATCTGCGAGCACCTTTCTAACCTGCTTTTTCTCCATCTTCTCTGTGACAAACACTTTCACCTACACACAAGCACGGAAAACCTCAAAGCATGGCATTTTACTCTGGCAGTTCATTGACTCTGAGGAAAACCTTTTCTCTCATTCCCACTGGACAGCGCCATGTCAATCAGAACAAAAACAGAGATAGAGAAAAAACACACTAAGATGCTGTGCTGAGAGAATGTGTGCGAAGGTTCCCATGGGAGGAGAAAGATAAGATAGATGAAAGGAGAAATGTTTTTTTTTCTCCCAAACAGACTGCTGAGTATTTCATCTCTGTTCATCTAATATCAGCTTCCCAGCACTGTCTGATACGATCAAACACAAAGCGCTTGCTGCGGCACTGACACTGCATTACAGTATGGCAGATGATTGGTGTGTATGGTTGTCTGATGACCTTTGCTTTCACTGCCCCATATGAGGTACAGGCCAGGATGGGCTGAGTCATGTCTTATTCTCGTTGGGAGACAGATGGAGACGCAGGTGTCTATATTTCTACAGTGGGTGTTAGTGTATGTCTACACACAAAAGCTCATGACATATTATTTTCTAAATGCAATCTGCAGAATTTCCTTTTTATCAGAAACAAAGTGATAGTTTAAGGTCAGTTTTATATGTAAGTATTTATCAAGATAAATAATCTATGGGATTTAAAATCTCTTTTCCAAGACAGATCTGGTAAGACAACAGCATCAACCATTAAGATTCATACAGACATTAATTTATGTAGTTTTGACGGCATTAACATGAAATAATAAGTTTAACAAATACAAGTATGACTGACTCAAAAGCAACTGCAGTTAATAAAGCTTGCTTCTTCACAGTCTTTGAGTGGAGCTTTTAGTTAACAAAGGGTCATTAGCTGTCACCTGTCAGTTAATCAATTCCAGGCTGAAGGGGCAGTGTATTCGAATGCTGCCCCAGCCAGTTGCTTTAAATCTGGGAACAAAGACATGATGAAAAACCTTGGAGCACTGTCAATACGTGGGAACCTAGTGAGAAAAGCAGTCAGGTAAGGGGGAGTAGCCCCAGTCTACATTTATATACACAAAAAGGAGAATATGTGACTGTGAATAGAAAGCTAAGGAAGCCTTGCAGCTGCATACAGATGGCAATGGTGAACACAATATCCTCAAACAGTAATAAAAAGTAGAGCACAATGACACACTAATTAAAATTTCTTGAAATTTTGCTCAGGTGATAAATAACAAGTCACCATGGTCCAGAAGAGAAAAGAACATTGCTGATATTAAGCAATCTCAGACTTGTTAAGAGAAATGGGACTTCTGTGGCAGAAATCCATCTTAGATTGCAATTTAGACACAATATTAATTATGTGCACCTTGAAAGAATGTTTACTATAATCTATAATCACACCATGTTACTTAAAAGAATTGACCATCTCAATTTCAGATTTGAGTCAGACTGAACTGAACAAATTAAATGCAGTTTAATGAGATTTTAAAGTATGCACATGATAAGATGAAGAACAGTAAATGATGAATGGCTTGTGATATGTCCTTGCAGACATCATTGACATAAATAATCAATGAAAGTTGTCCAAGAATTGAGCCCTGGGGAACACCCTTAATGGAACTGGGGTTAGTCTCTTACACATTTAAACAGTGTGGAGCCCAGTTAGATGTGAATTGCAGTATCTTAAAGGTTCGTAAAATATATTATCTGTTAGTTTCCCCAATTTCAGTTTGTCAAAAGCCTCGCCAAACCTTTTCAGAAATGCTCTTTTCACATCTGTTTTATATTAAGAATGCTGAATTCCTGTCTGCTTTATGGGGGCTGCTTTTCAGATGATTTTTTTCTCAGAGAATCCCCATTTTGTGAAGGTGCTGGTTGTGCCCAAGGATGATGAAATATAAATATAAGTATGTAAACTTTAACCCTAATATCTTGTTGGTTGCTATAGTTAAGTGTTTTTGTGTGGCTGTAAATAAATGGTAATTGTTCCTGAATACAGTTAATAATACAGTCTAATATGACAGGTTCATATGAATAAAATATGAACGTGTCCTTTACTTAATGGTATGATTACAGTGCCTTACAAAAATACTCAGCCCCTTGGTTTTTTCATGTTTTGTAACCTCACAAAAAGGAATTAAATGGATTCTTTGAGAGTTTGCCCCGTTTCCTTTAAATAAAATGCCTGCAGCTTTGCTGATGTATAACGTTTTTATTTTGAAGCAAACAATAAACAGGACAAAATAACAGAAAAGCACAAGGTGCATAATTGTTCAACCCCCCTAAAATCAATACCTTACAGAACCCCCGTCTGTGGCAATTACAGCTGATAGTGGCTCTGGATAAGAGCTCACCACATCTTGCCACTGTGACTTTTGCCTATTCCTTAAGGCAAAACTGCTTTAGCTCCTTCATGCTGGATGGTTTTCCTTTGTGAACAATGATCTTCAAGTCTAACAACAGATTCTCAATTAACATAACACCAACTGCAAGATCCGCTCACCCACGTGGAAGTGTACCTTAGGCCAATGTAACCCCCGACAAACAGAGACATTGTAATGGTGTGATAGTGAAGCTCACAGCGTTAAGAGGCATTTCTGTTTTATCTACCGACATTAAATCTATAGTTGGTAATCCTGTTCAGAAACACTTTTTGTTATACTGGGTGAAATGGTGCTTCCATCCTGAGAATAGTCAATACATTATGTATTCAGAACAGGGAACAAAAAAGAAAACAGGCCTATAAAAACCTCTGATCAATCCCTGCCATTTGGTCCGAACAGAAAGAACCAATCAGATGTCTTCACATCTTGTTCTGCCCAAGCCTCCATCTGTCCCTCGAGTTCTGTGGGATCACCCACGGTTGTCCAACATGCCAATCATTGTGATGTACTCATGTAAGATCAATTTGTGTGCATGTTTCTTGCTAGTTTCTGCATGCTGGCTGTGCATGTGCACTTCTAGTGTTTATGTATCCAGTTAGCTTTGGTGTTAGCCCTTCAATGTAGCTTCATTGTTCTCCCTGTATACTTTGAAAATGGCTGAGAGTCACAAGAAGCAAACTGTCTTACAAGTTTATGAGAAGAAGAGGAAGGCCTCAGTAGAAAGAAGTAAGATCAGAGTGTATTTTTGGCCAAATCTGACCCAGTATCGGTCATTGTTTAAGCTAGTGGGACACTGGGTCAAGAGTGAAAGATGTAGCACAATCCCGCACAAGTCGGGAAATCTGGTCCTCATGTGCTGGTGATATCTGAAGTTTACTGGGGGAGACTATGGGATGCCCTTGCATCACGCTGCCGCACTAAGGTATGTTTTTTTGAAAGGTAACATTTCTCTCAGTAAGCAGTAGTGTAATCTCAAGTCCCAGTGTTGTGGTTTGCTGTGCTTAGAAGCAAAGGTTAGGGCAGTTAGAAGCCCAAGTTTTTTCAGCACTCTACTGTGAAAATGGTGATGTTGTGCCTCGTTCTAAAACCTTAAATCCTACAAAATCCAGGTGCTTAATTGATTTTAAAAGTTGATATTTTACTTCACCACAAGAGAGAGATGCAACCAAAGCTAGAACTATTAACAAAACAGCAAAACTGGCTAACCGGAAGTTGTGAGACAAAATGGTGCCGCCCATCCTGACTTCCTGAATAATGTCAATATATAAAGTTTTGATAATGATAAAAAACATAAACAAATGTTTTTTGGTATTAATCTGAAATACCTCGATTTTGTGTTGGATACAAAACTACTATTTCTACCAAAGAACCTGAAGCTCATGTCTCCAATTGTTTTTAATATTTTTCCATTTAGCTGTTTAAATAGAACAAAGTATACAACACTGATTTGATATGTTACAAAGCTTAAAAAGACAATCCAAATCAGCATGATGGACCTCAAACTCTAAATTGGAACTGAACACTAAAAGCATGATCTGTGCATCTCTCATTTTAGACTAAATGCATTTTCATCATGGTTAAAATCTCCTTGCCCTGTGGGATTTTCAGTGAATATATTATTTTATGTGATAATAAATGTTTGGATACACACAGAGGAAATAAATTATGTAAAACAATCACACTCTACACAATCATAAACAATGGGAGACAAACAAAGACATCAGAGAATCTCATTTTAGGGGGCAAGGGGGAGACATAAAAAACTAGGCCAAGATATCACCAGAGAACATTATTATTGCAACAAAGGCAATGGTTCTTTAGCAGTAACTTTGTAGTACTGTGCTCTCTTTCTATTCTGGTGCTAGGTCTGTCTTGTCATTTACCATAAAGTAAAGACAACTATATTTAGTATTTCTTACAATGGGGATATTAACAAATGTTTCAGCACATTTTGTCATAGTAATTAATTTCCTGACAATGGAAAGAGTGATCTCTCCAATGTGACTGTCCTTCCATAGTGGCTCAATCTTTCCTTTTCAATCGTTGCGTCTCCAAAGCAAACACCTTAAATATTCTCTGTTTATGTGTCTATCATGCCACATTGTACAATCCGAATAAGCTCACGCACAACTTAGCGTAGTCAATTATTTTGTAGGACTCTGAATACATCATGACCATTGCACAAACACCAGCAGCAACCTACCTTCTATGCCTTGTCTTTGGAGTTCAACAATTTACTCCAAATGCAAATGCAACCTCAGCAGTTGTTATTGTTGCAAAACATGCAAATCAGGCCATTTCTGGAACTAATGCACACAGGAGGACTGAAACAACGGAATGACCTCTTTGCAATGGCCTGCAATTGTCAGATATACAACTACTTGGCAGCATCTGCTTCTACAAAATCTTACAAAGCACACTCAGGAATTTTTAATGCAGAACATCATATGTCAGGGGAAACACTTTCCTACAACAGTTATGATGTAAACTTTACAAGGGTTCAGATTGTGGATGGTAAATTTAGGTTTTTGTCATCTGAAGTTGTTAAAAAATACCCTCCATAAAAACTCTGCCATTTGAAATAAAATTCAGAAATATTTCTAACTGTGAGGTCAACAAGGAAATTCTACTTCAATCTGACAATGTTGCTTTAGTAAAACAGAAACAGCATAATTATGAACTTACAGGATTATCTGGCCTCAGTCTTTTGGAAGGTGGTCCTCCATCTTCAGGGTGTAGCATGTAGAACAGACGTACCTTGTTTGCATGTTTTTTACTCTGTGAGAGACAGAAAGTGAAAAATTGACAAAACAGTATCGCTGCACCTTGCCAAGTCCCGCCAGGTTTTCACTAGTTTAAGGCATTGCTGCTAACAAAGTTAAAAAATATTCATGCCCCTTGAACTTTTTTTAATACTTTAGCATGATACAACCACAAAATTTAATGTGTTTCATTTGTTTTTTTGTGTGATATAGACCGGGACAAAGTAGCACATAACTGAAATTGAAGAAAAAACATATTAACCACTGTGGTGTTTTTGTGTACTCAGTCCCCTTTTCTCACCTACCCCTGAATAGACTTTGTCATTCAACTGCACATTCACAATGCACATTTGAGCAAAATTCCATTGTAAGGCTCTGAGAAGAAACATAACACAAAAGATAAACATTATACATATAACTATTTGTCCAGTGTAATGTAATATAAAATAAAATTCAGTGTCACTTAAGTAGCTTGAAATTTAACAGGAGTTTATATCCAGTTGTTCTGCAAAGGCCTTAATGTTTGAATGTTAGCCCACAAACATCATCAAGAACGAAGACCAAGGCACACAGCAGACAGGTTAGGGATAAAGTTGTGGGGAAGTTTAAACCAAATGTAGTTATATTAGAATAACACTATTCAATCCAATATCTCAAAACGGAAAGATTATGGCACAACTGCAAATTTAGAAAGACATGGCTGTCCACCTAAACTGATAAGTTGGGATAAGAGGCCATTAATCAGAGAATTATCCAAGAGGCCCATGTAAACTCTGGAGAAGCTGCAGAGATTCACAGCTCAAGTGAAGGTAACTGTTGAGAATTCAATATCAGCTCTGGTCGGATGAGACTAAAAGCTAACTTTTTGGACAACAGCACATCAACCTGAAAATACTACCCTTATAGTGACACATGGTAGTAGCGGCATGCTTTGGGTCTTTTTTTTCCAGCAGAGACAGGGAAGCTGCTTGACAATCCTGGTAGAAAACCAGTTAGAGGTTGCAAAACACAACCCTAAACATACAGTAAGAGCACTGAACGTTATAATGGGCTAGTCAAGACCTACATCTGACTGAATCTGTGGCAAAAGTTTAAAATTAATGCCCAAAGAAACACTGTCCATTATTCATGCAAAAACAAAGGGAATACATGCTTTTATTTGTCACTTCTTGAGGAAAGATCTTTGAGATGTGGACTTGCAGCTGAATGTTGGATCCACAAAGTACTGACTGAGCAGAACTGAATACAAATGTTTGCCAGACACTTTACAGAGTTTTACTTTAATTAGATAGTTTTTTTTTATTCTTGTCACATAATAGTTACGCACCATTTTGTGTTGGTCTATCATACAAAATTTAAACAGAACATTTAAGACAGTGGTTGTAATGTGATGCTTTGTTAAGTTCGAGAGAAAATAATTTTTTGCAAGACTTTGTAGCCCGTGGGTGGGTGATAAATGGCACGGGTTGCCTATAGCTTCCTGGAGATGTGAATAAGATATTAAGTACATGATGAGTTAGACTTCACCTGCAAATTAACACTTTGTTTTGCTGAGAGAAGTGAATAGAAATGTCAGTTCAGCAAGTGATAATCCGGCAACAAAAATTATGTTATGGTGCTTCAGTGCTACAAAGAGAAAACAAAGAATAAAACACAAAGATACCAAAGAAGACTTCAAGAATGACATGCATCTAAATCACAAATGGTGGTTGGGAGCTGATAGGATATGTTTTATAGAAAGAAATGTTCTACTGAGGTAAAACGTTTATCACGGCTAAAACACATATAAATAAGACAAGTAAACTGTGACAAGACACTGCACTTCCAGCCGTCGGCTTATTCTGGATCTTTTGCCCCAGGAGAAGAATTCTTCCTCAGCCTCACATGCCTCCTGAGTCCTCACTTGTCATATGGCTGTTAATGCATTTTGTCTGTGGGTATGTGGGTGTTTTTGAGTGTCTGAGAGTGTGGTGTGTGTTCATGGGTATATAAACGCCAGTGCATTGGATTGCTCTGTGATATGGACAGTAAAAGCTTGACCTTGACTCTGCAGGGCTAACTTGCAATGACCCTCAGTGCTCACATTACTCTAATGGACTATGCTTGTCTCTTTTTCTCTCCTTTTTGTGTGTTGTTGTGTCAAATCAGGAAAGTGGGGACAAATGTGAGGACTACTCAAAGGAAAAGAGGCATTTTGTTTCAGTGTATTTTGTATATGTGCAGAATGCAGCTTAAATAGAGATCAGAGTCAAGATCTGATTATCAGAAACATGTGTAAAGAAGTGGGAGTATTGTTTTAAAGCTTTAGAACAGTTAAGTTTTTCTTTACCATTCCTTTAACAAAACAAGACATCTATTTACTGAGGCCCATTTGTGTTTGAACAAAAAAGAAATATTGATACAATCTATTCCAGAATTGTCTTAGAAAGGCTCAAACATGCTAAACCGAGCTGGTTTGAGAATCAGAAGCAGCTCTAATCACCAAGTGTCTGCACACAAACAGGGAATTTGACTTCTCTTTGCACTAAGTAAAGTAATTTTAAGTATAACTATATCGAAAGGTAAAAATCTTTTTGTGAAAATGTATGTATGTATATATATATATATATATATATATATATATATATATATATATATATATATATATATATATATATATATATATATAGTGTTTTATAAAAAAAAGAATGCATGGTTTTTGCTACAAATACACAAGGTATTGATACGAGCACTCTGACTTGTACGTGTTCATTAGAGTGACAGCCTGCGGATGAAATTGTCTCTGCAGTTGCTGGTTTTTGTAATTAGCACTCTGTAGTGCCAGCCTGAGGGAAAAAGTCCAAACAGTTTGTGCTGTCATTAATGTCGCCATGGATTCTGTTCTCTACAAGAAAATCTTGATATATATGTACAGCCATCAGTTCATGGCTCTGGTACAATGATCAAAGGCCCACCAGTAGTCAACCTCTGAATGAGTACAAACATTTAGATAATGAAACTAATATTTTAGAGTGTTCGTGCCACGAAAAAGGACTTGCAACCAATTGAATGCTGGGGTATGACCTTCAACTGGCAGTTGAGGGTTAAAAATCCTCTATTGTGGCTAAATAAAATAATTTGGCAAAGAAGAGTATATCGTAATTCATCCACACTGATGTAAAAGACCTATTGCCAGTGATCGCAAATGCATGATGCCAAGTATTTGCAACCAGGGTCAGCACAACAAGTTTTTAGATTTAGAGGGAAATTACTTTTTCCACATAGGAACGGTTTGGTTGCATAGCCTTTTTCCTCCAAACCTTGAAAGATAACCTATAAAACATTTTTTTATTTACTCAGACTGACAATAAAATATGTTTGACAAAACATACAAACAAAACAGCAAAATACAGAAGAAATCTGTGAGGGGGAAACAATTTTTTTCATGGTACTGTAACATGCCAAAATCTCTTGGCTTTAAGCGATTTCTTGCCTTGTCTTTTTAAACCGCTGACCCCTGCAGAGATATTTTGTAAAGGCTGACTCTGACAACATGGTGTGACTCATCCTGTCTCGTTGTCTGCTCAATCTCAAGGCTACATGTTTTTGTCACACTTTAAGAATCAGGGACAGAAATAGATTGCCGTCAAGTGAAAGTGTAAAACATACATGTGTACAGACATGCATATACATTTTCAGTGTCCTTGCTTATGTCTCTCAAAAAAGGGGCCCTTGTTCTCATTAGTCTTCTAGTTAATTATAATCCTTCCATATAATCAATGTTGACCTCAATGCACTGCATAGAATAAGGAACACACCGATACATAAACAGATGCACTTGCACATTGATTCAGGTTATCTAATTTAAAGACTGATTATTTAATGGCCTTTCATTATAATACTAATAGAAAGTCTGCTGAAAAGTAGAACACATTAAAGCAAAGTGTGCATGTTTGTTTGGGTGCAAGTAACCAGCATTACCATGCTCCTTTAAGCCAATGTATAATGGATGAGCACAGTGTTGAATGGCACCACAAGCACAAATTGGTACATATTAAGCAGCTGCAAAAGACCTACAGTGCATTGCAGGAACCTGACATAAAATCAGCAATCGTAGCAATACTTATTGCTTTATTGCATCCTAAATGTTATTCTTAAGAAAAATATATTTGAAACCGAAGAAACCAACTCACCTCATAGTGAGCAGTGCGCTGGGACTCGGAGATGAGCTGAGCATTGCAGATGTTGCAATAGCTCTCTGTGAATAAACCTCCATCCACGACACCCACAGACTTCATCTTCATCTGAACCTGCATAAAAACACACACACAGTCAACCACTATGAATATGAATGGCCACATTAACTTACATGATACACATGACACTTAGAAACAGTTTCCCTTCAGAATGCCTAAAAATTCATGAGGCCTCAGTCCCAAATGTGTTGATCCTCTCCATCAGAACTTTTTCTCATAGGCTATTTTAGCAGAAGCCTTAGAAACAATAGCTAGAGTCTCAGGCTTAAGTCAGAAATTGTATGTATTTTGTCGACTTTGATGTAACCTTATGTCAACAAGCTATCAGTGTAATATGATTTCAAGTATCCAGCTCAATCAAAACATAGTCTAAAACTAAAACATTGCTTGGTCTGAGTCCAATTTCACTACAGTCAGTATGCATATATCAACAAATTCAAAGTGAATTAAAACAAAATAAATGCTTAGGCTAAAAAGTTTGTTTAGTTAGTTAACATTTGTTAATCAAGTAAAGCCCACAGATAAAGTAAAGCCCACAAGCCAATAACATGTTTTGCTCCAAGCAATAACAATTTATAATGGAAAGGTAGTTTATCTTATAGTCTTATAGTCAGTGTAATTCCCAGTGCATGATTCATGTTGTACTTGGTTTGACCTGTTCCGTTAAGATGTTTTTAAGTTGTATGGTCAATTTATTGATTCCAACTAGAGATGTGTGTTGAACATACTGTAGATAATAGGCAGGTTACAGCTATCATTACCACTGAACCTTCCCTTCATCCCTTTCTAAAAGCCTAGGTTTTGTTTTACTGACCTCATCTCATCACTTGTCTCAATTTTACTTGTGTCTATTTCCACTCATTTGAAAATGTATTGCTTTCAAAATAGTTGGACAAAACAAGGTTACATGATTGTTGAGCTAAATTCCCAGTCATTAATTAACTTCAAAAGGATTCCAACAAGGTGACTCATGTCTTTTATGTTTGCATGCTTGATTAAATAAGCATAATATTTAGATTAATTAATTTCCCACAGAGGAGAACAATGCATGAAAGCAAATAAATTCTAACTCCAGATATAATGAAGAAAAACAAAAATGCATTGTGGTGCAATGGTTTGCTCTGTTGCCTCATTATATGTTTCTGGTTTGAAACTCTGCTGTGTTGGAATTTTATTATTAGGTTTGAAAGTCCTCCTCACACATGCATCGGTTCTCTCCATGCATTTCGGTCTTCTAGTCTTTTTGCAATTAGTGATCATTTCTGGCATGTTACTAAGGTTTATTTTTGTTTTATTAAAAAAAAAACGGGAGTTAAATGTAAACTTTCATTTCTGTAAACACATTTATATTGGTTTTATTTATTTATCACACTGAATGCCAGACTAATGGAAGTGCAGTGTTTGCACTAGCGCTGTTAACTGATTACTGTAAACAAACATCAGAAACTCAGCGCGCATATATCATCCCTGTATAAACACCAAACCTTTGTAATCAATGTGAAAAGGGTTTGCTATGGGTTAGATACACAGAGTGCTGTTTTTCTATGTACACATCTCCACTTGCTTCAACTTACAAGGATACTTTAGGATAAAATGGCTGTGCTTGACCTCCAGCAACGGCCTAAAGTAATGATTGGTGATGTGTACTGGATTCTGCCAAATGAGAAGTAAACTGTAGAAAAATCATTCATGCTGTATCAAATTATATCAACATCTGTGGAAGTGAAGAACTTGATACATAATACATGAGCTCCTTGCTAGAGTATTTGATCACCTATAAAATAATTTCATATAAAATTGATAGTAAATACATAAAGAAAATCGTAACTAGTGCAGTTTCCAACAAGGATTATTTATTTAGGTGAGTAAGCAGCAGAGCTATTTGTTCAATTCAATTCAATTCAATCTTATTTATATAGCGCCAATTCATGAAACATGTCATCTCAAGGCACTTTACAAAGTCAAGTTCAATCATATTATACAGATTGGGTCAGATTAAACAGATTGGTCAAAAATGTTCCTATATAAGGAAACCAGTTGATTGCATCAAAGTCCCGACAAACAGCATTCACTCCTGGGGAAGCGTAGAGCCACAGGGAGAGTCGTCTGCATTGTCCATGGCTTTGCTGCAATCCCTCATACTGAGCAAGCATGAAGCGACAGTGGGAAGAAAAACTCCCCATTAACGGGAAGGAAAACCTCCAGCAGAACTGGGCTCAGTATGAACGGTCATCTGCCTCGACCGACTGGGGGTTACAGAAGACAGAGCAGAGACACAACAAGAGAGACAAACAAGCACAGAAGCAAACATTGATCCAGTAATCTGTTCTACATTAGATGGTAATGTTGTTGCAGCTTGATGGGAATGAATGAAAAGTCTCATGATCTGAGAGTGCTTATCAGTTCAGAGTCCAAACCTGATCTTGATTTTCTTCGGTTTTAATGATAGTATGCTGGCATCAGGATATAAACTAGATTGCCAGAAGTATTGGGTCAGGTATCAAAATGATTCAGATGTTCTTCAGATGAAGAATTCAGATGTTCCAATCATTTCCATCAACACTAGTGCATAAAATTAAGCACCAGACATCTACAAGATTGAGTGAAATAATAGGTCACTCTCAGTAGGTCAGTGAATTCCAACGTGGTATTCTGGTAAAATCCTACTTGCGTGTGATGTTTCCTACTAAATATTCCACTTGCAACGATTAGTGGTACAATAACAAAGCAGATGTGATTGGGAATGATGTAGTGGATTAATATCTCACAATGAATATCTTATAATAAATATATTCTTATCACAATTGATATAAGGGGTGCTGTAAACATTCACCTAAGAAACATGTGTGTGTCATGCAACAAGTCCAGAATAAGAATTAGGGGGTCAATGGAATTTACCAATTTACCAGGGGAAATTGAAAAACCTCTGGGTCAAAAGGGCAAGCCATTTGCAATGTAAAGCAGAACATGAAAGACTCCAAAATGAACACAGAAAATGCAAGGTCCAAGTCCGAAAAGGTAATGACGTGTAACCATATGGAAATGAGCAGGGGCCATGATTGGGAGGAGCTGTGATGTGTAACCTTGTTTTTTAAAAAGCACGCCCCATGAAAGTTTCTACTGATAGGTAAAAAATTAACAAAGATATCCGTGGAAAAAGCAATGGAAATTATGTAAAAAAAGGAGGAGCTCAAAGATCCAGAGAATGTATTTAAACCGACCGCTTTCTGTATGTTGTCAGATGATGTTGTCCGGAGCACATCTCACGTGTGGTTGTCTTGTGTTGTTGCAATAAACCACCCTGGACTGAGACTCAGCTACCTTTGTTCACTTTTTGACTACTGTTTGATATTTTTAACTGCCTTACCAAGAACTTAGAATTTTTGAAGGACTTAGTGCAAATCATTACGTTGTGGGGAGGCCCATCCACAACATTTTGGCGAGCCGAGCCAGGAGGACGCGTGATCCCGGACGACTGCTGCCACACGTTGGACGCCAGGAACCCCAAGGGCCCTTAAGAATCCACCAATACAGGTGAGATACTAATTTGTTATAATTATCTAAATTTGTGGGGAACCGGCCTCCGGCAGGTGGCTAGTGGATGTCAGGTATCACAAAGCCCTCCTAAAAGAACCTAGTAATCTAAATTTAGTAATATACACAAAACAATAACATAACAAGAAGAATATATACAAAAATAACATAAAGGAAGAACAGAATAAGCTGGGGAGCGGTCCAGAGGTGTGTGTGTGTGTGTGTGTGTGTGGCTGCATTGTCGTTTTATGTGTATGTGAATATATGGCTAATTGTATGTGGCTGCATGTTTGTTTAAAAGTGTTGAATGTATAGCTAATTGTATGTGGCTGCATGTTTGTTTAAAGTGTTGAATATATGGCTAATGTAAACTGCTGCAATTTTGTTTAAGGTATCAATTGATGAAAAAAGTATATGTGCATGAATATATGGCTAACGAAAAACTGATGCATTTTTGTGTAAGGTATTGATTGATGCAAAGAACTGTTTTGTATCTGAAATAGATAATAGGTAGAGAAGTAGGGACAGACCGGTCAAAGCGATTGACATAAGTCTGGTGAGACAGCCGCTCGGAGCAGTGGATGCATTTAGTGTATGGTTCATATTTTTGGCAGAATAAGGGTATTAGTGACTAAGTGATAGTCGTAGTGTGCTATGAAGTTGTGCAAAAGTATTGATGATTAATAAGGCCTGGCTAAGCGATAGTCCAGAGTATAAAAAGTACCGCTCGAAGGAGACGTCCCTCACTTGTCCAGCGTGAAAGTGTGGCCGGAAAGCTGGGAAAAACGCGTATGCCACTGTAAGAGACAGTGAGGAAAGTTATTGTAAGAATAATATAGACCTGCAGAGTAACGCACAAGAAGTGCAATAGGTGAGAGCTAAAATACATGTCTGTCTGTGTCAGTGTATGTAAAGTGTAGATTAATTGTTAAAAAGGGAAATAAGGGAAAAACGGGAACTATAATAATAATACATAGAAATAAGATAATAATAAATAATAAATTGACAGTGATAAGGATACAGATATATATTCGAAAGAAACAAAGTATAGAACAAAATAAAATTTAAGCAATAAAGCATAAAAAGATAAGATAATGATAAACAATAATAACTGATAGTAGTAAAATATATATAATAAAAAAACTATAAAACAAAGGATAAAACAAGAAAAGTTCAGCATAACAGAAATACCCTAACCCTAGATTGTTGAAATATAACAGATCGAAAAAGGTAAAAAGTTAAAAAAGGACACATCTATATTGGAAAGAGCAGGACCCGATAAAAAAACCAGACAAATAGGGACTAAGAGGGTTAGTAAATAGCTGGGCTGGACAAATAATAGCAGTCTTAATATAAACGTAATTTCCAAAATCACAGAGTTTACAATTTGTAGCTACTAACAATTATAAAACTAAAACGTGTCCATTAGGTGTTGACAAAAACGTTAGCTAAAAGAAAGACAATAGCAGCAGGGAGATAATCTAATTTTATTACTGGATTTGGAAGTCTCTATAATCATACGTAGCATAAAAATACAGATCAATTAGTTTAAAGCTAGACTTGCCTGTAGACTGCACCTTAAATTTAACAAGGATTAAATGTCCAAATTAACTAAAAGCTAGTCTATTGAATAACATTCTGATTAATAGAAACAATAAAGGTTCTAGGTGTAACTAGTACTTGGGTACAAACAACTCTAGGTATAGGCCATTCTTTCTTTACTTACGATTAATAAAGAGAAAGGTAAAAATTGCAACCTAGGTTAAAATATAGTTAGGTTAAAACACAATCATTGCTGTTCTGAATTTAGATGCGGTGAGTCTTTTAACAATTGAGCTGCACAGCAAGGAAACAAAGTAGATTTGTTGTTTATATGTGAGTAAAATTAGATCGGAAATAATCACATTAAAATTACAGTAGCAAGGAGAAGCATAATTAGATTATTTCCAAAATCGTTCAGCCCTAAGTAAATAGACACAGGCCACAGTGTCCGCTGACTGCCATGGGAACCAACGTGAGCAAACAGACTAAGGAACTGACGCCTGCTAAATTAGTAATGATAACACATCCTTCTAACAAACGCAGAATTCAAAAATGCATGATGGAATGGCATAAAATAACATCTGGAAAAAATCGCTGGCCTATAGAAGGTAGCTTTGAACCGTTATGCTATGATGAAGTAGAAGAAAGGCTGCGGCATAACGATGCAAGAAATGACCAAACGCAGTTGCGTAAAAAACAGAAACATGCTGAACAGAGAGATATCTTGCGATATTTTAAAGTTGAAAGTAATAAAATCCCAACAGCACCTGAGTTTACTGGTTCTAAGCCACCACCTTACCATGCCACAGCAGCAGGGCAGTACCCAGTGTGTACAGATAAAATTAGTAGGGGTAAAATCACAGGGAGGTTAAAATTAGTAATGGATAACGAGGGGGAGGGAGAAAAAGAAAAAAGAGATAGACAGCAGAGAAATTGGGGAAATATAAGCCAAGAAGAGATGCCAAGTTGCTCGTTAGATGAGGAGGAGGATAGTGCCTGCTCCAGCCCACCAACACCTCCTAGGGCTCATTTGCCCGCATCAGTCGGATGGCCCACGACTCTCCCTCAGGCATTTAGAAAATCAAATCCAAAAGAAAGGTCAGAATCAGTGGAAGAAAGAACAACTGCAGAGCTGGAGGAATTGCAGGAGTGCCATAAATTAACCCGCAGCTGGGGGAAACATAGGGAACGTTTGGAGAGACAGAGGGAAGCAGAAAGTCGAAAAAAAGAGGAACAAGAGGAGGTGGAAAGACTGAGAAAAGAAGTAAAGGAATATGAGGGAAACTTAAAAGAATTACAGAGATGTGCAAGAAAGCAACGAGAAGAGAAGCAAAGACAGGAGATTGAGCAGCGGATGGAGGAGGCAGCCCAGATTGACCTCGCAGACCACCCTGACCAGCACATCAAAACTATGCTCACAGAAGCAGAAAAAGAGGAAGAGGATGAAAGAGAAAGAAATATGGAACTGTGGGACACAGCTGAACGTCTGGATGATGGGAACGACATAATATCCCCACATTTTGTCAGCAGGACCAGACAGAGCGGGAAGGGCCCAGCTGTAAGACCTCGGGAGGTCACGGAAAGGAGAGCGATGCTTTCAGGTGTGAAAAAACAACTTGCAACTGAACTTGAGGTGGATGTGGAGGTGGAAGAGCACCGCAATCATGCAATGGAAACGAGATTGCAAGCACATCTACGTGCAGCAGCACAGGGGCAGGAGGCTAAGATCATGCCTTTAATTTCCAAGGGACCTAATGATGACAGGTACATGCCATGGTCATTTATGGACATGATAACGCTTGCAGGAAGACTAACTCCGCTGGTCGACGGAGCCGACAAATGGATAGAAAAGCTAGAAGAAATCACGGGGGGCATCAACTTGGCAGCAGGAGACATCAAAGCACTGCTAATAAAAATGGCAGGACACTCAGCAGCCAAAGAAGTGTTTGTGGAGGCTGGGCTTCCAGGGGTCATGCGCGGGCACCGGTGTGATGGGTTACCCTTCAACCATATGAGACCCCGAGTATGGGAAGCCCTGAGAAACAAATATCCCTCACGCAGAGACCCAACCAAGCTGAAAGAAGAATGTCTAAAAGATGATGAGAGCCCAGCCCAGTTTCTGCACAAGTTTCAACAAATGTGGAAAGCAGAGACAGGAAGTGAGTGGGATGAGCAAGAATCAACCAAGGCACTATTTAAAATGTACGTTAAAGGTGCCATGCCCAAAGAAGTACAGGCCAAACTGGATGGAGTGGTGGGACTCATAAAAATGGACTGGCCTGCGTTCTCTGAGCATGTCATACATTATGTAAACATGCACCGAGCTGAAAAACAAGCGCTTGAAGACCAAAGCAAGATGTTGGCCACAAAATTGGCCCAACTGCAAATTGGAGAATTAACAAAAGCAAAGAGAGACAGAGAGAAGCCCAAACATCAAGCCGCGCTGACAGTGGCAGCCCCTCCCACAGCTGAGAGTGGACCAGCAGGAGGTGAAGTCGTTCAAGCCCCAGTGATATCTCCCACCATCCCTCCACCCACACAGCAGATGCAGTATCCAACAGCACCACCTGCAGGAGGGGCCCAAACTCAACAGGTTCCCCCTATCCATGTGCATCTAAATCAGGGAACAAGTCCCCAGCACGTGATGACTGGAAGAGGAAGAGGGGGGCCACCCATGCGGGGAAGATGGAGAGGACAACAAGGAGCCCCAAGGAGGCCCCCTCACGGACAATACCAGCGGATGCCCCAGGCGGGTCCAGAAATGGGACAACAGCAGCTGAGGCTGCAGTGCTGGGGATGTGGTCAAGTCGGACACATGCAAAGAGACTGCCCAACCAATCCATGGATGGGACCCCAGCACCCTGCCACAGGACCTGCCAACAGTGCAGCAGGGCCTGAAGCGTACTGGCAATAGGGGTGCCCAGAGAAACCTGAAAGAGAGGCCATTCTACCTGTATTAACACAACGCCCACAAACGGAACCCACAATTGATGTCACAATATACGACAGCCATCATCAATTCATGATTGATACAGGTGCTGCGTACTCCTGCATAGGAAAAAGTGGAATTGGTCTGCCTCTCTCAGCATCAAAGATTCGAACGGTAGGTTTCTCTGGGAAAACCCAAATAATACCCATGACTGAGCCAGTTCCCATGATTATAGGAGAAAAGACTGTGTATGCACCACTACTTTATTCAGCAGATACGCCAATTAATCTGCTGGGCAGAGATGTGTTATGCCAGCTCAACGCAAAGATTAAATGCACTCCAAATGGAATTTATTTTGAAGCAACTGACAACAGCAAAGCCTTCATGATGCCACTGGGCCCACAGATCACCCTACAAATGAAAAATCATGACCCCGAAGACCAAGTATTTTGGATGAAACTCACGTCACCTACTTCTTTCCTCCAATTGGAGTGGGAAACATGGAGACCTCTGATAATGAACCACTACGATGAATCCAAAGAGCCTTTCCTACCCCTCCATTGCACCATGTTTTATGATAAAGGACAGAAACATGAAGACTATGAGAAGTGCTGGGATGAAGAAATTAACAACAAAACAACTGTCATCCAATATGCTGACATAATGGTTGGGCCACAAGGAGCCGCAGCCGTTGTCAAGTTTCCTGAAAAAGACATTGCCGAATGGTTCCAGGTCACTGACTCAGCACCGCATGTCACATTGCTGATTGCTGACCAGTACGAGTCGCATGACCTGGGTCCCATGATTCAAGAAGCCAAGAAAGTCACAGAATGGATCGATACTGCATGGAACCGGATTAGTGTATCAAAAGATGAACTATTCTTCAAAATCTCATTTTCACAAGCAGATGAAGTAATAGCAGAACACATCAAAGTGCCTGGGAAAAGACAAATGGCGGTGACTGAGGAGCACGCATCACTATTAGAACAAGTTCCTGAGCAGGTGTGGTCCAAAAGCAAAACAGATGTAGGTTTAGTAAAATCAGCTGACCCCATCAAATTCACCACCAAATTAAATGCTAAATTACCCTTTCAAAGACAATACCCCCTCAAACATGAAGCAGTAGAAGGCATACAGCCCATTATAACAGGATTAGAAACTGTAGGCGTTCTAAAACCGACAGTAAGCCCCTGTAACACACCAATTTTTCCCATAAAAAAGCCTAACGGTAATGAATATAGGTTAGTCCATGATCTAAGATTAATCAATGCCATTGTAGCAGAAGAAATACCGATAGTGCCAGACCCCCATACATTGTTAAGCAACATACCCCAGGGTACAAAATGGTTCACTGTGATAGATCTGTGTTCAGCATTTTTCAGTGTGCCTGTGCATCCAGATTCCCAGTATCTGTTTGCATTTACGTACAAAGGTCAGCAATATACGTACACACGATTACCCCAAGGGTTTGTACATTCACCATCTATTTTTAATCGTGTGCTGGCAAATGATCTGAATCACTTAGACTTACCATCCACCATGTTGATGTATGTTGATGACATTTTGATCTGTTCTGCCTCAAAAGAGCAGTGTGAAAAAGACTCCATTACGGTGTTGACTTCATTGGCAGAAGGCGGACACAAAGTAAGTAAACCAAAATTACAATTCTGCCAACAAACAGTAGAATACCTCAGCAGGCAACTCAGTGGGGACAAGAGGTCTATCGCACCGTCCCAAATAGAAGCCATTACCAAATTGCCCAAACCTCAAACTGTTGGTCACATGTTGTCTTTCCTTGGCATGGCAGGTTACAGCAGACCGTGGGTGTGTGATTACGCCATCAAATCTGCTCCATTGAGAGCACTTATTAAAGCTGCAGGCCAAGGACACCAGTCGGCTCAGTTACAGTGGACAGACGAGGCAGAGGGAGCGTTTCAGCTGCTAAAACAAGATCTCCAAACGGCTCCTGCTCTGGCCAATCCAGATTATGGCAAACCATTTCATCTGTACGTGGCAGAGCGACAAGGGTATGCATGTGCAGTATTGATGCAAGACACCCCCACAGGTAAACAACCAATTTCTTATTACAGTACAAAATTAGATGGAGTTGAAGAAGGCCTGCCTCCTTGTTATCAAGGCTTGGCAGCAGCGGCATTTGCATACAAAAAGGCCTCAGTAATTACTATGGGCCACCCTATTTTCTTGTATACATCACATCAATTACATGCACTGCTCACAAGCCCACGCTTCGTGATAACCCAAGCTCGTCGCACTGGTTATGAAGTTCTGCTTTCAGGACCTGACCTTACCGTGCAACGTTGTGTCACGATCAACCCGGCCACAAGGATGGTTTTGCCAACAGAAGGTGAGCCCCATGATTGTCTCAAGGAGACGGACGCCTTCATGAAAGTAAGGGAGGATTTATACAATCAACCAATCCCGTCCGATCTAACATTGTTTGTTGACGGGTCATGCGTCAGAGGTGAGACGGGGAACAAAGCAGGATATGGAGTGGTCCGGCTTGACCCCGACGGCACCTATACAAAAGTTCAGTCCATGAGCCTTGACCAACCTTGCTCTGCCCAATTGGCAGAGATAAAAGCATTAACAGCTGCATGTAAATTAGCTACAAGTAAAAGAGTCACCATTTATACAGACAGTGCGTATGGTTATGGGGTATGCCATATAAACGCGAGCATCTGGAAACAGCGAGGTTTTGTTCGAACTGATGGCACCCCGGTGACACATGGGCAGGCTGTCATGGAATTAATACAAGCCATGCAGCTCCCATCTGCGTTAGCTATAGTAAAATGTACGGCACATCAGACAGCAAAAACACCTATAGCAATAGGAAATAACTTAGCAGATGAGGCAGCCAAAGAAGCCACAGGACCTGCAATACAAGGACCAATGGTTCTTGCAGCTGACTGTGAACCCATCACTAATTTAGCCTCATTAATTGAGGCACAGAACAGCGTCTCTGAAGCAGAAAAACGTTTGTGGGTGCAAAGGGGGGCGGTACGCACATCACACCCCCATGCAGGGTTGTGGCGAAGTTTCCGAGGACATTTTGTACTTCCTTTGTCCTTATTACCAACAGCTATCAGAATAATGCATGAACCTGATCATTGTTCGCGCGCTCAGGTTGTTCGAAAATTGCAGGCAGTATGGTGGTCACCTTATTTGACACCTATGGTAGACAGAGAATTAGCTATATGCCCACACTGCCCCAAGTACAATGTGAGAAAAATGTTCACACAACCCTTAGCACATATCCCCATGCCGGATGGCCCTTTTCGTCATCTGATTATGGATTATGTTGACATGTTAACTCGTGTGCAGGGAAAGAGATACATGCTTGTGGTTGTTTGTCGTTTCAGCAGGTGGATAGAAGCCTGCCCCACTGCTAAAAACGATCACAAATCAGCAGCAAGGTTTTTATGTAAAGAAGTGTTTCCCAGGTTTGGTATGCCTGATACTATTTCATCTGATAACGGACCTCACTTTATTTCACAGGTCATCCAGGCGATGTTCACCCAGTTGTGTATAAAACAAAAGTTTGGTTGTGTTTACCATCCCCAGTCACAGGCTTCCGTCGAACGGGCCAACGGTGTGCTCAAAACCAAGATTGCAAAGATTATTGCTGATAGCAATAACCGCCTGACGTGGGTGGATGCGTTGCCGATTGCACTGATGGCAATGCGTTCTCAAACTAACCGATTAACCCATCTTACTCCTCATGAAATGCTTACAGGTCGACCTATGCCTCTCCCACAGGTGCGAGGGCCCCAGGAGGAGATTTCCCTGGCGCAACTTGAACGTGAACTGGGGGACTACCTCAGGTCCCTAACCCGTATTCACAGACTTATATTTCAACAGGTGAAAGCAGCTCACAACCGAGACGAGACACGTATTCCAGTGGACGTCAGAGACGTCCAAGTCGGTGACAGAGTGTTCATACGAGTATTTAGACGTCAGTGGAACGAACCTCGTAGGGAAGGGCCCTTTAAAGTTGTTCTTACCACCCCCACTGCCCTAAAAGTTGAAGGTAAGCCCTTCTGGTTCCATAAGAACCACTGCACACGTCATCGTCCACCAGACCCACCTGGCCTTGATCCAGGACCGACGGGCTCTGCGCATGCTGAAAGGGCAGCAGCAAGTCTCCCTCCGCATACTACCATAGCACATTCACAGGCGTCTGATGTCGTACCTGGGGCGAGCACTGATGCATCCTCAGCCCCGTCGTCGTCTGATGGCCAGAGACGATCAGCCCGCTTGGCAGCCCGACGGGCTTCACTGTCAGGGGACTCTGAGAATGATAATGTTCATTCTTTTGCTTCCGATTCGCCTTCTGACTTTGGCAGCAGTAATGATGATTCTCCTGCCACTCAGACTCCTAGCAGGTCTGTCTCAGACTCACCCAGCTCTGAGGCACTGGAAGAACCTTTTTCTCATCACTCATCAGACAGTGCTGGAATTGTTTCCCCTTCTCCACATCCCTCACCTTCACCTTCCCCACCCCCTCCATCCCTATCCACTCCCTCGGACGGCACGTCTGGGTCGGCGAGCGGGTCGTGTCCGCCCACTCCATCGCCGTCTGGGCGTCACTCGTATGCGTCTTCTTCCGAATCTGACTAGTTTTCTTCTGTTGTTAACCCTTTTAGGGTTAACAAGGGGGGATCTTATTAAGCTCACCACTAACAATGCACACTCACATGTAAAGCGTCAAACAGAGACATGTGCACTAGCAATGATAACACTAGCTACTAACCAAGGGATAATCAGTAATAACGGTGGGGAGAATAAATCATTAATGCATGTGCAAACCGAAGGTTATGACTATGTGATGTCTGAGGAAATTTTAGGAGACGAGTCAATGGGAAAACATTGGCTTGGAACTCCACAAAGCATGGACTGCCGTGGGGATGGGATGGTGATCATTACGGTAAGATGCAAAACAAACATGTGCCAAAACATACTAACAAAACAAATAATGAAGATAGAAAGAGCTCATAGAGTAGTAAAATTAATAAACAAAAGACAGAAAAGGGATCTGAATAAATTAAAAACGTCACAATGGCAAATGAACATGTTTCAACAATGGATACAATTTTCGGTTCAAGCTATGTTTACAGCTAAAAAGCGCCCTAAAGATGATTGTATAGCCTGTTATAATGCTAAGCAGTTACCGACCCTTCAGAGTATACCCGGAAGTAAAATAGGCGACTGCACAGACATATCAGAATGTTTTGCTCACTGTGTTATGCATATGGCTGCAGGTTTACCATCATGGACAAAAGACAGGAAAAGATGCCCCGAAGCAATAACCTCCTCAATAAATACAGTAATGAGTACATCTTCCCTCCCTCCAGTAGTGCAAAAGCCGGCTAAACTAAGCTTTCCATTTTGTATAGCACGAGGAACAGAATTAGAAGAGGTGACCGACAGAACCTCTAGCAAAATGGAGACTGCAGATGAGATGGTGAAATGTAATAAAATACCGTGGTACCCACCGGCAGCAGGAGGGAACGTTAGTTACATCAAACTATGTGAAACTAGCCTTAAAAGTAATATAAGTTGTAAACAAATAGTACCAGATGGAGGAAATATTATCTATGACTTCCAACCTACAACAGTAGCTCAATACTGAGTAAGGAGTCTGGCGCAAGGATCTGTCCCTTTAGGAGACATTTTTTGGTTGTGTCACAATACTGAGCAAATACTATCCTCACTGCCTCCTCAGTGGGAAGGTATCTGTGCTCCAGTGATGCTTACAGGACAACTAAAATTAATAATAGATAATCAAAAAATCAGCAACAAAACACCTAATGAAATAAGAAACCGTACAAAAAGAAGCACTCCTACTGAGCACAAACAGAATTGGCAAATGTCAGATGAAGTATACATTACATGGGATCAGGTCCCATTAGGGGTGCCAGAGAAACATGCTGCTATAGGAAGTGATTGGATAAAATCTGGGAGAGAAGTCGGCTCGATACCATTCGTCGGAACAATTACCAATGCGCAATACATAGCTCGAAATAGTAGGTGGATAAATCTCCTATGGTACAATCAACAAAGGTTTATAAATTTTACAATAAAGGGCGTAGACCTTATAAAAGAACAATTACATGCTACATCACTAATGGTTTTACAACATAGGTTCGTACTGGAATCCCGTATAGCCGGAGACCAGGGACTATGTGATTATATCGGGACAGATTGTTGTACTTTAATCCCTATGCATACGGATATTAACGGCAGCCTGACAGGTGTTCTTCAAGAAATGAAGCGCATGAGAGATGAACATGTGGAGAGATCCAACTGGAACACTCAGCTGAAGGGGTTTTGGGATTGGTTCAATAAGCTTGGGTGGACAAGATACCTCAAAGCGGCAGGAATAATACTAGGAACTATAATATTGATAATATTAGTAGTTGTCTGCTGCATCGTACCCCTCATTCGGGGGTTGGTCTCAAAACTTATTGTGAATGTAACTGGTCAATTCCCCATAATAGAGGTACAGATAGACCAAGACATATAAAGTAATACCATGATCCCCTCTCACCCCCACCAGGTACGTGCATATTTTTTATATATATTACATATATAGTACATGGCATGCCAAGTCTTTATAATCAACTGTAGATGTAGTTAAAGGGATGTCAAGTATTTATAGATTAGCTTAGAAATAGTAATTTGCATGCTAAAAGTATTTATAAATTCTTTTAGGAAAAGTATGTGCCTCATGTGGATATATACCTATAACATACTATGTCTCCACATGCAGACTGCTGAAAATGGCGGACGCTTATTTTAATGTGCACCACACACCCGCTGAGGATTGGCAGGGACGTGCAAATAGAAGAAACACAGACGCCGCACATGCGTCGTTAGGCACACAAGCATATGTAGGTACAGGCACTGGTCTCCCTAATAGGCGTCCAGACGATCCAGCAGAGGGGCCTAGCGCTGCACTACCGGGAGGGATGGTGGACCTGGGAGAGATACACATGGATGACCCACCATCACCAGGGGCCCTGAGGATCATCTTCAGCCCACTCAGCCCCGAGGACCCAGCAGACCGAGGATTGCCGGACACAGCTGCCTTGGAGTTTCCATCCACACCGGGCCAAGGAAGGCCAAACGGAGCTGGTCATGAGAGGCCATCTACATCGGGCACGAGGACGACGGGTCCCACCGCAATGGGAAATCCTGCACTGGAGCCTACTGTTAATATTTTTCAGCAGATGCAACTGAGCTCCCTCGAGATGAGCCACGTCCAGGGGTTTCTAATGAGCCCTCTGGATCTTTACAGAACCGCCCAGGACCTAAAAACTGAAATTGCCTCCATGGATACTGGAGTTTACACTCTGCTAGTCAAAGGTCTATCTCCGGCGTCAAAGAAGCACATATTCGCAATTCGCCGCAGCACATACAAAGCCAAATATAAGGCTAGAGTATGCCAGTTAACCCAGGAACAGGACAATCTGACACGACGAGTTCAAGAGGCTCAACAAACTATTGTCAATTTACAGGAAAAACTGCTGCAAATGACAGCAGAACGGGACACAGCAAGGCGGCAAGTACTGCAGTGGCGTTTAGCTGCTACGACACTGGCACAGCTACAGGGACAAGCTCCTGGGACTTCCACAGAAGGACTGGGGAATCGACCTCCAAGGGGGGTGGTTTTCCCTAATCCCCAACCTTAGAACTTTCAATAAAAAAAAAAAAGAAAAGAGAAAACTAAGCTGATGTGAATGATGAAATGATTATGTATACTTCAATAATAAATATGATGGTGCATGCTTAAAAAGATAAATATAATTATGTATGTCTATAACCTATGTGACAGTACTAATACTGTGCAGGGAGCATCGATAGGATTGCTCATATGTTGGTTGTAATGAAGGTCTACTGACCATTAAGTGACTGGTTAGCCTGATACAGCGGGCATGATGGAGTATTTGGTATTAATATTTAAACATCAACTCGTTTGATGTAGGGTGTCCAATGCACCCTGGGTAAGGGTTGAGGTGTCCTAACAGGTGTTCAAGCTGCACGGACATGTCAACCTGAGGCCCAGTAACATTGCTGAAACAAATCCTGAAAATCCTTCTATAAAAAAAGTAAGCAAGGGGAAAAGTCCTCACAAGAGTGCCAAGGGGGGTTCCCTCTTTGTTTAACTATAAATCTTATGTTTTACTGTGTGATCATAGTTTTGTGTATCCCTTACTACTAGTAGAAGTGTGTTTTGATCTTAGACGTTGGTATTAATCGTGGTACGTTTGTGATGTGCTAAGTATTAATTAGCCTTTGTTATATTAGTACTATTTACTCTAGACATTCATAGCTATGATAAATAGACAATCATTTGTAGAGTGTGATTTATTTTGTGACCCTTTCCAGGATCACAGGGGGGAATGTAGTGGATTAATATCTCACAATGAATATCTTATAATAAATATATTCTTATCACAATTGATATAAGGGGTGCTGTAAACATTCACCTAAGAAACATGTGTGTGTCATGCAACAAGTCCAGAATAAGAATTAGGGGGTCAATGGAATTTACCAATTTACCAGGGGAAATTGAAAAACCTCTGGGTCAAAAGGGCAAGCCATTTGCAATGTAAAGCAGAACATGAAAGACTCCAAAATGAACACAGAAAATGCAAGGTCCAAGTCCGAAAAGGTAATGACGTGTAACCATATGGAAATGAGCAGGGGCCATGATTGGGAGGAGCTGTGATGTGTAACCTTGTTTTTTAAAAAGCACGCCCCATGAAAGTTTCTACTGATAGGTAAAAAATTAACAAAGATATCCGTGGAAAAAGCAATGGAAATTATGTAAAAAAAGGAGGAGCTCAAAGATCCAGAGAATGTATTTAAACCGACCGCTTTCTGTATGTTGTCAGATGATGTTGTCCGGAGCACATCTCACGTGTGGTTGTCTTGTGTTGTTGCAATAAACCACCCTGGACTGAGACTCAGCTACCTTTGTTTACTTTTTGACTACTGTTTGATATTTTTAACTGCCTTACCAAGAACTTAGAATTTTTGAAGGACTTAGTGCAAATCATTACGTTGTGGGGAGGCCCATCCACAACAATGACAGCAATGGAAAGTAGTTGAAAAATAACAGACTGGGGAACAGTGTATCCTGAGGTGCAAAGTGGGCAGAGGTAATCACCTTTCTGCAGAGTCAGTAGGTTAAGGCTTCATATGGCTTGCAGACTGACTCAAGAACAGTCTATAGAAAGCTTCATAAATGGGCCTCCATAGCTGAGCAAGCCTTGCATCACCAAGTTAAGAGCAGAGAACTGGATGCAGTGGTGCAAAGCACACTACCACTCTAAAGCAGAGGAACCATGCTCTCTGGAGTCCTGCTTCTCTGTCTAGTAATCAAATGGACACACTTGATTTAAACAGAAGTAAGAAGAACAATACTTTTCTGACTGCATTTTGTCAGCTGTAAAATTTAGGGAAGGGAGGATTATGGTGTTCAGTTGTCTTACAGGGGTAGGGCTCAACCCATTCGTTCAAGTTAAAGGAGCTCTTACTGCTGAACCATATGAAGAAATTTCTGAACAATATCTTTACAACCACGTTTGTCAGTAACAGTTTGGAGATGGTCCCTTCCCATTCTAATATGATTGTGTGTTAGTAAACAAAGCAAGATCTAAACAGACATGAATAAGCACATGTGAAGTGGGGGAAAGTGACTGGCCTGCACCGAGCCTTGAAATCTAAATAGAACACCTTTGGGATGAATTGGTCACCTGTGGAGTACCACAGGGTTCAGTCCTTGGACCAATTCTCTTTACTATATATATGCTTCCGATCGGCAAAATTATCAGACAGCATGGGATTAATTTCCACTGTTATCCTGATGACACTCAGCTATATCTATCCATAAATCCTGATGAATCCAATCAATTACTTCGACTGCAGTCATGTCTTGATGACATCAAAAGCTGGATGACTTTAAATTTCCTGCATCTAAATTCTGACAAGACCGAAGTTGTAATCTTTGGGCCAGAGTCCTCAAAAAATAAACTTCTTAACCAATCACTTAATCTGGATGACATTAACTTGGCCTCTGGTAATAAAGTAAAAAACCTTGGTGTTATTTTTGACCAAGACATGTCATTTAAATCCCATATTAAACAGGTTTCCAGAGTTTCCTTTTTTCACCTCCGGAATATCGCCAAAATTAGAAACATTCTGTCCAGGAGTGATGCTGAAAAACTAGTCCATGCATTTGTTACTTCAAGGCTGGACTATTGTAATTCTTTACTATCAGGAAGTCCACAAAATGCAATTCAAAGTCTTCATCTGATCCAAAATGCTGCAGCAAGAGTTCTGATGAAAATCAACAAGAGGGATCATATTTCTCCAATTTTAGCTTCCCTTCATTGGCTTCCTGTTAAATCAAGAATAGAATTTAAAATTCTTCTTCTAACGTATAAAGCCCTTAATAATCAAGCTCCATCATATATCAGAGCTCTGATTACTCCGTATGTTCCTAACAGAGCACTTCGCTCTCAGACTGCAGGTCTGCTGGTGGTTCCTAGAGTCTCTAAAAGTAGAATGGGAGGCAGATCCTTTAGCTATCAGGCTCCTCTCCTGTGGAACCAACTCCCAGTTTTGGTCCGTAAAGCAGACACCCTGTCTACTTTTAAGACTAATCTAAAAACCTTCCTTTTTGACAAAGCTTATGACTAGAGTGGCTCATGTTACTCTGAGCTACCTTTATAGTTTTGCTGCTATAGGCTTAGGCTACTGGAGGACATCAGGGCCTATTTTTCTCACTCTACTGATTTCTACTGTTCTCCAGTCTACTGTTCTCCAGATTTGCATTGCATTACATTGAAATGACTGTTGTCATTTCAGCTTTTAACTTTTTATTCTCTCTCTTTTTTCTTAATAGTAGGTACACCTGGTCTGACGTTCTGTTGACTGTGAAATCATCCAGGGAGGACAGATCACCGACTATTACCATCTAATGTAGAACAGATTACTAGATCAATGTGTTTTTCCTTCCCGCTAACGGGTGTTTTTTCTTTCCACTGTCGCTTCATGCTTGCTCAGTATGAGGGATTGCAGCAAAGCCATGTACAATGCAGACGACTCTCCCTGTGGCTCTACGCTTCTCCAGGAGTGAATGCTGCTTGTCGGGACTTTGATGCAATCAACTGGTTTTCTTATATAGGAACATTTTTGACCAATCTGTATAATCTGACCCAATCTGTATAATATGATTGAACTTAACTTTGTAAAGTGCCTTGAGATGACATGTTTCATGAATTGGCGCTATATAAATAAAATTGAATTGAATTGAATTGAATGAATTAGAGCAAAGACTTTGAGACAGATCATTTTGTGTAACATCAGTGTTTAACCTAACAAATACACTTTTGAAAGAATGATCAAATATACCCTCATAAACATTGCAGACAGCATTTCCAGAAGTGTTGAAGCTGGAATAGCTGCCAAAAGTGGGACAATATTATATTAAAGCCTTTCCTTTAAGATTAGGATGTCATTGATATTTATCTGGGGGAAAAAAAGCGCAAAAGAATCCAATACTTTTGGCAATATTAGCCCTATTTCGATTGAAAACCCCAGGATTTAAATCCCCAGGCTTTGTATTACCCTGGTACACCAAAACCTGGGGCTTTTGGGTTTTAGTGCTTCCATTAGCTTGGAGCCATTTATGTAAAACAACCCAATGATGAATCCAGCGGGTGGCTGTAAAAAGACAGTGGGCGAACAGACAAAGGCAGAGAAGTTATCTATATCCTGCCACTCATCAGGACACCAGAGAAACAGGAGAACAACACGGAACTGATGCCATTACATCTCCTTAGCCTCTTTTACACCACCCCCAACCCTATTTTTCACCACCGCGTTCCACTATATTCTTCTCCTGTTGGTATAAATAAATAAAAATAAAGCACACACACACACAAACACACACAGACACAGTGGCGAAACAGTTTATAAATGCTGAAAACATTCAGCCAAGAATTTCACATTTGATATCTGTTATGCGCAGATATCCCCACTAACTTAGTAAATGCGTTATAGAGACTTTTCAACCGGGACGAACATGACCCAGTCTGCCCGACAAAACACCGCATCAGCGGGAATGGTCTTGGCAAGGCCAGCCTGTCAAGCGGGTCTCTGCCGCTCCCGACAAGTCCAAGCAGAATTAAAATTGGCTCATATTCCTGATGAACTGACTGCACAGATTAAGTTTGTAGGTGTTTTCTCACCTAAAATCTTCTTAAAACAACCTTTTGTGATAAATTAAGGTTATAAAATTGATAGGTTTGTAAACTCCTCATCTCCTTACTTACTAAATAAGTATGGAAACGCTCATCTCCTTACTTACTAAATAAGTATGGAAACGCTACCCATGATTTGCAAATGCCCAGGCTTCTCAAAAGCCCCAGGCAATGGAAATGGGGCAAAAGAGTTAGTTTGAACTTTTTTGGCTTTATCAAAAAAGGACAACTATATAAAAGGTCTGAAGCTGAACTTTGCAACTGTCAGCTTTCTCCCCACAGTTATGCTTTGTCCATTAGGAATTACGTCTGTAAAGGGAGCTGAACTAAAGTCAGCAAAATTCTTTGGTAAAAAAGTATCTAAAGTGTCTTAGAGCCTTGTCTGTGATGGGAACACTCAACAAATAAAACAATAAAGGCCTGAACTACCTGTTCGAAACCATTAGTCTGGGGCCTCAACAAGTTGGTGGCAGTGTTTTTCAATATGTGTCCCCTTTAGGTACTGCTCTAAAGTGAATAATGGGTCTTCAGGGAATGGTACAGGAACATCAACTATTGAATAGCATGAGGTCCGTTGGAAAGGGAAGCCAGAGCACAGAGGGTTATGTAGAAGCCCAAAATACACAGGTTCTGAAGAGGTCAGCTTATACCATCCAGATTATTTTAAAGGACTGTTTGAAGAATCACAATTTTGGTGATAACCTTAGAGTTGCGACAGGAAGTCATCTTCTGCATCTCAGGTCTGGTCTGTAATCACTTGCTTGTTCACATGCAGAGATGAGCACACGCACTGCTTAACACCACATTTGTAATTAGCCGGGTCTGCTGATCTTGTCTGTTTAGTCCACCTTGGACATTTCAATTACCAACAGACACTGGTGTACAAATACATCTCCATTATCTGATTAAACCTTACAGTACCATGCTTATACAACAGAATGAACAAGGAAATGCATTTGATCTAGAGCAGATCACCTCTGCATGTGCTCCATAAAGTATATATGCCTGTGAGGTATATTTTCATATCTGAAAGGGCAGAGATGATGAGCTGAAAACATGTTTTGTCTTTAGAAAGTGTCACATTATTACCTCCTCGATGAGGTGCCCTATGAGGCATGAAAGAAGAGATTATTTTCAGAACTGACACACTAAATTTGCCTCAGAATATGTTGTGTACCTAAATGTTGCAGCAGTAAAAAGACCTTGCAATGCCCGTGGACGTCAGCTTGTCTGAGGAGACGCTATCTTTTAATCTTTGGGCTAATTAAAAGTGAGTGTGACGCAAGACATATCTTTATCTTTCTAATATCTCTATTACCTTTGATTATTAGACACAAGATGGGAGATGCAGGCTAATTAATATAGCCAATCTGTTGGGGAGATTAATGGAATGGCATACCCAACGAAGCGAAAAGATGGAAAGATCGAGAGTGGGGAACATAATGAAGGAGATAAAAGGAAAGAGGATGGAGAGAAATAGGGGAGCATGAACTCAGTGCAAATGTTTGTTGCATGGATTCATTTGAACCTAATTTAAATTATACTGTACGTAGCATTAATCTTAGGACAATAAATAGTTGAAGTAATCTGGATAAACAGATTTGTTCAGTTCATTCATTTTGTTGTGTTTTTTTTCCAAAATGTACAAAAATAGTCAAATTACTTTGTTAACCTTTTGTTTAGTCATAAATCCAAGATACATCTAAAGGATAAAGGAGAATGAATCCCGAGTATCAGGATTACATGGTGTAAAGACCACATATAGATTACACAATGTATGATCTGAAAGGGGCTTTAGGGAAACATGAACATTTGTGGACCATTTAAACCTGGAGTGGAATATTCTACACCGAGGGCAACCAACTCTGCTCCAAAAGAGCAGGTGTCATGGATGTTTTAGATGTTCCCTTGGGTCAGCACATCTGAATCAAATGGATGGTTTCTTATCAGACTCAGAAGACTAAGTAGGCAACTCAGCTTTGTTGGAGCAGTGGCAGGAGCACAGCCCTAGTGTATTGATGGAGTTGGATAAAAAGAAAATTAAGGTTAAAGATGCCCCCACAACTTTTAAGTCATCTGTTATGAAGCATTTTAAGACCTCTTTTGAAAAAGAAATGATGCTTAACATACTTTGTAAGTAGAGAGAGAGAGAGAGAGAGAGACAGGCTAGCTGTTAGATGCTTATGATGCTCAGGCTAGAACCTGCTTTTGAAACTTCCTATTGGTGCTAAACAGAAAAGCTATTTGACAGTTTTTTTATAAAACTGAGCTGCATTTGATCATCTGCGGTTCAAATTAAGAAAAATTCTTCAATTACTGTTCATATTGTTCAAACCCTTCATTTTATCTATGAAAACAGAAAAAGGCAGAACTGCAGTGCTTTCTGTAATTTTGTCATTAAGAACCCTACGAGCATCTTATTATGGATCGCTTTGTCTTGTCGCATTATACAATTCAATCTGCTGAGATCATGCACCATGCGTGTTTTCAGATCATGCAGCTGGGACTGCAGAACCAAAGGAATGTAGCCACCAATTTGCAGCATTCACCGCAGCAACACGTGCAAGACACTGAATATGGCAAGAATTTCCCATGAGTCTGTATGTTATGGTCCTCATGCAGGTTGTTCAGATGCAGGCACACAATTTAAACATTATTAAAGCATTTGCATGTCATTCTCAATATATTATGATCTGCATCAGTTTCTGGTGATCAGTTTATTTCTTAGATCAGGAGGATTTGCTCTGTGCACACCCACAGACTGTGCAGTTGCTATTATCTTTTTTTGTTTTGTGTTATATAACATCATACTCGTTCTGCAATTTTATTTTACCCCCTATGGTTTATAATAGTTACAGGCTTGTGACAACCATCCAAGGTGGATTGGGACGTAATATTCTTGGGTACACCTCAAATTTTCCATCCAATTCAGTCCCTTTTACTTGAAAAGAATACATGCAGATCAAAGAACAAAATATGATCTGAAAGGGGCTTTTTGCAAGCTTAAACACCCCGATAATTAGGCCAGTCAAACATGGAATGGAATATTAAAAACCTAGGGTCTTAAATTGTAGTACAAGCAGCACTTGTACTGCACCCTGCTCATGCTACCTTTAGTGGCACTAAATTTGGGAACAATTATTTCCAAAGTAATATAGAGCTAATAAGGGCCAATAGCCACACAGATCAATTGTTCAAACACAATGGCATTTTCTTAGAAACTTTAAACAAAAAAGTGTAGAAGAGGAATTCTGTGTTCCATTTAGATGAAATTCAACCCAACGCAATAAACCAGTGTGATTTATTAACTGATGCATTTGCTCAGTGACCATAGCTAACTACTATAAAACACAAACAAGCTAGTCTGTATTTGTTTTACTTTCAAATAATATGGCAACATCTACTTTTAAAACGTCTGTCAATATGGTGATTACCTTAAATAATTTTCTGTGGCGGTAAGTTTGAAAACCACTGTTTTACACTAATTAGATCTTTTGTGAAACTGATTTTCTATTTGTAAAAACAAATCTCATTCCAATATATTCCCTCATTTCACCAGATGGATATATTGTTTCAACCCTAAGGAATAATACTCTGATGACAAATATTCTTGCATAGGTGTTGTGTCATTCTCTAATTTTGTCAAAGATCAGACGGAGGACCCAAAATTGCAGCCAGACACAGAGTGTCTTTTAAAAAGGTTTCTTTAAATAAGAAACCTGGGCGCAGTCAGGAAACCTCTGCAGGAACAAGCTGGTTTCAACTAGGCAATAGCGAGTAGGCTTTACCCCCTGCAGCGTCATTAGGCAAAATTTCAGAGAGCAATTCAGAGGCTCCAGCCGACTGCCCTTATTGCAGCTTTAAGGTATCCCAAAATCCTTTGCGTGATATAACGTACAAGCACAGCCCACCTCATGGAAATCAACAAAAATGTCTAGAGAAAAGAGAGGGCACACTTTGTAGTTATTATTTGGAAGGCTGTAGGCCCGGATTTGGCTCGCATCATGCATGTGCATTTCTGTCACGTAATGATGACAGAGTTAAAGGCTGTCTGAAGCTCCTTTCCTACCCACGACAGTATTCTTACTTTTGACCCCATGAAAGGTCAAGGAACAGGAGCTAGGAGCTATTATTGGAGATATTCGGATGGAGCCAGAGTCTATGGGACAGGTAATAATAACAGGCAGATAACAGGTGCGAGACATGAAGCTGATTGCTGTGGAGCAGAGGAACAGCTCACAGGTGAGAGGCATGAGACTATTTATAGTGGAGTAGGTGGGTGTGGCATAAAACAGGCACTAATCATGATAAATCTTTATTCTTGCGATGCAATTTTGAAAGGATTTTTCTCCTTAGCTTTTCCAAAACAAAGGACTGAATGACTTATTAATGACAAATTAATCACAAAATGAATGTGCGCTTATGGAAGGTAACATTTTGACTGCTATACAAGTAATTTATTCTCTGTAAAGGCTTAGATATTAAGAAAAAATGTTTAAATAGGTTTTAGACATACTGTATACTGATGAATAACTCTGAACCCAATTGCCTTTGCTAAACTTACATTGATATTTTTTCCTAAGAATTTAGCAGACTGGACACACTTGGGCTATCTATTTTGGAATAGGAAACAACTTAGCTTGAAACACATTACAAAAAGGATACGCATAAGTCTGGGCAATTATTATACAGCAAAGATTACCACCCAAAAAAAAGCTCACAGTCTTATGTAGAGATCTTTTTGGATCTTTTTTCATTTACAATGAAATCTGAATGACACCAACTGTAAACTGAAAACAGGACATCTCAAAACACAAGAGAAAAAACACACCATATTAGCAGTGCTATAATCTAACCTATGAGAACCTACAAATATTGATACAGTAAAAATGAGGTGGTGAAAAATATTTTTTTGGAAATAAGATCTCTGTTTTTCTTTCTGTTTATGGTGCAAATGGCCTTAGATGAGACAGTTTATGAGTCTGAAAGTGCATTTTGGACAGCCTGTAGTGCTCGCCTCAGGCGAGCACTACAGGCTCCTAAAGGTGGTGCAACTGGAGCAACATGAAGTAGCTCTTCTCTTCAGGGATTTTCGTTGCATCTCTCCTGCTTTTCTGAAACAATTTACAACATAGAAAGATGTCTGTGCTCAGTGCTTTCAACTCTAATGCAGGGAGAGGCAAGACTCAGGCGCTCAAGCGAGAGTCAGACTTTTTACTAACTCTCCTGCTACTCATCTTCTCAGTGCAGTGAAAAACTATTCCAAACTGATAATCTAGTGTCGGGGAAGAACGAGACAAGGAGTCTGAAATCTTTACAATTTAAAGAGGCTTTTTTGCCCTCAGTCCAGCTAAACAAAGCTCGGCTAGAGCCACAAATGTTATATGACATTATTTTAAAAAAGAGAAATTATAGTTTTTGATTTAAAAAAAATCCTAGAGTATATATTCAAGGAACCACAATTTTATTTCTATGCTTAGGTTTTGAATACATAAAACTTTGCAAAAAGATGACATATTAAATTTTCTATATTTGTGGAAAATTATGTAAAATATCCCACATAGTTTCCAACTAATGACAAGTAAAATAGATCTAAATAAATATCATTGGTACTTTGTGTCATTCTTTTGTGGAAAGTCAATGTCATTTTTCCATGAAAACCACTAAAACCTGCATTTGTAACTATATCTATGTTGAACATTACTTGGTTCTTTCTCATTTTTCCCCTTTTCATGTCCAGTTTTATGGCAAGAAGAATATTTGCTTTACTAAGGGAGGTTTTATATCTATAAAGCTTCCATTGATGCCAAACCCTTGATTATTTATTTTATTACGGTTATTATGTACAAAATGATGTGAAACATGACAGAGGAAGAGGGGAAGAGGAATTAAAAGATTAACAGAGTAAGTGAAAGAGAGAGGGCTGGGGTGTTGGTTTTGGTTTGGGTTGGATCTCGGGCATCACCACCTGTCTCTAGCCCCACAGACTTTGGTGGCGCAGCTAGTGGTGCCTCCTTCTCTGGGTAAGTTTTTGGGGAACGGGGGTGCATATTGGAGCCAGCAGGGGAACTAGCTTCCTGAGAGGACATGTTGCGCCTCAGTCATTCCTCCCTATCCCTGGATGCCTCCCACTGCTTGCTCCAACATGCTGCCACACATGTAGGACTATGGGGTGTGGGGGCGTCACTGGGGAGCGGGGAGGATTTCCCAGCCCTGCTGTCTTGTGACGTCCTTGGCCCCAATTCTATTGTACATCTTAGACACTTTCATTTATAACATTCCCACAACACATATGTAGGGCAAGAATTCGGGGAGGGGTAAAGGAACCTGGGGAGGTGGGGATGCTGATTGTGTAGGCTTCCCCCCTGGTGGCTTCCTCTGCCCCCATTCACATTTAGATGTTGAGGGTTCTGGGTGGGGTGCGCTGGCAAAGGCAGCCTTCCAGAAGGGGGTGGGCAGTGCCAGGTGCCCACCTTTTGACTCCCCCATTTTTTAAATGCACTTGAGGACAACATGCAACAACATGCTTTGGCTCCTCACAACCACTTTTGAGCATTTTTCTTATGGATAAACCATATATATACAAGTGCACCCTCGCAAACACCTACAGGTGCTTAGATTAAGGTGCTTACAGACTCACTTTTATACAGAAAACCCCTGTTGTTAGATAGCTGTCACTTTATACATCTCATATTAAATAAAGCTATGTATTTTTCAGTGATGTTATCATGGTGTTGGTTGTTTGTACCTGTAACCATGGACCGCGGAACGCATTTCAAATTGGTCGGGCCCATCAGGCAATACTCACAATACCACTACCCATCACATACGCACGCGCCCGCATACACATAAAACACCAGCATCCCCTTGATCACGCAACTGATTTGCGTCACATGACACAAGACAAGCCAATCCATTTTTAGACACCAGAATTTATTGCTTTCTCATAGGCTGTGGTCCCTGAGCATGATAAATGTGTCTGCCATGTTATAATTAAAATCGGCACCGAATTTTTATTTAACTTTTTTTCTGACGTTCCAGCACACACGCTCCGGATTTATTTCCACTTAAAATCATTATATTACAGCTAACACAATATTTACAGAATAAAAATACTTTAAAAATAAAAGTCAAACTCACCCCTGCTCTAAATATTCCCGAAAAAGTGTCTCCGTCTGTCATTATGCTGGAGAAGTCCCTGGCTATCCTCAAAGCATCCACTGTGGTCAAAAGATCCCTGTGTGTGTGGGCGCACATCAAGCTATTTAGTCTTTTCTGGGTCATTGTTGATCTCAGATAGGTCTTGATACGACGGAGGGACGAGAAACACCTCTCAGCACTTGCAGTGGACACGGTTAACTAAGCTAACGAAGCAAACGAAGCTAACGAAGTAGCGGTCATAAGCAGCGCTATTACATATATATAAATCAAGCGGAGCACCATATTGAAAGCAGTAATGTTCCTCTCGTGCAAAGTCAAAAAACTTGGGCTTAATGCTACAATGCCAGACAGGACACAAAAAAAAGACACAAAGAAAACGTATAGACAAATATTACAAAACCTGACCACCAAGCTGCTACAAAAGAATTCCTGCTACAGCCACTATGGGAAAACCGGGCACTTTGCATTGCTACCAGTACTTAGCCTACAAAGTGAGTGCATTAGGAAAAAATAAAAATAAAATAAAACCAGTTTTAGTAATTGAAATTAAAACTGGTTTTGATGTCATTACCAAATCCAAGTTCTGACTTGAAAGGTAAACATACCACAGAATAAGCAGCCAACTGTGCATGTTCCAGGTATACCGTCATCTGCTTCTGTTTGAGCTTGTAGTTTTTAAAATACTCTGTACAGCATTTGTCTTTTGAGAAGTCTCTGATGAAACAAAAACAGTTTTAAAGCAGTGTGCTTAAAAACGAATCTTCTAGCTTCTGCTGCCAGTTAGTTGTACACTGATTTATATGATAACCAAATGTCTTCTCAGTACCACTAAAGGCAGCATATGGACCACAATTTTGAGAAGCATGGGTACAGCAAATTTTCTGTAGTTATCATTTGTTGCAGTAAGTTTATCTTTGAACTCCTCGGTGTTCTATGTTTTGGATCTAAGACCAGATTTATCACATTATTAGTCTTCTTTAATCTGTGGAATGCAAAATATCCCACAGTCTATCTTACTAGACAGCAACACAATAACCCAGATCAGCCTCAAAGATGTGGCAGGACAGAAGGGCAATAGATCCAAGAACAAACTTAACAAGGCAACCAGGTAGTGCAGTAAATAAGGAAGAGGCGTGGAGAAAAAGTATCAGGAGAACCAAATACTGTGTGCTGTAACACTTGTGAACAGGATTGGATGTGGGTACGGCAGCACAGTAAGAGTATGAAGATAAGCCATGGGCATCTGGTGGTTTTATGACAGGATACAGGACGTCAAACTGATGAGCAGAACACAACATGTTTCTGAGAAAGACTAACAAAATGCAAGGGACATTTTCACAAAGAAATTTTCACAAACTAAGTTACAAGAGAGAGAAATGACTAATATATGGAAAAGGCTTAAATAAACCAAGGAAAAGGATTGTGTCTTAGCAAGCGCATAAGAGCCTAAAGCATCTAAAGACAGGACGAACTATAGATTCTCTTTTAAGACAGCATCATTAATATAGATATGAACTCTATATTTTCTGCAAAATCACAGCCTTGGGCCCGCCGTTCATTAAATGTCTTTTGCTGAATTTGATTAAGCTTTTTTGTTGTTTTCTATTAAACTGCCCTTCTGCTAAATGAGGGTCCAATTTTATACAAAGTAATAATGTGGGATGTTTCATTCCAGCTGGGAATTCCAGAGGAACCATTCCTACTGCTAATACGCTGTCAATGTTTTTATGACTCCCAAGAACACTTTTTATGAGACAGAAAAAATTGTCTGTATGATGACAAGTACTAATGTAACAGATAATAATGGACATTTACAAGTGAACACCAGTTGGTTGAGCCCCCTTCTTCTCATCTTTATTTCATTTCTGCTAAATCAGGAAGGAGCCTCCTGTGAACTGGACTCTGTGTTCTTCTCCTTCACTTGCAGTTCGTCCATCTATCTGACTTGAAATAAATTACTATTCTGATTTTACGCTTGCATTTTGCATAAAGATGATGAAATACTGACACTAGCTTGTGAGCCAATGACCTGTCTAACAAGTCACAAGGAGAAATAAGATATGGGGTTAATAATATGGAACCCTATCCACCAAGGGCTCTGTGCCGTGTCATTTTGATGCTCCAAATTACATTTTCCCTGTTTCGCTCTCGAAATATAATCCTGTTGAATGCTGGCTTTCTCAAAATCTACCATCCTACCTAAGATTTACAGCACCTTCCACACTTGTAAAGATTTATAAAACATACCTTAAAATAAAGACTATAAATAAGCGTATACAAGCTTATTTATAATAAAATAAATAAGCTTATATCATAGTAGCATTGTTAGAAAGTGCTTGAAAAAATGTAATCGAAAATGTGACTATATTTATTGACTTTGGGCATAAAAAGCTTACATTTAGAAATATCTTTTTAACAAAATCACTAATGAGATAACTATAGGAAACCCAGCTGTTAATTCTTTTTACAAGCCCTATTTTGTGAATAGGACAACACCAAGACTTCTTCTATAACATTACACAGGAATCCGAGAGTCTTGGGTCCTGTCTTATGCACTCTTCTCTTCAGCTCATCACAGATTTAGGTTTTGACATTGAGTTCTGGCCATAAAGCATGGTTGACTTTGTGTCTGTTAAACAGTTTGATTCATTGATTTGTCTGTGTTTTGAATCATCATCCAATTGCAAAACAGTGATGATTTCTTCCAAACCCTTACCATCATTTTAATTTTGCTTTTGGAAGACAAACTTTTTCTGCCACATCTTTTCTTAAATTATGACATTACCAATAAGATTCGCTTATTAAAAAATGTGTCTATATTTTTAAGTCTTAGCCAGAATGCTGACATGCTTAAAAGGCTAAATCCTCTGGGGCTGGCCCACCAACGTCTGTTTAAATAATGAGCATCTGAGATCATTATGCTGGTGAAGATTCTCAGTCATCCCGGTCATGGTCATTCCAAAAAAGTAAAAAAATAAATAAAAATACCTTGACTTTTTTCCGAAGTTTGAAGACGTTTCGCTTCCTATCCAGAAAGCTTTCTCAATTCAAAATGTCTGGAGTAGTGTGGAGTTCCAAGCTTTATAGTACTGCCCAACAAAGGCCTTGTAATGGCTTAGATAACATGCAAATTGAACCGAAACAGGTCCACCCCCTTAGTAATGGGGAGTCATTAAGGTCATTGTTGGCCTGCAAATTAAACCAAAACTGGTCCACGTCTCTGCAATGGGGAGTCGTTAGGGTCGTTACTTGCCTGGCTTACAAGAGCAATGTTTTGATAACCCGCATGGAGGTGCGGATTGAGGTTATAATTGGAAAAGAATCAACCCTATAGCTGTGTTGTAAGTTTTTGAGAGTTAGAACCTAAGTCCTCCTCATCTGTTTAAGGTTGGGTTTTCTCTCTTAACGTAAATGGCTTCCTTCACGCCCCTTTCAAACCTTTTGGTCTTCAAAAATAGTGTCCTTTGTCCTTAAGGTGTAGGTGGACAGCAGAGTGTTGTCCTGAGGAGGTCATTCTGTTTCAGATTTCCTGCTGTTATTTTGAGATAATTGTCCTGTTGCATGGCCCAACTGATAATTAATCCTACACCACGATGTTTGACGGTTGGTATTACGTGTCTACACTGATATATACTGTGTATGGTTATCTCCAAACATCTTTTCATTCTGGCAACCTTCCCAGACAAACCATTGTTATTCAGTCTTGTATTAAATACACTTGAGGCCTATAGAGTAAGTATTGGAGTTCTTGTTCATTTTTTTAAAATATATATATACTTTTAAACACTGAACTGTCTGACCTTGGTTTGGATATGCTGGGAAAGCCACCTCTGGGAAAACTGAAAATTATCCTCTATGTTGTTTGCTCATTAATAATATCTCATGGTGCAGAAAAAAGGACTCCACATTATTTGGACAAGACCTCATATCTCTTTCCATTAGTATGTTCACTCACATGAGGAGGACACAGACAAGCAAACTGACAAAGGTCCTGCTGCTGTGCAGGTGATCACAAATGCGAATGGGTCCATTTATATAAATGTTGATGCAAGTGAGTATCTCTAAATACTTCCATTTTTTATAATCAATTATATTGAAATATTCATTATTTTTTAAGAACCCTAGATTATTTTTTAACAAAAATATTTTTCTGTTACATTGGATATTTATTGGATATATATTCGGGCTGCACAGTGGCGCAGTGGGTAGCACTGTTGCCTTGCAGCAAGAAGGTCCTGGGTTCAAGTACACCCCTGGGTCTTTCTGCATGGAGTTTGCATGTTCTCCCTGTGCATGCGTGGGTTCTCTCCGGGTACTCCGGCTTCCTCCCACAGTCCAAAAACATGACTGTTAGGTTAATTGGCTTCTTCAAATTGTCCTTAGGTGTGAATGGTTGTTTGTCCTGTTTGTCTCTCTGTGTTGCCCTGCGACAGACTGGCGACCTGTCCAGGGTGTACCCCGCCTCTCGCCCAGTGAACGCTGGAGATAGGCACCAGCAACCCCCGCGACCCCATGAGGGATTAAGCGGTTTGGAAAATGGATGGATGGATGGATGGATGGATTGGATATTTCATAGTGATTTTTTATAAAATATATATTTTTTTTATAGATTCATCATATTGACAACCTACCAAAAGCATCTAGCTGACAACAGTCAGATTTCAGGGTTGTGTGGTTTTTTTGTGCTTCCAGGAAACAAAACCATTGGTAAGCCAGAGTGATAATGTTTGGCACTCTACGTTCTGCCCAATATCAATCTGAGACTCTCCTGAATGCTTAAAAAACAACAACACTTGTTCATTGCCTGTTTGTCTGTCAGTTTTTGCCTACATTATGTGTAATGTGAACCGAAGTGGCCAAAGAGAAATTTGCCCCGTTAACAAGCGGTGACAAATAAAATATTCTGACTCTGACTCTGACTCTGACTCTTCCATCGAATCTGTTCGGGGAAAAGAGGGAGATTCAGCTGTGAAGCGACATCTCATTTTTATCAAATGAAAATGTTGTAAGTAACAGAAACTACGAGAAACCACAACAAGATGGTTGGGATTACTTGGATTTCATGACCAAGTAATGGGGCTTTTCTCAAATTACGTCAAATTACTAAATTTAGAACAGCCCAGTCTGCGATAGACTGGCGACCTGTCCAGGTTGTACCCTGCCTGTCGCCCATTGACAGCTGGAGATAGGCAACAGCACCCCTCGCGACCCCACAAGGTATAGATGTGTCAGACAATGGAGGGTGGATAGAACGGCCCAGTGTGCCGCGTCTTGGCCATTTTAGATTCGGACAAACGTTGAATAGTTTACTTGTATGACTAAAATAGTGAACAGATCTGTCCTGAATATTGCCTCAGACATAATATGGCAACAACAAAACACTGCTGCTTTGCTATCTGCCGGAGTGACTCGCGATATGATATTCGTGACCGTATGAAAGGAGTTTATTATGGAATCTGACCAAACACACCTATGTGCTCTCTACATGTACTTGGTGGTAAGGAAAACCCAACACTTGAATGTCCATACCTAATACCTAATATCATGTTATTAGCTCTTGTTGTGCCACACAACAAGAGCTAATATCAACCTAATATCCTCCCTGACAACTATTTTATGAGCAGAAAATCAATGTTTGTATAAATACCAGCTAAATACATGCATTTCTAATGATTAGAAGCGGCCTCTACAAAGTTGTTGATTTGCTTCTTGGGCTTCTTTTGGGCTTGCTTTCATGGAGTAAGACACTTGTTTCTCTCACAAGATTGGTGATCTTGTCTATGTTTGTGTGCAGAAGGATGTATGTCTGTGTGTTCTTGTACTTGCAGCTGAGCAAGAACCTTTTTTGCTAATTTTAGTAAAGTGAGGACTTGGATGTGAAGTGAGGAAATGTTTTTGGTCCTCACTTTTTTTTTAGCTAGAGGTTAGGTTTAGCACTAAGGTGTCAGCTAGATTTAGGTTAGGGTTAGGTACATACTGGTAAAGGGTAGGTTAGGGTCATGGTTAGGCCATAGCAAGACTTGAAAATGAATGGAAGTCAATGGAAGTCAAGGCACAGTCCTTCCTTCTTGCTGTAAACAAGGATGTGTGTGTGTTTGTGAGTTTGTGTGTGTGAAGCTGAGATGGGATCTGAGTGTCTGATCACAGCAGCATGATTGACTTTACAACTTTAGAAAACAAGCTGTTTTTTAATTCTATTTTGTGCTACAAGCTAGGGTGACCAGACATCCCCGGTTTCCGGGGACAGTCCCCATTTTAGATGACCTGTCCCCAGCAAAAGCTGTCCCTGGAAATGCCCCCGATTTCAGTGTATCGTGATATAGAGAGAAAGTTGCACAGAGCAAGAGGTATTTACCCGGGTCTGCCGCTGTCCCGGCGTAGTGGAAAAACAGAGCAGCACGTGACTTCACCGCACTGACGGCGTTGTAGATCATGCAAAAAAAACCAACCCCCAGACATAGATTCTGCGGTGTTGTCACAGTACCCCCCCCCCCTACAGAGCAGAGACATCCCCAATTTTCATTAGCAAAATCTAGTGACCTTACTACAGACCCGGCGGCATGGGCGGGCATTGGGGGGCCGTGCCCGCCCTGTGAGACAGCTGTGCCCGCCCTGGACTGGAAGCTGTCTTTTTTTTTTTTTTTTTACCTCGGAGTGGCCATCGTCCTTTTAGTACTATCTTTGATGTGCCAATCATACAATTTAACCAATCAAATCAACGACTGACTGCAGCATGCTAGCCAATCACAGCTGGAGTGGGGCGGGACATCGAGTCATAGCCTTCAGTGGCCGCCGGCCGCCGCCGCAGTTCGGTTGTGGTCACCGTTGGTGTCGGTAGAGCGGGATGAAAATTTGGTCTGATTACCAAACAATTACAAGAAGTGACAACGAAACAGAGAGCGAGCTGGAAGGAGCGTTATTAATTTCTGTTTGAAAGCCAGCACTGAAGTCTAAACTGGAGTAAACATTAACGCTAGCAGGGTTAGCTAGACAGCTAGCAGGGTTAGCTAGGACAGCTAGCAGGGTTAGCTAGGACAGCTACGAGCACAAGCTGTTCTGCTCCTTGTTTTCATAGCTGCTGTAATTACAGAACCTGTTCTAGTCAGAATTGTTACTTCAGTCAGTGTTCAGCCTGATACCAGTGCTCATGTTTATTAGCGTGTAGCTTATGCTGGACTTTTAACTTAAGACACAGCGCTACAGGTTACCCTATGTCACTGTTAGTTTCCAGTAACCCAAACCAGCATAAAACCTGCCCAACTTAAAATAAAAAAACAAGCCCAAATCTCAAACTCTCTCATGTTAAAAGCACAGAACTATTAAACACATAAGAACATGCCATTAGCACACAACTGCGCCGAAGCAAAGAAAAAAACTGCGCATATGGGCTCCAAACAAAATGTACAATCAGACAACCAAATAACACACAAGATCTCTTTAACAATCAGGATATATCAACCGGAAAAAAATAAGTTAGAAATAGCTTCCCAACATGAGCTGTAAATCTACCTTAATATAAACGTAATTTCTCTCAGTATAGTTCAATTAAACATTTCTCTTACACACAGTCATGAAATATTTTTAAGTTGATAAGTAGAACTCAACCCCTCTTGGGCGTTTACACTGACCAAACACTTGATTAACCATTATTCTTTTCTTGTTTTATTATAACAATATTATTCATTATAACTATTATTCATTGATTATGTCAGATCGACAGATTCAACTTATTTAAAAAATAGATAATGACTATTTTGATATATTTTGTTAGTAATTCTTTCTAAAAGCCCAACAAATGTTATGAAAAGCTTCCGAAATTTTTTATCTTCCCATAAGCTATTTTTTTTCCAGCTCAATGTGTTCAAAAGCCTAATTGTTTGGAAACCTGCCTAATTTGGCAACACTGACTACACTATTACTATTTGTTTGTTCGTTACAGTAGTCACAGAGCCACTGTTCAGCCTGAAGCATATATATATATATATATATATATATATATATATATATATATATATATATATATATATATATATATATAATATAATTTTTTTTCTTTTTAAAGTGTGCCCCCCTAAAAAAATGGAATGCCCCCCCTGCAGCCGGGTCTGCCTTACTATAAGCCTTAAAATAGTTTAAAACATAGGCCTGTAAATAATAAACATATTTTTCTTCGTATTAGCTGTAAATCTACGCAGATCTCCTACCGTTATACTTTACTGCTTTGTTTCCGCTCATTTTGATGCTTTTACATTTCAAATCAAAGTTTAAGCTGTTCTTCGCTGTGTTTCTCGATTGAAGCATGTAGAAATTAAGCTTGCTGGACGTAGTCATCTTCCAAAAGGATTAGTATTGCAGCTGTTGCCATTCTAGTTTGTACTCTGCTTGTCCGAACATCGGGGAAACGCTGTCTCCGGGCAAATATGACGTCATTTGAGAAAAGCCTCATTATCCTTACTGATAAGTTAAATAAATAAAGCTTAGCAACTTAAAGACCTTGTTCAGATTTTATTTAGAGATGTTCATGCAAACTAGTTATGTCAAAAAACTACTTTTTTTCATTCTCCTGAGAGTCAAAAACTTGAATCTAAGAGCAGAAACATAAAGCGGATCAGCACGGACGGTATAATACACCATCATATACCACCCGTAACGACACATTATTTATTTAGATTTAATAAACTCTTCTTTTATAGGACAACTGAAGTCATGAGGGCACTCTGGTAGTTTTATGTCTGAAAATCTGTCTCTGTGGACCATTAACTGTTAATGTTATCAATAATAGATCCTTGGCTTCAGGCAACAATATTTACTTAAAAGGTTAAAGACTATTATTCCAAGAAAAAAGTTGCTTCTCCAAGTTTAACTGAGCACATCTCCAACTCAGTATGTCTATCAGTAAGATACTTCTAGGCAAAGTGAGTTAATGGTGGGAGACAAAAGGCCACACAAAGTTTTAATGAGGGGGGGTGTTACTGTAACATATGGAGAATGCTATGCTAGATAGCAACAGAACTGTGGGGGTCTGTCTGTTTCATTAGCAACTAATTGCATTTTTTTATACAGGCTATTTTTTGCCAGATGTTTCTATCCTGTTTCCTGACTTTTCGGGACAAGTTCCATTGTTTGTTTCTTTTTCAATTTAAGTTATAAACAACTAATTGACTGTTTTTGGACTCAAGACCCAGAATCCCCAGAAAGAAAACTGTAGCTTGATCATTTAAAAGTATTAAGAAAATTCCAAAATGACTTCAAGACCATAAACAAGTAAAGGGCCTCATTCTAAGTCTTACACATATTTATTGGTAACCAAACTAATCTTTCTTGCCCCAGGACATCATCTTCTTAATGTTTTTCTGTCTAATTGCCAATGCTTCAAATAGTAAGTTTCAGATGGTCAAATTTCTATAGAGAGGGATTCTTCTTTCTTACAAAGAGGCTAAGTTATTGTAATACAGTGTTGTTTAGGATCGATTTGCATGAAGTGGTAGACCTTGGACAGGTCGCCAGTCCATCACAGGGTATGTCAGCATTATGAGTGCTGGTGAAAATAAAAATAAAAGAAAGAGAGAAAAAGACATCCTATAAAACATGCACTACAAAATGATGTCAGCTTTTCAACTGTGTGCATAATAAAAGGAATGCTCCAATATCATGCAAAGCATCGCTATCCAGATTCAGGATGCCTGACTGAACTGAATTGAACAGAGAAATGGTGACTCGGGTTTGAGACTTCGGCTCGCGTTGCGGTTAAATGCCAAAAATAAAATGCTGCAGACTCGACTTAGACGTTTACCTTAAAGACTTGAGACTTGACTTGTACTCCAGGTCTGAGAGTCAAGTAGTAGTAACATTTTTATTTTATTTTGTAATGAAGATCCATCCATCCTCTTCCGCTTATCCGGGTCGGGTCGCGGTGGTAGTAGCTTCAGTAGGGAGGCCTAGATGTCCCTCTCACCAGCCACTTGGGCCAGCTCCTCCGGGGGAATCCCAAGGCGTGCCCAGACACACGACGGAAAAAACTCATTTTGGGGATCTCATTCTTTCGGTCAAGACTGTGAGTTAGCCTGGCCAAAGTGGCTAAAGAAGGCAGTCAGGCAAAAGATGTTCAGTGCAGCAGGTGGTTTATTCACAAAAAAAAGTGTTGAAAAAATATTTACAAAAAATCTCAAAAAAGAACTTAAAGGTTTAACATGGCTCAACAGATCAAAATTGAACATAAAGCAACCAAAATTAATGTCACACAGCTACACTGACCTGGTTCTCCCTCTCTCTTCTAGAACCTCTCAACTGCTTGTCTTTTATACCCTTTCCCCAAGGTAGACAAAATGGCCTCCAATGGACTCTTCCAAACAGGCTCCCCAAACAGTTTATACTCTTAACTTTTCATTGTTTAAGTCGATACAATTCAGCAATATTTGTGAATATGAAAACAATGCAAAATTAAATACAAAGATAATTAAACTACACAATGCCAAAACTCAATGACATAACACTGAAGTAGCTATTGCTTCCCCCTCATCAGTTGGTATCTTCCTGTGCCATTACTCCAACAGGAAGGCCTAATTTCCAGGAAGTGAGGTAACACTTCCTCTGCAACACATCAGGTAAGATCACCAAAATAAAATACACGAGTTAAATGAAAAACAATTACAAACAAAAACTGAATTGATTTAAACCAAGATGTTATTGTAAATAATCAGTAGAAATGCAAAACATACACAAACCCGGGATAGTATATATATTTGCAAACTAAAAACTAAATACAATATGGCTAAATCAAACAAATAAGAATGTTACCAACATATATATAAACAGACAAATGGTGTTCTCCCCCACTTTGTCACAAAGACCCAAAGCTCATGACCATAGATGAGGGTAAGAACGTAGATCGACTAGTAAATCGAGAGCTTTTTTTGGCTCAGCTCTCTCTTCACCACAAAGGACCGGTATCCGCCTGTCGATCCCCCGCTCCATCTTCCCCTTATTCGTGAACAAGACCCCAAGATACTTAAACTCCTCCACTAGGGGCAGCACATCCCCCCCAACCCGGAGAATGCACTCTATTTATTTGTCAGCCAGGATGGAAGTAACATTCCCTGTAAACAATTGGTCCTCTCCATCAACAACGTCTTAGTCAAATATTTCTCCTTTCTGGAACACCTTCGGCCTTCGGCTCAGTATGTAGCCCGTGTTTAGTTCCTTGTTCCTGAGCCAATCATAAGAGAGCTCCCAGGGTTTACCAAAAAAAGAGAACAGCATTTGGTATTTTATTTTGATAAAAGATCAGCGGCCTGCAGATATTGGAAGCCAGTAGGAGAAGTGGACCAGAAATAGAACAGAATACAACAGCATATACCTATCCTGTGTAAGTAAAAACTCAGTGGGGTTTCAAAACAGTAACACACTATGTAGAAATGCGTATTAGATTGTTGTCAATGGCATGTTGTTGTACCGATTTTGAGCCACTAGGTGACATACAATCCTTTGCGCCAGAGGTTTTCAATAGGTGAGGCGCGCTTCCCCTGGGGGGCGCCAAAGAGTCACAGGGGAGGCGCGAGAAGACAGAGAAGAAGATAGAAGAAGACAGAAGAAGACAGCACTGCCGCTCAACTCTGTGAAACTATGTAGCGATATTCGTGCCTTTTGTTTGAGCGCGCAGGAACCAATCCAAGCGCGCAGTGAGACAACTCTCAATGCTCAAAACCGGTCTGGCGCGCGCTCAACTCTGAAAAATTCTTCTCAACCCACTGTACTCGCGCTCAGTTCCATCTCTTTGCTCTCACGCACCTGCTCATTCCACGCTCAACACCAGCTGTGCGCTTGCTCGGCTGTTTCTGCGCTCGCGACTTGTAAAATGGAAATATTTGGATGGATATTTTATGAATAGGCCTTTTTTATGAATGTACTTTGTTAAAATAAATACAATAAAAAAACATGTATTGGGCTATCTGTTGTTTTTGAAACACAGCATTCCAGGAACACAAAAGAAAGTTGCATTTACTGCAGGGACCTGTGTGGGGTAGGTTTGGGTTGGGGGGGGCATGGTTCTCTTTACCTATTCCAAGGGGAGGCTCACATTCAATGAATTTGAAAACCCCTGCTTTACGCCATGGGGTCCTCCCCTGATGCTGTTCAGGCTACCCTGCAAGATAGATTTTTCCAACTACAGCAACCTCCTACACAACTCAAACTCTCTTAATACCCCTAAAACAAAAATCATGTGGTTTTACCGTAAGGGTACTACGCCTCCTCCTGCCCTTAACATCTCCACCTGCAAGGGGGCTATTTTAGAACAAGTCACTGCATATAGATACTTGGGCATCTGGTTGGAAACGTCACTTTCCTTCTCCATTCACATTTCAAAGCTGCAATCTAAAGTCAAGGCCAAGCTTGGCTTCCTTTACAGAAACCGCTCTTCCTTCACCACTTCTGCGAAACTTACCCTTATCCAAATGACCATTCTACCCATTTTAGACTATGGAGACACTATATAAAGGGTTGCTTGCAAGTCCACTCTATTAAAACTTCACAGTCTTTACCATTCTGCTATCAAGTTTGCCATAAATGCTCCTTTCAGTACACACCACTGCGCTCTGTATTCATCTGTCAACTGGCCCTCTCTTCACAATCGATGCAAAATTCACTGGTTAATCTTCATTTACAAGACCCTTCTCGGCTGCTCACCACCTAATTTAGGTCACCTGCTGCAGCCAAAGCCTGTCACATACAACACCCGGTCATCACTTCATCTATAATTACGTGTTCCCAAAACCAACACTACCCTTTGTCATGATTTTTCTTGGATGAACCCAGAAATTACACCACACACACAGAGCTAAAACTGAGAGTTTATTGAAAAAAAGATTAGTAGTGACAGATGAAACCAGAGAGGCAGGACTGGACTGGAACAGGGGTGTGGATGTGAGCAGGAGCTGATGGCCCGGAGAGAGAGTCCTGGATGGCAGGATTGCTGGAGCACAGAGGAGGCAGGAAACCCAGCGGCTAGCAGCACAGATGAGGCAGGTAATTCCAACAGCTAGCAGCACAGATGAGGCAGGTAATTCCAACAGCTAGCAGAGGCTTGACGCTGAGAGGTGGCAATTTAAGTCCAGGAGGTGAAGCACAGATGCGGCAGGTAATTCTAACAGTCGGCAGAGGCAGCTGGAGCACAGCAGAGACAGGTAATTCCAACAGTGGGCAGAGACTTGAGACAGAGAGGTGGCAGAAAGTCCAGTAACAGGCAGAGACTTAACTTGAGACTCAGAGGTGACAGGATTCCAATAGCAGGCAGGAGAAAACCAGGTAGACAGGCGAGGAGAGAGTGGAGTCTGATGACAGACCGGCAAGGAAGTGAAGACTGAGGGAGGCTTAAGTAGGGAGGCTGGCAGGTGGAGTGAGTCTGACTAATTAATGTCCAACAGGTGTGACTGATTGCAGAGGGAGTGAAGGGTAAGCTGAGTGAGAAGAGGAGGAGGAACTGAAAACTAACAAAAAAGGCCAGACTAAAACTAAACCCTGACACCCTTGGTCTTGCTTCTTTTCAATCTGCTGCCTCTCGTGTAGTGATGGTGAGATGAAGCCTCATGAGGCATTGAACCACTTGAGCCAACTGGTTCGAGAAAGGGTTCATTTCTTGATGCTTCATGTGCACACGAAACCACCTACTGGCCAGGTGTATAATCACAGCCAGCTGTATCTTAACACGTGTGATGCATTGAATTTTTGTCTATTATGATTCTTGGGAATGACTTCACAAAAAGTGTAGGACGAAATAATTTGTCTACATAAATTTTGTATACACATGTGTATAATAAAACATTGTTTGAATGTATTCTCTGTGTGTAATTATTCCCAAAATAGTAGTGACATGATATGGCATGGTGTGTAATAATGTTTTTCTGTGACTCTAGAAAAATGGCATGGGCTTAATCAGGCAGAGGACAATGAAAGTGCTTGTGGAACTAGGGAGGGGGTAGTGAATAAGCTAATGCTTGTGTAACTTGGATGATTTCATGCATTTTTATTAAGAATCAACAATTTCTCCACAGTTTTTGGTTTTAAATGATTTCTCTTTTTTGATACTACTTCTCCAGCCTTTGAAAAGACACGCTCACATGGCACAGATGATGCCGGGGTGCATAAATAAATAAGTGCAAGTATGTACAGATTGGGGTACTGTGACCAATGATTAGCCCAGTACTATACGGTCCCACATTTTCCCCTCAGCAGCAACACTGAAGCACACAGAGGTTCCCGCTGCGTCTTTACGCACGATCCAGCTGTTGATGTCTCCTCTCTTTTCAGCTCAATGCAATTCTAGACAGTAACAGTTTATAACTTATATCACCTTTCACAGCAACAGGTTTCTCATCTCAGTCGACCAGACAAATCTCTATTGCTCTCCTCAGTGCGCTCTGGGCGGTGAGGTGGGAGGATTTTACCCGATGGAGCGCTGCGTGCGAGGGATAAACAGGATGGAAATGCATAAATAAAAACTGTAAAGGGCTCCTATACAGTGATCATAGGAGCTGACCGGTCTGAGATCAACCTCCTGATGTTACAAGTTCTTTAAAATGACTCTTAAAAGTGTTCACCCAAATTACAAGTAACATAATTTTGCGCACCTGAATTAAAGTGCAACGCAGCAGCGCACCGAAGAGCCACGGTTCTGTTTTGTTTAAAACAAAAGATCATGAAACACAGCCATAACTCTCCTAGTGACTTTAATTGGCACACTTTGCTACGGGTGTGAGGACATTAAACGTAATGATTCACGTTTTGAATGGTGAACGGTGATAAAAGCCCCTGGGTTCGAGGGAAAGGAGGGGGGAGAGGAGCAAGCGCTGAGGCACAGAAATACGGTGCATGTAGTTAAAAAATGCAGAATTAATAAAAACAACTTATAAACAGACGTAGCGTTTTAAACTGCATCTGGTGAGCAGAACTGTTTTATGATCCAGAGTGCAGCCATCACTGGTTCTGAATGAAGGCAATATCTGGCAGCTGCTCTCTTCCCCCGCTCCCTCCCCTCCTGCGTACGTAGTACAGGACCTTACCGGCTCATTTTCACCGCTGGTTAAGACTAAAATTATTCATAACTCTGATCGCTCTTCCTGCTGCTCTGTTAACATGAACTGCAGCAGGAATTACTGATGGCCACAAGCTGTAAAAGAAGCTGAAACATCTCAGCAGAAGGCGGAGTTTTTATCGTCCGCTGCCCAGATGGGCGTTGGGATTTTTATGTGTGAAAAATGCCATGTTTGCGTATGACCGTGTGAAGTCAGTGACGGTCAATGCGTGATAGTTGAGAGCACTGATCTCCTATCTATCTATCTCTCTCCTAAACTCTCCAAACACCAAACTAACTGTCTCAAACTAAATAACCACTATCCAAACTCTGCTATCCAAACTATCGAAACTCTATCCACTCTCTCAACTGACCGCAACTCGCCTACAACAACCCACATTTTGAATGGAGCCTGTGGGGTTTCTAAAGCTGTCAAACCCTGCACCAAAATCTGAACCACTTCCCGAAGCAGTCACGTGGTACAGCCGGGCAGCGAGGCTTCGGACGTCATCGTTTTCGGCTCCTCCCCTAAATGAAGCAAGCCTCGATACGCGCATTGCGGAAATGCCCCCTCCATTACTCGACACACGCCTTCGAAGCCTCGGCACCTCACGTAACATCACTACTCTCGTGACTGGAACACTCTGCAAAATATTCTTAAACTGGATATACTAATTTCAGTTTCATCCTTTAAAACAAATATATCATCCTTGTTTACAGACACTTGCAGTTGCTTCTCTACATTGTCATTTTTGGGTTGTCTGTTGTGTTTTAAATTGTATTTTATGTATGTATTACTAATATATTGTATTTCTTTTAACCCTACTTCCTTTTTCCTAAGTGGTTACTCCACTTGTCAGGCCGCCATTGTAAATAAGAACTTGCCTGTAAAAAAAAAGGTATAATAAAAAAATACTGCTTATTCCTCCTTTAACCATCCTGGGTGTACAACATATTGTGGATTTGATGGGAAAATGTTTATTTCAGTCATTAGAGACATGATTTGGACATGTACCTCAAAGACTTGAGACTTGACTTGAACTTTGAAAAAATTACTTGTGAACATCTCAGATTTAAGATACCTATTGCAAGTTTGTGTTTACAAAGTATGACTTGTTGTGCACGGCATTCAAGACTGTACCAAGGCTATTTACATAGTTGTTGTTAATGGAATTAATCTCAACATGCTTTTAATCATTTTAATCAAGAGTTATACATGATGGCTGTCAGAGTTCTCTGTTTTCCGTGCTCTCTAACTCTGCTTCACAGGTGGCTGCTGTTGACAGGTGGGCGTGGCCCGCACCTGCGGCTAATTTGGAAACCCTCATCTCTGTCTTAAAAGGAGTGCACAGACAGCTGGAAGACGCCAGAGTGTTACCCCGTCGTGGTATCCCTAGGCCACAGATCTGTCTCCCGAGCTTCATACCTGTGAGTTTTTGGAAACCCTGTTTTTGGACTAATCCTGTCTCCTGTCTTCTCCAGTTTGTCGTGTTTGGATTTACTCACCTGTGTTGGCTCTGTGCTCTGAGGACCAGTTATCCGAATCCCCGCCGCTCAGATTTTGCTCTGGCATCTCCACTCATACCCCCTTGGTGGTACCAAGCCGGGCGTGAGAACCCCCTTCCTGGATTCACCTGGTTTGTCAGTCACACTCCGGTTCTTCCAGCTGCTCCTCCTGCCTGCCACCGTGGTGCTGTTTGGGCCCCCCGCCTGTGTTACATCTGCCAGCCCTCCTGTCACTCAGCCACCACCTCCCATCAGAAAGTATCGATACACCAAAAAATAATAAAAAGTGCATGAATTTTATCTCACCATAACGCAAAATCAATGAGAGCCCTGAGCTTGTTTCTCTGCAATGAGACGGTCCCATCTGGGGGTAATGTCTTCAGAAAGTTAAAGTCTTGAGCTTCACTACGCTCCTCTTTTTTGTCACTGGTCAGGGATATTTGGATGAGAGCTTTTATAATCTCACCATATCTGTGCCAAAAATGCTGAAAGCGCATCATGTGGAGATGAGCAGCGCAGGGACAGAGGCGTTTTATTGTGTCAGTTCTACTCTCTACCATGATTAACTCACCGGGGAGCGTCCATCGGTTTATAATGTGACCAAAAAAAGTTGTTCAGGCTCTCTAGTGTCATAGAACTGCTTCACTCCAGGGCCCGATCAGTCGGAAAACATTCCAGATGAGGATTTTCATCATCCCGCGCTTTCCTGTCACCTGTTGCTGAGACCTGCAGCTGCTTCATTTTCAGTGTACAGTGCATGTTGGGGGGGGTCACCGCCATACCGCCGATCGAGAGAAAAGCAGATATAAACTAAGTGCCTGGGCTTCGTCTACAACGAACTCACACAATATAAATAGTGATTGTTAGTTTGGCTACGTGTGATTAACTCGCCTCCCTGGCTGTGTTCAGGTGGGGATGAATCGCTGCCAACAATTAAGTCAACTTCATCTCCTGGACAGTTTTTGTAACTTGGCTTTTCCTTGCTCTCTTTTTTCCTTTTCTTTTCACTTTGCCGCTCCGCTTTTATGCTTATATGAAGTGCTCATGTTAGCTTAGTAGTTAAAATACTCCGCGTATTTTACAAACAGTTGCCAAGTGACCGAAGATGTCCTTGGTGGACGTTTGGTGATGATGAGTTTTACCCAAAATGCACTTGGAGAAATTATCGGCAATCCACTTAAAATTTGCACCATAAAGTTAAATATAAGAGTGAAAATAAAGCCAGTCTTTTACACCTACTACATCACTAAAATCAGGCAGTCTTTTAGAATTTGTGAAACCATGACTGAGTCCTTACTGTGTAGCAATTATAAACTATTCTCCGCCACAGAGAATGGTTCAATGTGCACCAGTATTGTTGTTCCACAGACTTGTACCAGTCTGTGGGAATTGATTTGTAATACTTGTTAAAGATAGTTGATCGCTGACCAAAAAACAATTCAATGGGGGCCCCCAGACCATCAGGGTTCCCCCCTGATGGTCAAGCTTAAAATACGGTATTTTTCAAATTTCTTATTTGAAGTTTGGAGTGCAGTCTACATTTGCTTGGGGCTCTCATTGTGAATCTTTGAAAAAAGGTGTTTTTCAGGATGTCATTTGTTTGATGCTTTGAGATAGATGTTCAGTCAGTGAAGTGTGTGCTTTTTTACTGTACTATATAGCTATTAAATTTTTAAGCAAAGACATGGGACTGGTTTTACTAAAGTATCCAACATAGACATAAAGATACTGATTGGATATCCTGACTTGGTAAAATACTGAATATTTCATCTACACGAAAAGGCCCCCACACACTTGCACGGACAGAGTCCGCCTTGAGTATGTGCGGAAGGCTGAGTCTGCGTGGACTCCGCATATACAGGAACGTGCAGAGCTCAATTTTTATGACCGCGTACGTGGTGTCACACCATAAACTGCTCGGTGTCAAGAAGTCTTTACATCAAACTGTTTTATATGTGACACCTTGCTTGATACACTGAGCTGCCAAGCAGGACGCGCGATATCACAGTCCCTCTTTGTTTGCACCGACAGGTGTGCTGTGGGAGCCTAGTGGAAAAGAAAGAGCTCTAGGCAGTCAGCTAGCTAATCAAACATTTTACCCTCTGGTCCACCGCTTCGTCCCACTGGCGGAGAGTGTGGAAATTGTAGGAATTTGCCACAAGAAATGTAGGCAACAGTACGCTCAACTACAAAGGGTAAAACATCTGTGGAGAGTCAGTGCGTAGTCCGTACAGGTCACAGTATGCGCAATGTGTGCCTGAGTATGCGGGAGCCTTAAGCCTCAAGAATGCAATGTTCTAAAAGAAATGTTCACATTTAACATCAGATCACAGTACAGTTTTTCCACTTCATCTTAGTCCATTTTAAATGAGCTCATTGTTGAAGAATCATGGTTTACCAATATGCAGATATTTACTCAGCTATTTGAGTTTGAAAACCTACTAACAGCATTGAGCAGTTTAGGCAAATCATTTCTATATCCAGGACTACAGTAAGTAATGAGGCTTACAGTAAGTAATGAGCTTTAAAGTCAATATTGTTGTTAATGGATCCTCCTAACCCCTCTAAAAACTCATATAATCAATATCCCACTGGGGTGCAAAGTGCAGTACATACCGTATCACACTACTAGATTAGACTAATATAGATAAAAACGCAAACAAACATTCCATGACTTACTCAACACAACCAACAACAGATAATCAATTTGAGCCCATGTTAGAAACACAAATTAGAATTAGTGTACAATAAATCTGGGCTCACAATTGTAGTAACAAAGCCACAGAGGTGACACAAAATACGGCCTTTTTAAATAATGTTGCATATCTCTCAGTCCTCACTCTCTTTGTTTGTAGTACTGAACTGACTTGACTGCTACCAGCTAAAGACCAATATGACATTTTCTTCTCTTACTAATTACAAAAACAAGCTGTAAGCTGCTTGTTTTTCACTATAAAAGACTTAGCTGACAAATCAAATGCTAAGCAATAACCCTGACATACACAAGTCTGCTAGTTTGACTAGAAAGCAGCAATATAAATAGCTGCAGTACAATGCAGCTCACAATAAATTATATATTTTGTTTCTCGGGGGATATGTGCACAACTGTAATGGTTTCATCACAGTCATTTGTTGTTTCTCTTTTTTATGTAAGTGTGTGTAATGCTTATCATCTTGGTCAGGCCTCCTGCCTGAACAAGATGAAAGAGAATATGGGTAAAATGTATTTTTACCAAAGAAAAAAAGAGGAACGAAAACAACATTAACAATATTCTTAGATTTTCCACTTAGATTTTTTTTTTTTTACATATAATGTGAACTACTTTTTGTTTTGTAATTTTCTACTTGGACAGCTTTTTAAAATAAACAGCAAATTGCTAAAACAATGAAAATGAGGTAAAATGCTTAATCAGTTTTTACTTATTCAAAACTAAAAGTAAAACGGGATGTGTTAAACGTGTTAAATTGATTAGTTTCTCTAAAGTTCCCTTTGGAGGGGGTTCATGGTATAGTACCTTTGTTCTGCTGTGTTATAGAGTGGCAACCTGTCCAGGGTGTGTGTGTTTATGTATGTATATATGTATATATATATATATATATATATATATATATATATATATATATATATATATATATATATGCTTAATATTATAAGTTCAGCTGTTTTACATCTGACTTTGATGGCATAAAACGGCATAATAGCACTGACGTGACACAAAAACTAAATCTATGCTAACATGGCATTGACATCTCAGAGTTTTTGTGTTAACTTGAAAAGGCAAAAACTTTATATATGCGGTAGACAAATAAGGAATAAAAAAATTTATAATCCCTGATGATCCCTGTGCTACAGATTAGGGGCTATAAAGCCCAGTAGTACTACAATTGTGGTGAAGCATCATAAGGACCTGATAAATACCTCTGGTGCTTGTGAGGGATTAAAACAGGTCAATAGTGATACTGTATATAACCACATTAGCATGTTACATCAGTCTTTGTTCCTTTTGAGGTGTTTTTTTTCCCTGCCAATTATTTAATAGACAACGGCTCCACCTTACGTGGGTAGCAATTAATTCAGAGAAATGTCTAGCTGCAAACAGTTCCATCAAGTGGAACTGCAAAATTAAGAGAAAAACAGAAACCGAAGAGGGCTTCTGCTGAATACATTTGCATTGACCAGATCCAAAAAAAGTTTTCCAACTAAATGCACAAGTAAATCAAAAATATATACTTCCAAATAGGATATCAATAATTCTAAGTGTTATATTTTCTTGTTTATCATGCACAGGAAAGTGTCACATTTAAATATCTTTTTTCAAAATGGGTGCTTTATTAATTTTCCCTTGTATAAACTGTACTTGATTATATTTTGTCTGATCTTAGAAAGAACCCTGAGGATTTTCTTTTTTAAAAAAGTGTTTGCCACAGAATAAAAAAATGGTATTGTGGATTTTTTTCTTGGCTTTAAAAATAATGCTACAAATAGTTACTGCAAAAAGGCTGCTTGTTAATCCTAGGAATCATTTTTTATGTCTATAAAATGAGTGTTTCCGCTGGTGTCAAACACAGCTTAGGTGTTTTGACATGAAAATGAATGGATTCTTACTGATAGTCAAGTACAAGTAGCAGAGGTCTTCCTGAAGGTGAAGTCTATTAAAATCTCAATGCACGTAAGGGTTTGCTGCAAGACAACAATAGCTGTGCCAAAATGTGCAAGAGCACCACTGAGCATGCCTTGGATATTAATTACCAAGATCTATCTTTTGTTGATGGTATGTAAAATTGCATCACTACACAACCACCATCTCAATGCAAAACAAGAAAGAAGTCATTGTTTTTGGTCCCAAAAATGCAAGGGGAGTGATAAAATAAGATTAGAAATTCCTTTATTGTCCCACAGGGAACTGCACAGTGGTACAGTGGGTTCATGTCCTGCCCTTGCCCTGGGTCTTTCTGCATGGAGTTTGCATGTTCTCCCTGGGCATGCGTGGGTTCTCTCCGGGTACTCCGGCTTCCTCCCACAGTCCAAAAAACATGACTGTTAGGTTAATTGGCCTCTCTAAATTCTGCAAGAATGGTTGTTTGTCCTGTTTGTCTCTGTGTTGCCCTGCGATAGACTGGCGACTTGTCCAGGGTGTACCCCGCCTCTCGCCCATTGACAGCTGGAGATAGGCACCAGCACCCCTCGCGACCCCAACAGGGATAGACGTGTTAGAAAATGGACGGATGGATGTCCCACAAGGGGGAAATTCGGGTGTGACAGTGGCAAAGACACAGACAGAGTTACACACAATTATTAGTAATGGAAAAAAAAACAAGCTAATCTAAAGTCAGTCTAATTCTAAAGAAACACCAAGAGTAAATGTTTAAAATAAATAGCTACCAGAGTAAATATTGCAGACTTATAGATAATATGGCATTCTCAGGTAAAAAAAGATGAAATATTCAAGTTAGTACAAGTTAGATTAGCGCAAAACGAGAATCGATGGGACTAAAGACCACAGAACAAACAAGAAAACGTGCTGTTGTATTGAACATAGCATAACAGTAAGACATAACAGTCATAACAGTTCCCTGGTAAGCACCCGCTTTTAGGACATTTTTGGCTGGGGTTCCAAGCGAGCAGAGTCAGGTGGAAAATGTAATGACAAAACACTGGCATTCACTGAATGAGTAGGAGCTGGTGTCACTGGTTGCATTACTCAAGCAACTCCTTTACAAGAATCAGACCCCATATTTTCAAATTCTCATTGAAGTTGAGAGTATTCTGAGTTTTAAATAAAATGGAAGCACTAAGTTTGATACTGGGGTCCAACAATAAGGTGCAGATATTGTTAGTGGCTGATGAGAAGAGACAGAGGGTGCTGGACAGCCAGAAAAAACCTGAAACGAAAAAGTATTCAAAATATGTGTCAGAGCTAATGGCCACTGACTACTTCCAGCGAACACCAAAGCAACGCAGAGAGAAGCTTTAAGAGTTACTCACCTCGATGTAAAGGCATTACTTCATCCCCAGAAAAATTTTGAAAAGCGCTACGGAAGTGAGCAGTTCCAAGAGACAGAGGGCTAAGAGTGGAGATGAGCGGTGGGGTGGGAGTTAAGTGGGGGGCTGTGGTCAGGACGAGGGATGGTGACATGTTGAATCATTGAGTGGCCTTCCTCGATCATCACTGACAATTGAGGAAGGCTCTGTGGAGCCCAGCAGGCCATAGCATTATCAGTTTGAGCTGCTTGCTCAAGGCCATACTAGCATCTGTATTTCCTGATACTGGGCTAGTGTTTAATGTAATTTGTTTTGTTTTAACCGACTTCTTCATGGTTTATAATTCTGTTGCCCAAATCATGCCAAACCAAAATGGACTATTCTTAGTTTTTTTTTTTCTTTTAGCATTCAATTTGTTATCAAGTCTTTGCAATATGTAGAAAACAAATGGAAATACAAATTTAAAAGACAATAGTTTAATGTTAAAAATCTGGGAAGGCAACAAAAAACATTTTTATATCTGCAGCAGCATAAAACTGCTGCACATATCTGGGGACATTTGTAACGCTGACTCCCCTGTACTCTAATTCGGTAGCCACCTTCTATAGTGCAATGGGCACTCTCTTAAGGACAAATATTGGTTGCAAGTCATATCTTGTTGCTTGAAAGCTAGACATGTCATGGTTTAATTTTGGTCTGGCTTTTTTTTCCCTGTTATTTTTCAGTTTCTCCTCCTCTTACTCAGCTCACCCTCCACTCCTCAGTAATCAGTCACACCTGTTAGGCACTAATTAGTCAGAATTCACTCCACCTGCCAGCCTCCCTACATAAGCCTCCCTCAGTCTTCTCTTCCCCGCCGGCTCTTCAGTCTCTACCTACACCACGCCTGTCTAGTCCCGTTCTCATCAGTCTCCACTCACTCCACGTCTGTCAGCCTGGTTTGTTCCCTGTTTTGTTGCTGGATTTCCTGCCTCCTTTGTGCCTCAAGTAAAGCCTCTGCTAGCTGCTGGATTTCTTGCCACCTCTGTGCTTCAAGTAAGGCCTCTGCTAGCTGCTGGGTTTCCTACCTCCTCTGTGCCTCAAGAAAGCCTCTGCTAGCTGCTGGATTTACTACAGCCCTTGGATGACTGACTAATCAGAGACCTGCTTAGTCAGTCATCCCAGGATCAGAGTTAAACAAGGTTAGGCAAACAAAATGTTATATTTATAGCATTTTTAAAATAAAAATCAGAAAATAGATAAACTGTACACCGAGTATTAAACCTGCCATTTCCAGTCATTTTGTTAGGTCATTCCATTAACCTGTTTCCATGCCCTCATATAGAGGATTTACACAGTCAGCCAGTGCCAGATTATTGAAAGCCAAAGTGTGAGTAGATGTTCAGTGTTCCTTGCCTACTTTCCTGTTCATGATCAAGTTCCCATTTCTGCATTCCCTTCTCTCGCCTTGCCCTCATCTTGACACCTCCTTGGCTTCTGTTTTCTGGACATGACCTGGACTGTATTGGCCACAAATCTTGCCTAGCTCTACTGGATCTGTCTGCACATCATCTGCCTCATTGTTTATGACCTAAAGCCCGACTCACAGATCTGTTTTCAGCCTTAGCCAACCTGCCTTGTTAGGCTCCCATCTTCGCCAAGCTCCTGCATGCAGGTTTTGTTACAAATAAATGTTTTAAAACGCAATACCATGTCTGGCTTGAATATGGTGTTCTCTGCTTATCCACACATTACATTTTGCTTTAAAAAGTGTTCCTGGTTCAAGGGCACTCAGGTAGAATTAAAAAAACTATTTGAAGTAAATTCCTGACATTGGTCTCTTGAAATGTAATACAACTTTTTGTCTCAAACAAGTACATTTACAATAATCATTACTAAAAATATGACAATATTATTTTTTACAGTCTGTCCACGATTTATTGAACCCCTGACATTAAATAAGACATTACCAGTTTCAACCTAATGTCTTTGAATTCACTAATAAGCTCTAGTTTTCCAAGAAACGATACAAGTCAAAAGATTTCCTGAAATATGTTTAAGAAATAAAAAAAATCTATACACACTTTGACACTAGGGCTGGGCAATATATTGAGATTTTAAAAATATCAAGATTTTTTTAAAAGGAGATAAGATGAGACTATATTGTTTGGATTGAGATGGTCTATGTTGCGTTAGAGTTGTACTTTTATGTATTCCAGTAGATTATTTTTCAGCTGTTTCTTATGTTTATCTACAGCTGTTTGTTAAAAAAATGTGCCTGTGAGACATTTGGGATAAAGCTTTGATTCAGAAATGCTTTTTTATAATTACTTTATGAAAAGAAAAACATATAGAGATAAATATTGTATATTGGCATTCAGTCTAAAAAATATCGAGCTGTTATTTTTGACCCATAATGCCAAGCCCTATTTGACATGCAATAATAGATATTGCATGTCAAAATGTCAAACATTGGCACAAACACAACTCTACACAGGTGTGATCCAAACAGGACATGACATTGCAACAAATTGCCCACACAAACAGTCTGTCTAAAGGTACTGTCTACGCCTCTTCAGCTATATCGTTAATGAATAATGTCAGTGAGATTTTGAGTGCCCATGACAAACTAATACACATCTATTTAGGTAAATTGCCAAATAATAATATGACAAGCATGTCGCTTCTCTGTAATTGAGTAATGCATCTCAAATATCACACTTTCTTTCCCCTATTGCTTTCCATCTGGCAACACGGTTTCTGTTGACAGACTTGGATCAAAGGAAAATTTATTTCTAAAGACCCTGTCTGCTTTGCAGGGATATGAAATATACAACTAGTTATTAGTTGGCTTGACATAACAATTGTGGCATGATATATATTAAATATGTGTTGTTTCTGTATAGTAATAATTAGTAAGAAAAACAGACTAAAACAGTAAATAAAATATACTTTAACAATATTTAGGAATTTGTGATGTCTGAGTGAAAGAATATTTTTGCACAAGAAGCTCTTTGAAACAAGATTTACTGACGCTGCTATAAGAATGATTCATTATGTTGCACCTGTAGACATTTACAGCCACTGCTTTCATATTAGTTATCATGTGGCTATTAATGAAAGTACACTATGAAAGGTCAAATTGCCCACACATTGATATCTCTCTCTCTCTCTCTCTCACACACACACACACACACACACACACACACACGGCAGCACAAATGCAGATGCACTCGTGCAAAGACAACAGTGTCAGCAGAAAGGTCACAGCACACCATGAGTGAGAAAAAATATATCCGAAGATGAGACGGTGTGCTGCCTGTTGCTATGGAGCGCTCCCCAAAAAGAACACACACACACAAAGACACACACCCACTCACGATCCACTGTCAATCTTAAAGAAACAAACACATGTCCACGGACATAAACACACGTGCACAATCAATCATCGTCCTGTTAAAGATGCTTCAACAACTTTTCAATAGTGTTGCTCCTGTAGTTATATTTTACGAACTCGCTGATTTTTTTCCCGCCTCAGGTTTCTTGTGCTTTACAAAGAGCTAATATCTGAGGAATGAGTAATTGATTCCAGCTAGTTAATCAGACTCCTGCTTCAGAAACAAATTTAAAAAGCGAGAAAAGGCCTTGTTATTAACAGATCACTAAGCGATTGGAAGAACATCGTCGTGAATCAACAAGCTTATAAATTTGCTACAAGTTTACACCTTTTAACTGCATACAGGCCACATTTTAGGGTGGGTGGAATTTGAGCAGCTTGAAGAAGAAAATGTGTCATTGTTTAAAGAGTTAAACAATGGCTGCATGTCACAACACTGCCTAATTAATTAGAGATGTTAATGTATTTAAATGTGCAATACGTAGAGATGACCCACAGAATAAAGTACTGTTTGTGTGCTTTTGTGGGTCAGTGCTCTCCTGCTGACAGGTAGGAAAATGCTCAATCTTGTATCGACTTCTGCAGACATCCAGGATATTAAAATGGATATTGGTTCTAAGTGGACATTAGTTCTAAGTGACAGATGTCAGCAATACAAGGTTTGAAAGGTGTCATCAGTATCAAAACAAATGCATATTACATAACATAGAAAATGAGTTATGAATGAACAAAAGCTTAAACAGGGTTAGGAATTTCACCTGACAGCCAGATTCTGATAACCTGTTAATCAAGTCCTTTACTTACTCCAAAATGTCTTTCATATTCTAATGTTACACTGTCTGGTAGGGGGAAACTTGCTTTTACTGTCATTGTGACATTAAATATCACATACGCTGATCAGCAGTAACAATAAGAGCACTGACAGGTGTTGTGAATAACAGAATATCTCATCACCACCGCTCTTAGGTGGACCGTATTATACATTAAGTGAACATTATGTCCTTAAAGTTGATGTGTTAGAGGCAGGAACAGTTGGGAGCTTGTAAGCATTTGAGAGAATTAGACCAAATTGGGATGCCTAGACAACTGGGTTAGAGCATTTCCAACACTGCAGCTCATGTGGGCTGTTCCCAGTCTGCAGCGGTCAGCCTCTACCAAAATGGTCCAAGTTATGAACAGAAGTGAACAATGGGGAGTGTCATTGGTGCACAAGGGGGCGCCAAGGCTGGATCCGTGCTGTCCGATCCATCAAATGAGATAATAGCTCAAATTGCAGAAGTTAATGCTTACTAAAGGGTGTCAGAATGCACAGAGCAGTTTCCTGCATAGCTGCAGACCAGTCAAGGCGCCCATTCTGGTTTAATGTTATCCATATTTGCTGTATAACAGAAAGGCATCTTTGACAATAAAGCTACTTTTTTTTACCTTTCTCCTTGAATTTGTCAAAAGTGAACAACAGCTAAAATATAACTTAGGATATAACTTGCCTACTATGCACATTGATCATCTAGTAGTCATCTATGTCCTTCATTAATCCTCTTAATGCATTTACAAGTGTAGTAAATTGTTGCGACTGCTCTCTGGCAGGGGAGCAATACATTTAAGACCTTACTCTTTTAATGGGCATTGCAAATTCACAACAAACCAACTATTTATATTAGAATCAGTCCAGATTAACTGGATTTATAAATCTATAGTCGCAGTCTATACGGACTTCAAACAATCAATTAGTGCAGCAACGTGCAATTTTCTCGTTTTACAATTCTGCAGAGATATCTTAACATTTTGAAGATCCTTCATAATTTCATGTTGTATGTATGTATGTATGTATGTATGTATGTATGTATGTATGTATGTATGTATGTATGTATGTATGTATGTATGTATGTATGTATGTATGTATGTAATAAACATGGGGGGGGGGGGGGATTCCTGCTTCAGACTGACCAAAGAACAATAATAAAAACTCAAAGTTTCCAGGGTCTTCCTGTAAAATTACGTTACAAAACTTTTTTTTGTGCGGCTTTTCCACAGGAAATATGTGAGAGGTGAATTACAGAGGTGACTGCTGGTCAACAATCCATCTGTTGGTCAGTATTCCCAGCACTGGGCAGCGGACTCCATCACTCACCTTGCGCACAGGCAGAAACCTCTCTCCTTGAAACCGACAACCATCCGCCAGCTGTCCTGTCTGTATTCCGTTATCGCACCTGTTTCTTAAAATCCGTCAGAACTCAGCGGGACTCTGCTCCATACAGATAAATGTTGCTCTCGTGTATCTTGTTTCAAACTGCGTCGCTCCCTCGGAGAAAATTATGAAAAAAAGAATAACAACAATATTAATAAACTCCTCGCCGCTTCACGTCGTGAGCCTGTTTGTCCTCTGGCGACTTCTCGGGTCCGCGGTACCGCTCAGGAGGTTTAGAGGAACACCGAGCTCTGTTGATATCATCCACTTAACTCGGACCGAGAAGCCACGGCGGAGATCAGACGGAGAATCGAGCTCTCCCGGCGTCAGGGGGGAGGGAAGGGAGGGAGAGTTGAAAGTGTGAGAGGAAGCGGCAGCCTTCACAGGGATGAATGAAAGACACAAAGCGCTCTCAGCTTACACGGTGTGCGCGACAGTGTCCACGCTGAATGCTCGATTTGTTCAGTGAGTGAAAGCGAGCTCCGGTCCTCGGAGCGGGTCTCCGTTCGGTTCACCCGCGTCATTTACAGCTCCTAAACAGAGATAAGGCGCACAACATCCCCAGCGATAGCCTGACGCCGATCGTGCGCTTCTGGTTGTGTTTCTCTGATGTATCACGAACTCCTGCTGTTACTTTCACTTATTTCCTAAAGGTTGAAAATGATTCAAACCCGTCATTTGGGTGCAGCAGGTGTATCACTATAGGTGACACTTTGTTTTGTAAAGAAGCAATGGAAGTTTATTTGCGTGGGATTTATACACAAGGTAACTCAAAATTACTTTTTAAGAAAATAAAATTAAAAGGGTGAAGAAAGAGATTTAAAACAAGATATGCGTTAAAAATAATTTAAAAAATAACAAGCACGAAAGATACATTAACATGCCAAATTAAAACAAGAAAACACGGTTTTCAGATTTTGGATTTTCCATATGTTCACAGATTTCAGGTGATGATGCATAATTCTGGTTCCTGGAACACTGGGTGTTCAGATCTCTCACTTAGTCTAGATAGATACTTCAACAACTCTAAAAGACTCAGTTTAATAAATTAGAATATGCATTTCTAAGAGGCTTGTTTGTCAGATTGAACGTATGTTGTGAAAACAATACTTTTCATTAAATCCTAATTTTTTGCACAGAATGTTACTTTTTTATTGGACTGATGCAATATTAACTGGGTGTGTGTGTGTGTGGGGGGGGAATCATAATTAACGGAATTAAAGACTGTAAACCATCATCAGTCTCTGTGTTAAAGCGGCTGTAGGTAACTTTTGTATAATGTATGAGAAAGATAATCTGTGGGGCAAAAAAACCCGCAAAAACAAACAAAAAAGCTCCTGAATCCTCCCACAGGCCTTACTGCCATTTGTGGAAATACACCGGTTCCGAACAGAACCAGCCAATCAGTGCCAGACATTCCTCCTGGCTGAGCGGTGTCAATCACTCCTGTGTTCTGCTGCTTAAGCTTCCTCAAGACAAATCTACTTATTATAAGTGACTTTGGGCTTCTTTTTTTCTGAAGTCACTTGTACATTACGTGAGTCGTGGGTTGCAGTTTTTTTTGGCTTGTTTCTGAAAGTGAAGTATTTGGGCTCTAAAATAAGTGACAATAAACACGAGTTATAAAGAGACCCATTTGCACTGCCACGCTACAGACACCGTGAGTAAAACCGGCTGAAATATCCTTCGGCCTCTCCCCGTTCACACACTCCTACCCAAAGACAAAATATACTTGACACCTCATTACGTGCTGGAGCGCATCCTGCGTCGCCGCCATATTGGCTGGGTTATTTCTACTCTAGGCTGACATTGGGGGCCAGCGGGAGCAAATGCAGAGGGAGCAAATTTGTCCATATTTTATACAGCTTACGATTGCAACAACCGGCGATAGCTGCTGAAAGTAGATCATGTGGTGTAGATCACCATTTTGAGCAGAGATTGTGTTCTAAATATGAGTTTTTACGCCCTGATATCATTGCAGAAACCCAACCCATAAACCATAGTTTAATGCTTATTCATTTGTTGTCTCTGTATTTGACAAACCACGGCTGAATCATATTGCCAAATGGAGTACCCTGGAGTTACAGTGTCAGCACATGCAAGAAAGCAGCTGTGCAAAATGGTTCTTTTTCAAGCGTATTAAGCTCCTACCCCATTTGCAAGTGTAAGACACAAATGACCTGAAATTTTAAACCCTTTTCCAGGCTTTTAATAAAACAACAAAAAAAAACTGTGTATGCATGTGGATATAGACAACATGTAAAAAATATGAAGAAATTATTGTTGTTGGTGTGTACAGAAAGCTCATGTATTAGAAGTATGCGTGAGAGAGAGTGAACAAAAACAATAAATAATGAACAATAATTAATAAGTAATACAATGTCTATCTTTGTATTTCTTCATGAAAACATGTATTTATTTACACATTGTGTAAACGTTGCGAAGTGATGCGTGTATGCTTAATATATCTGTGCCCCCCCCCCCTTCCCGTCGTGTTGCCGCTTGTTTTGTCCTTGTTTTCATAGCGCTAGTTGTTTGTTTGTCTGAGAAAATCTGGCAACACCGTTAGCGTCATTCAAGCTCAAGGTTGCCAGTTGGCTGCAGCAGAGCCGAGAACCTGCTTTTTAGGAAAACTGACATTTTCTTCAGCGCCACCTGCTCAGAAAACAAAGACAGGTAAACATTTGAGCAGCATGGCAAGCTCTGCTGTTGGAGAGGAGCTGGGAGTGCTGCAGTGCAGCAAAGAGCAAGTGGGAGGAACATGTAAGGTGTGGTTGTTACATTTTTCAGGCTAAGTCCATGGTTTTCTCAAAACTCCCACCTGCAGCTGTCATCTATATAATGTGCTCCCTTTGTGAATTGAGTTACTGAAATAAATTAACTTTTTAGTAATATTCAGATTTGTTGAATATGGTTGTATTTAGGTCCAAGATCATCTTGAGTTTTGTAGAGCACAGACATAGTTTAAAAAAACTGAACAGGGATTCAAGATGGTTGGAAAATAATTTATACTTTTTGATGTTTGCCAACACTCATCCACTCAATGATATTATGGACACATTTACTTAGTGACAGTAAGGGACCCTGGTCATGTGGTTGCATAGAAATAAAAATTGTGTCATCAACATATGGTTTGATATCCTGTAACTCTTCAATTTAAGCTAGGGGAGCATATAGATGTGGAATAAAGGTGTCTCAAGAATGAATCCTTAGTGGATTACACATGTAATAATAGTCTTACTCGTCTAGCAAGCAATATCGGACCCAATTTTGCACAATATTTGATAATCCAGCCAATGTTTGCAGTGTACCTAAGTTAAAAACTATTATACAACGCTATTATCACTTAGCTCTTTAAAACTGATCAACTATAGTATTATTGACAAAACATAAAAAAAACATTAAATGGTATTGAATATACCTACTGAAGAATCTCTTTGGGTTGGCAAGGTGTGTCACGAGGTTTCGACCGTGAACTTGTTTTAAAAAAGAAAAGGGACATGGCGATGTTACCAGATAGTCTAAGTGTTAGTTAGCATCTTTTTTTTCGTTTGACTTCAAAAACTAATTTGTTCATAATGTAATGGCTGTTCGTCTGAGCCCACACATATAAATTTCATCCATTTCAATTTCAGTATCACATCCATAGGTAGGTATTAAGAATGATCTATATAAATGCTCAAATCCCATGAATAATTTAAAGTAATGCTATATTATTTCCAGATGAATTCATATTATACCCTCTTACCAGTATTTGAGCAACCTTATGCTGGATAAAAACAGTGAGTAAAAAACAACAGTAATGTCCTGACAAGTATGAATAGGAAAATGGTATTAAACATTCTGTGGAAGAAGGCTCTTTTTTGTACCTGAAAATATTGAATCTGAAATTAACAAAACTCCAAAATGGCAGATGAGAAAGAGGACACACACCTGATTTATTGCTGTGGTGTTTAGCTTTGCAGTTTATTCAATTATATTAATTCAAACAGAGAATGTTAAGTCAATGTGACGATCTTGGCACTGGAGCTGATTTTATCCACAACTCGGCACACCTGTTCTACTCCACCCTGCCTGCAATTACCCTCACTGGCTCCAGCTGTTTCCACCTCCATATAAACCCCGTCCAAATCAGTTTCCAGTGCCAGATCATCTCAAGCCAACTACCTGAGTACTTTCCAGCGTTTTCTGATTGCCTGCCCTGTTACCCGACCTTGACCCATTTTTGGATTCTGTTTTTCGCCTGACCAGGATTACCGAGCCTGCCTAACCCTTTTGTATCTCCGAGCCTGCATGTTAACCCTGGATTGGACCTGGACCTGTTTTGGATTTCCCCTTTGAAACGCTGTGCGGATCCCGTGTTCTGGAGATTACCCCCGGACCTTCTCTGGATCACACCAGGCAAGTCCCCAGCGGATCACCAGCCCATCTGACATTGTTGTATAATAGTCTTATGATCAAATCTTAATTTTTCAGGGATTTCATTAAGATAACGATTTTGTTTAAAGAGAACATTAAACTACTTTATTTCAAAGCGCAGCTCTAAAATCTGAATGTGTGCCATAAGATGTTGCATAACCAACAATAATCACAATCTCATACAGTGTCTCTCAAAATTGTACCCATACCTGTTAAATTTACAGAATTTTATGTTGTAAAAATGAGGCCAAAATAAACTTTTCCCATGTTGTGACATCCAGCTATGATGAATCAATCTGGGAACCCGATATTCAAGCCAGACCTGAAGTACGTTTTAAGAAGTTTATTGAAGAAAGTGGAGTAGATTACATGCATAAGATGACAGGCTGGATGGGTGATGAAGGTGGAGACTGATTTGACTGGATGTAGCAGACAGAACCAGACTTTACCAGGTGCAGTTTGGCAGAATCAGATTTGACCAATAGTAGCAGGCAGAACCAGACTGACCAGGAGTTGTGGGCAGAGTCAGACTTGATCCGAAGCAGCCGATGTGTCCCCAGCGAGGGCAGAGCGAAACACAAAATCCCCAGGGACCACTTGAATCCGGCAGAACACACAAGCACTACTAAAGTAGTGATGATAGCATGAAACTGAAGCATCAATACATGCTTCAAACCTGTAGCACCAGACCACTGTTTCAACGCTTGCTTCGAAGCATAAAAAAAAAATCACATGACAAATGATGTCCAAAGCAGTAACTGTTTTGCTTCCTGAATGAATCACCTGAATAGTTCATGTGACCGGATTGGACAGTTTTAAATTTGAGCGCCATAAAACATGTTAAAACGGCCGTAAGCAATGGATACTTTGTGGGTAGTAGTAAGTGTTGTTGCATTCTTGTAGGGAGTAATTATGGAACCAGTGAGGAAGAGAGGTCATTCTGATATGTGGCAACACTTCCATCTGATTCAGCAGTCCACATGCACCTCAACAACAAAGGGCACTCTGTTGATGACAATGATGTACAGATTTTGGACAGGGAGAACAGATGGTTTGAAAGAGGGGTGAAACAAGCCATCTTGGTCAAATGAGAAAAGCCATCACTAAACAGAGAGGGAGGATCGAAACGTCTTCAGAAAGAACTGAGCGAAAGTCTGGTTGCCTCTGATCAAAGCCTGTTTGCTGTTGTGATGACCCTGATAACTGAGAACTTGCACAGGCATGTTCCATATGATTGCTCCTGATAAGGTAGGTGTGTTACATATCAAAAAAGTAAGTTACTTGCCTAATGTCAGGGGCACTCCTGTTGGTTAAAGGTTTTAAATCTTATCTATACTTCCTGTTTTATTTTGTACTTATTTCTTGTCTCATTTTAAGCAACTTCACTTCTTGAGCTTCCTCCTGCAATCAGTCTCTGCCACACCCTAATGTCATCCACCTTGGGATTATGCTCCTCCTTTGTTTCTTGGCCTGGTTATTCTACACTCATGCAGCTTCCATTTGCCAGTTCGTCTTTGTCTTTTGTGTCAGGCGTTCCAGCCTTACTTTGCCTTGAAACTTAGCCTTCTAGTGTTTTTGACCCGGCTTGTATTTTGGACTTGCCTCTGCCTCTGTTTTTGGTACTTCTTCTTGGATTGGATTTTTGGTGTTTGACACTGGACTGTGTTAAATGAGCCTTGAACCTGACTCCACTGTGCTGAGTCTTGCATTTGAGTCCTCTATTCCTAAGCCGTACAACACCTATAGTAACATCTATCTTAAATATATTTCAGGCGTTGAATTTAACATATGTATAATTCTTTTTGCCATTAAGCTATAGAAGTTTTATGACATTGCATTTTTATTTACAAATGCCTTTCTCTGTTAGCCTGACGTAGTCATACTCAATTCTAGTCAGAATTTGAGTCTGATACTGCTCCATAGAGCTGTGATTATGGGGCGTGTTTCGAACGAATCACGAAAAAAAATGCCTCTGCACTCAATTGGATAGACCTAGAACCAATAAGAGCAACGGAGTGCGTGACGTATGTTAAGCGACGCATAGTTGTTGTCAACAGAACGTACAACGTTACCTACTATGTTTACAACATGGGATTCATATCACGACATTGCGAGTTATTTACTAAGTCAGACAGTCAGATGATCTCTTACCATTTGTAAGTTAGATGAACTTCGTCCACGACGATACCCATAACGTTGGCTTGAAAAACATCGGAGCCTAGCATGTCCCTCCACTTATTGTTCAGCAGCCAGGATTCCGGGCTTCCGAAAAGGAGCTGGCAACGACCGCTGGCTATATCCACCTCGTCGTTCACGCCGAGTTGCATCGCCGTGATGCCCATTTCAGTTGCTTCTTTCACTTGGTCCTCCATGAGTGCGACCAAAGGAGAAACAACAATGACCAATGGGTTTTCATTGTGTCCCATCTTCTTAGCGACCAACGGAGCCAGCTGATAAATAAAATTTTTGCCGAATCCCGTAGGAAGGATGCCAAAAACATATTTCTTTTCAACAAATGCATTGATCGCATTTCTCTGTTCCTCTTTTAAAATTAATTTGCTGTCGATATCTTCTAGAACAGACCTAATAGCAGAATCTACACATCTCAACTCTCCAGCGGCAGCCATCGTTGTTGTAAACAAATTCAACCCAAGCGCGCTTTGGTGACGTGGTTGATTACGTTACTGTTGATCCTCTGTCCATCATCATATAAAGCCCGCCCTGACAATTTGATTGGCCCGCCAGATATTGGGCGAGCATACTCGCGCTACTATTGAGCAATGCCAGACCGAACTTCCCGACCTCAAACGTTGTGGGCGGGACTAAGTTCGGAATGGCACCCAGGCTATTTCTCTGCATGTCCGGTGCTAAGTTTGTGATTCTGAGCTGAAGTTTCATGGGAATACTTCCTCCATGATTAGGCACTTCACTGCAAAGCATAAAGCAGCTGCAAATCAGGGGAACAAAACAAGTACAACTACAGTACATCAAGGCAAGCTAGATGTACTGTAGTATTATTAACCACACAAATTATTTCTTGCTTACTTTTAATTCAATGTCTTATGACAGTTTTTTTTTTTTACCACTAATTCTATTTTTATTTCTTAATGTCTCAATTTATTTGTTTTGGTGGCCCCGAAAGCAGGAGCTAGATCAGGCTCTGGTCAACATGGTGGTGAAAGACTTGCAGCCTTTCTCCATCATGGATAACAGTGGGTTCAAGGAGTTTGTGGGATTGCTGGATCCCACTTACAAACTCCCCTAAAGACAGGCTCTGAAGAACATGGTGGTTCAGAAAATATGAGGAGGAAAAGGCCAAGGCTGTTATGGAGACGCTTGAAGCTGTGTTTCTGACAGCTGATATGTGGACCTCCATTAATATGGATACATCTTTGGCTGTCACCTGCCACTATGTGGATGACGCTGTGAAGCTGGCTTCAATGTTTCTAGAAGTGGTGCCTTTTCCAGAGGCTCATACGGCCACTAACATCACTGATGTAATGAAGTCTCTCATGGAGGAATGGGGCATTGAGGCCAAAGTGACCTCAATCATAACTGATACTGGAGCTAACATGGTTGCCTCTGTCAAGAATTTAAACCTCAGACATGTTCTTTGTTCTGCTCACTCCTTAAATCTTGTTGTAAAGAAGGCTCTTGATGCAACTCCTGGCCTGGAAGACCTACACTCAAGGGCACAGAAGGTTGTGACTTTGTTTAAAACGAGCACAACCGCAAAAGGAAAAACTCAGAAGTTCAACAGCAGATGCAACAGCCACTCAAACTGGTTCAGGAAGTGGACACATGCTGGAACAGCACTGTCCTGGTGCTTCAACGTCTATTTGAAGAGAGAAAATCAGTGGGGGCAGCTCTTACAACTCTGAGAACTGATATGAGACCTCTGTCCTCTGAGGACTATGACACACTGACTGCCTTCCTGCAATTGCTTTCCTCCTATCAGGCAACAACATAATTGTCAGGGTCAAAAGTCATCCCCATGACAAAAATGCTCATGCTATACTTGCTTAATTCGATGGACAGAATAGAGCACATCACTGCAAAACAACTTGGACAAAACTTGGTTGCATTCAAGAAAACAAGTTCAATACAGCAGAGAGTCTACAATCAAGTACTGGCACAGGCAGTGGAAAAACGCCTCACAAACGCCTGATTCGATATCCAAAACCACCTGACACACCAACAGAACAGCCCTCCACAACAGCAGCAAATGCTACAAATTCATCAACGTTTAAGGACAAGACAAAACAAGAACTAAAAATTTTTGTAGTTGAAACCTTACTTTATTAAAAATAAAAACTTTATTAATAATGTTGGTCTTTCAGATGTGAACCTGTGGGAAATCTTGTCATGGTTTTTAAGTGTTTGGCCCACATGCAGACACAGACGGCAGCAAGAACAGTTAAGATGTTTTTTAAAGGCTCGACAAAGGGGAGAAGCACGCGCTGTGTGCAACAGGCGAGGTCCGAACATCAGAGCTGGACCGACTGTGGGAAGAAAGAGGATAAGTTACGGAGGATCGAACCAGAGGGAAACTTTCCAGAAGCGGCGCCGCTTACCGTTTGGAAGGGGAGACCTGTCCGGGGGAAATGAGTGACGAAAGAACTCTGAGATCGTAACTCTCTGGTGGAAGGTGGTGGCTGAGTGACAGGAGGGATGGCAGAAGTATTGCAGGCGGGGGGCCTGAACAGCACCAATGCGCACGGCAGGCAGGAGGAGCAGCTGGAAGAACCGGAGTGTGACTTTGACGAACCAGATGAGTCCAGGGAAGGGGTCTCACGCCCGGCTTGGTACCACCAAGGGAGTATGAGGGGAAGTGCCAGAGCAAAATCTGAGCGGCAGGGATTCGGATGACTAGTCCTCAGAGCACGGAGCCAACACAGGTGAGTAAATCCAAAACACGACAAAACTGTAGTAGACAGGAGACAGGTTAGTTCAAAAGCTGAGTTTCCAATACTCACGGATATGAGGCACAGGTGACAGGTCAGAGGCCTAGGCATACCACAACTGGGTAACACTCTGGCGTTTTCCAACTGTCTGAGCACTCCTTTTAAGCCAGAGATGAAGGTTGCATGATGAGCCGCAGGTGCGGACCACGCCCACCTGAACAACTGCAGCCACCTGTGAAGCAGAGTTAGAGAGCACAAAAACAGAGAACCCTGACAAATCTTAGTTAAAAATTCTTCACTGGCAAGGACGGCAAGAAATGCCACAGCCAATACGACAGCGGAGGTGCAGCGGTACCTGACTGATCCACTGCTGATAGATCAAAAGATCCACTGGCTTACTGGCTGAGCCATCAAAATGTTTATCCAGAGTCTTTTACAATGGCAAAAAGATTCTGTGCACGGCAGCATCATCTGTCCCCGGTTAGCGCGTGTTTTTAAAGTGTGGAGACAGTTTGAGCAAAAAAAGAAACCGCCTGAATCCAAAAACTCATCTCAGTTAAAAGTGTTCCCCACCACATTTTCAGCTTCTGCAATAGTTACACATGCACATCCAAATTATGCGATATTTTCCCCAAACTCCTCCGTAACACAAAAACACAATCAATCTTTATTAGCAAACAATATGATATTCTGTGTGTGTCAGCATACTTTCAAAACAAAGTTGCTCTAAAAACCAAGATAAATGCAAAACTGATTACGCACCAAGGGGGATTCGAACATTGGTAATCTACACAGCAGCCGACGATGCAAACTCTTTCACTCTTTCCAAAACAATTGGTTTAAGTAGTTCAATCCTTCACAAAAGCTTAATTTGCCCATCACTACAGTAAAGTAAACTAGTGAGGGCAGGGTGAGAACATGTCCACAAAAACAGAAAGCAGAGCAACAAAAACACTGGGGGGAAACCCCACATGCAGGTAGCAGGACAGGACGTTCTGGTAGGGAGTGGCTGGATGAAGCAGGTATATACAGGCAGAGTGACAGGTGAACAGAGTTGAGACTAAATGATTGCAGCAGCAGGTGGAGCTGGTTAAGGTGCTGAGTGGTGACTGGGAGGTGACTGAACAGATTGGATAGTGACTGGTGGCTGAGAGGACTGGAGCATGTTGTGGAATAATCAGTCAAGAAAAGTCCAAAACAAAAATAAAAATTCAAAATCATGACACCATCTTATGCAATGCAAGGGAAAAGGAAACAAATCTGCAAGCATAATAATGATAGAAAATAATAAACAAAAAATGTTTAACATAATACTTTCTTAAATCACCCTTTGATTCAATTATAGAAATATTATTATATAAAAGCCTTTGGTAGGACTCTGTCAGCATCCCACATCCCTGCTAATATTTCCCCACCTCACCTCCACATTTTCTAAATGTATCAGCCTGGGAGGGCATCTCTTGTTCATCACAATCTTCAGGCGACCCCAAAGATTACCTGTTAGATTTAGTTCTGAACTCTTCCTAGACCATTGCATGTCTTGTATTTCCCTCTGGTAGAGCTATTCTCTCGTTAATTTGGATTTATGCTTGGATACCAGCAATGCTGAAAAATTAAATCCCATTTCATCTTCAGCCAAGTGAGGGTTCTGGTTTAAAAGTGACAATCATTTGGAACTATTTATAAATTCATCCACCGTGATAAAAATCTCAGTTTCTTTTGAAGAAAAAAATATCCCCAGCGCATGATGCTGCCCCCACCATGTTTCATGGAGAGCATCGTGTTCTTTTGGTGATGCTCAGTGTTGTTTGTGTGCCATAAATCCTGCTTTAATCCCCGCTTACTTTTATCAGGCTGCAACACATCCTTCCACAAGATTTTACAGATGGGTCTTGCTTTGGAAGAAAATGCTCCTGTCTCAGAACCAGAGTTGGGTTTAATTCAAGTAAGAGTAATAAGTTGATAATTTATTAATTTATAATTAATAATGTAAGATATGACTCAAGCAATTGTAAAAAAGAAAAAAAACATTTGGTAAAAAGGCTACATAAGTACTGAGTAACCTAAAAATGATGCAATCGGCCAGGCAAAAATATTAAATCATGTATAAATTCTGGTATTTTAAAGACTAAACACACATCTATCTATCTATCTATCTATCTATCTATCTATCTATCTATCTATCTATCTATCTATCTATCTATCTATCTATCTATCTATCTATCTATCTATCTATCTATCTATCTATCTATCTATCTATCTATCTATCTATCTATCTATCTATCTATCTATCTACAGGACTGTCTCAGAAAATTAGAATATCGTGAAAAAGTATACTAGTAGGCTATTCAACTAATCACTTGAATCGTCTAATTAACTCGAAACACCTGCAAGGGTTTCCTGAGCCTTGAAAAACACTCAGCTTGGTTCAGTAAACTAAATCACAAGTATGGGGAAGACTGCTGATCTGACTGCTGTCCAGAAGACCATCATTGACACCCTCCATCAGGAGGGTAAGACACAAAAAGAAATTTCTCAAAGAGCAGGCTGTTCACAGAGTGCCGTTTCAAAGCACATTCACAAAAAGTGTGTTGGAAGGGGGAAATGTGGCAGGAAACGCTGCACAACCAAGATCTGGCACCTGCCCACAGTGCCAAAACCACCAGTAACTGGTGTACTGACCATGGCATTACTGTCCTTGATTGGCCTGCCAATTCCCCTGACCTGAACCCCATCGAGAATTTGTGGGGTATTGTGAAGAAGAAGCTGAAAGACACCAGACCCAACAATGCAAATGAGCTAAAGGCCGCTATTGAAGCATCCTGGGCATCCATAACACCTCAGCAATGCCACAGGCTGATTGCCTCCATGCCACGCCGCATTGATGCAGTAATCTGTGCAAAAGGATTCCCAACCAAGTACTGAGTGCATTAATGGACATTTTCAAATGTCTGATTTTGTTTTGCTGTTATAATTTTTTTTTTTACTTGGTCTGAGGAAATATTCTAATATTTTGAGATAGGATTTTTGAGTTTTCTTCAGCTGTACGCCATAATCAGCGATATTAAAACAATAAAAGGCTTGCGATATTTCAGTTGATTTGTAATGAATCCAGAATGTATGACATTTCATGTTTTTTAATTGCAGAAAATAAAGAACTTTATCACAATATTCAAATTTTCTGAGACAGTCCTGTATCTATCTATCTATCTATCTATCTATCTATCTATCTATCTATCTATCTATCTATCTATCTATCTATCTATCTATCTATCTATCTATCTATCTATCTATCTATCTATCTATCTATCTATCTAAACAATTACAAATCAATCCATTCAGGCAGAAGAAACACTTTTCTAAATAATGTTTTTCAGTATAAAACTCATGAATCCAATCCAGCAGTTAATGTATATACTGTAATTTAGAACAGTGCACAGGACTTCCAGTGACAATATTAACTGTTTACTGTATGTTGACCTCCAAACGGCTGAATAATCTCAGCGGATAGAAAAATAAATTAAAACAACAAAGCTTGTGTATTAACAACAAGTCTCACTTTAGCATCAACTGTAGGGGCGTCTCTTGTGCAACAGCAGTAAAACTACTCCTAAAAGTAAATTTTGTTTCTAAAGTTAATGCATTAGCTTAAAGATATAGAAAATTAAGTAGAAAAAACACGAAACGTTTAAGGTCCTTCAGTGTTCTTGTAGGCCCCTTAGCACCCCCCCCCACACACACGTAGTTTTTCTTTAATCACTAGCTATGTTTACATGCACAAAATTTCACGATTGGATTAAAATGTGTTCGTATTAAATAATCGGATTGTACCATTAATGTGGGCAACAATAAATAAATCTGATCATAATATATATATGTATATAATATATATGCACCTGGCTTTATTAGGAATATAACCACTCTGACATGCACAGTTATCAAATACCCCTAAAAAAACACAGAAGAAGAAGTACTTCTGTCTTTGCTAAACGACAGAAAATAGCAAACAAAGCAATATTATATAGCTGGACTTGCACAATGTTCCAATTACGGTTGAAATTTACCAAATAAGCAACAATTTTGAGCTCTTTTGTTTTTTCGAACATAAAGGTTGTATCAGGAGCCCCGACAGTTTTGCTTCCCGACGTATTTCCGCCACTAATCCAACATGGAAATGTTGGGCGCACATGCACACTCGGGTCAGTTTGCCACAATCGGAATAACTTGAGCCTGACAAGCGTTTATATGAACGTTGAGCGGATTATCAGTCAGCATAAACTACCCCTCTCATTCAGAATACAATTTCATTCTGACTGAGATTGAGCCGATCATCATATTCCAATTGCCGTGTTTACATTACGCATTTTTATTCCGATTGGCAGTTTATTTCCAATTACTGTTGTCTATGTAAATGTAGCTACTGATGACTGTTTTCTTTGTGCCATGTTTTAGAAATATTAGTATGGAACGTTTTGTATCTGTCTCCTGAATGATACAATTGTGGAATAAGACAATCTCTATCCTTTGCCCCCTCCTAGCAAAATATGGCTGAAAGTTAAGAATCCACATGAGGAAAAGTCATGACCATCCAACTGGACAGGTGAACTTTGTTTCAGGTTCATCAGACTGAACAGATGTGAGTGTGAGTGAACAAGAGAAGACTAAATGCTGAAAAGGAATAAGAAGCCTTTTAGGCAAAGTATTATTTTTAAGGGGGACTACACTTATGCACATTTTAACAGTTTTTTATTTCTCCCGTCAATGATTTATTTGTTTTTATTTGAACTGTACACAGTTAATGTCATATATGTGAAGGAAGTTTTGAAAATATGTGTTTTGATCTTATTTGTTAACATTACAAAATTGGCATTTCAACTGGGGTACGTAGACTTTTGAGAACCAAATAATAGCGTAAATTCATTTTGACTTGCATCCAGCATGTAAGGCAGTCATGTTCACCAAATTTAAAGCTTAGCTGATGAGAATGACATTGCCGTGCCCATTTTTATATATATTTTTTCAGTTCGATTGTACTGCTCTTTTTCAAATGTCACATTTTTTGTGCTTGTGTATGGATGTGCATTCATCCCGAGAGAATGGGTGGCTATTATACACTTTCAGGGGATGTGACAGCAGTGCTCAGGGAGGCAGCCAAACATTTTGTAGCTTAGAGAATGTACCCAGGCATGCACACACATGCACATGTGTGCACTCATAGATTCAAATACACACAAATCCACTGACAAAATTCACATTGACATGATGAAAGGGCCAATTTATCAAACCACCAGCCAAGCCAGGCCTGAGGATAGTTAGTGCCAGCATTAGTCTGGAGACAGAGGGCGGTGTGGGCTAATGTGTGGGTACATGTGTGTTTGTGTGTGTAACTTTTGGAAAAGTGGTGAAGCAAGTCTTCAAACGTAGCATGTACTTTTGCTTTTTGCTAAATTTCAAATGCATCACCTGCTGACTGTGGGTGCATGGAATGAATCTGTTGCTATTTTGGACATCGGGTGCTTTGGTGCAAAGAAGAGAAATTATCTGCATGAGTTTGTTAAAGGCAGAGAGCTAAACAGTGGGAGGTAGTAATGATACTAGGTGTAATTAAATTTCAGGATTGACAATTGCTTTCAGAACAACTGCAAATGGCCAAGCTATTCTACTGTTAGAAAGCTGCAGTGCAGAAACAAAGAACTGCTATAAAGCAGATCAATATGTATGTGTAGTGTTTCACATGGTTGGCACAGTGCAAATCATGAAAAAAAGAATATGCTTTCTCTACATCTCATTGGGAATGTGATATAAATTTCATAATCTGTCGAAAATCTCTCTTGAGCCATTTGACGTATGAACTGCAGCCGTGACATTTTCCCAAAGCTGCAAGAGAGAAGTCAGATTTCAGCAGTTTTCTGTCAGGGGCAAATCCATTCAGCTTGATTGTAAAGACTCAATCAATGATGTTTTGAGAGCGGTCTGTGTGACAGCACTCTCTTATCTGTAGATTTACCATTTATCCTTAAAGAAATGACACATGCCATTTTGTTCTATTTTCTGCACTTTTAAAATGTTTTTCCTCCATGTATGCAGGGTTTCCCCTTTGTCATCAAATTGCTAGTTTGTCTTTAGTGAGGATGGAGCTGTCCACACATCTGCTAAATCTCACTCAGCCTGAACACAAAAATCTTGACTTTCACGAGAACAGCGTCCCTTTATTGGGCAGATATGGGCTATCATGCTGAATTGAATGCTTTTCTTTTTCAGGTGAGAAGCTGACAGCAGCAATACTAACAAAGTTATGTGATTCACATTAGGCTACATTTAGCAAACAAATGTTTTGAATGGATATTTTGAAAAATGATTTTTTTTGGATGTATTTCATTCCCTATGACATTCATTATTCTCAATCTATCCCTTTTCTCAAATAACTGTGCGTTTGAATAAATCAAGTTGTTTTCATTTTTACATTTCATAGAAACAGCGTTTAAAAGAAGGATTTTGATTACCTTCTTTGGGCTGCTATCACATCATTTTCTATCTTGCAATCTACAGTGGATCAAAAAAGTATTTAGTCACCCACTGATTGTGCAAGTTCTCCTACTTAGAAAGATGAGAGAGGTCTGTAATCTTCATCATATGTACACTTCATCTATGAGAGACAAATGGGGGAAAAATGGAAATTACATTGTAGGACTGGAGGCAACCGGACTTTTGCTCAGTTCTTTCTGAAAACCTTTCGACACCTATCCACGGGTCTTTGCCAATTGTGGTGGCAGTTGGAGCGCTGCTGTTTTTAAGGACATGGAGGCCCATCCTCCTTTGCGCATTCTAAATCAAATGCAAATCAATGACCCACCCGTCACTGTCCTGGGTTGTTAGAAGCTAGTGCCATGTGTGAGTGGAGTACTTGGTCACCTGAAATAAATAAATAACCAGAACCAGAAAGTACTGAGTCAAAGTCTGGTCTCCTCCGATTTAAGCCTGTTTGCTGTTGCGATGACCTGGGTGACTGAGAATGTGCACGGGCACAATTTTTAAAGAATTCATCTGTAAATGATGGTGGAAAATAAGTATTTGGTCACTTACAAAGAAGCAAGACGGCTGGCCCTCACGGACCTGTAATTTCTTCTGTCCTTCACTCACTACCTGGCTTAATAGCACCTGTTTGAACTCGTTATAAGTACAAAAGGCACCTGTCCACAGCCTCAAACAGTCAGACTCCAATCTCAACCATGGCCAAGACCAAAGAGCTGTCGAAGGACACCAGGAACATAGACCTGCACCAGACTGGGAAGAGTGAATCTATAATAGGCAGGCAGGTTGGTGTGAATAAATCAACTGCAGGAGCAATTGTAATAAAATGAAAGACATACAAGACCATTGATAATCTCCCTCAATCTGGGGCCCCACGCAAGATCTCCTCCTGTGGGGTTAAAATTATCATGAGAACGGTGAGCAGAAATCCCAGAACTACACAAAGGGAGTGGATAAATGACCTGCAGAGAGTTGGGACTGTCGCGGTCTGCACAGTTTTTGGTTTTTGTCCTGTTTTAGCATTTCAGTATTTTTAGATTATGTTTTATTCCTTGTTTGATATCTCAGTCGTAGTTATCCTAGTTATTTTCCTTACATCGAGGTTTTCCCCTGGTCGTCCTGTGTTTCTTATATTTATTAGATTAGCCCTGTTTCAGGTCCCTTCTGTACAGTCTTTAGTTTATTCCCTGTGTCTAGTTATCCTCTGTCACATTTATTCTCTTCCTTGTTCCCCTGTTGCTCTCTCTCGCCCCCTGTTGCCACTCGCTCTCTCCTCAGTTTTTCTCCAGCTCCTTCTCCACACCTGCCATCAATTAGTCAATCAACCCCTGCCATTGTTCCATCTCTCATCCTCCTAGTATTTAAGCTCCTCTCATTCTCCCACTTGCTGCTGGTTTCTACTGTTTGCTTAATGGCGCTTTGCCCAATCGCTTCCTCGGTTGCTTCTGAGATCTACATTTTGTTTTTGCTGTGGCTCCTGCATCCTCAAGCATTTTTGTGAGTTTTCATTTTCATTAAATCCACCCATAACTTCTGACTGCCTCTGCCTCTCTGAATTTGGGTCCAACAACAACCACCACAGATTATGGCAGGGACCAAAGTAACAACGACTACCATCGTTAATGCACTACGATGAGAGGTACTCAGATCCTGCAGTGCCAGGCGTGTCCCCCTGCTTAAGCCAGTACATGTCCAGTCCCATCTGAAGTTTAACAGAGAGCATATGGATGGTCCAGAAGAGGATTGGGAGAAAATAATGTGGTCAGATGAAACCAAAATAGAACGTTTTGGCCAAAACTAAACTCGTCGTGGTTGGAGGAAGAAGAATGCTGAGGTGCATCTCAAGAACACCATACCTACTGGGACGCATGGGGTGCAAACATCATGCTTTGGGATGTTTTTCTGCAAAAGGGAAAGGATGACTGATCCGTGTTAAGGGAAGAATGAATGAGGACATGTATCGTGAGATCAGTGAGAGCATTGAAGATGGAACATGGCTGGGTCTTCCAGCATGACAATTATCCCAAACACACCGCTCGGCAACGAAGAAGTGGCTTTGTAAAAAAGCATTTCAATGTCCTGGAGTGACCTAGTCAGTCTCCTGACCTCAACCCCATAGAAGACTTGTGCAGGGAGTTGAAAGTCTGTGTTGTTAGCATTGTCCTCTTATGCTTAATGTTTGCATTACTAGCAGTAATTGTATGTCTGCCAGAATCAACTGTCATACCACCTAATGTGTGATGGTAGTCTACCATTGAAAAAGTACTCCTTTGCAGCACATAAAATAAACTTTGTTTTGCTGTGGCAAGCAATGCCTGTGCAAATAAACACACACCCATTGTCAAACTAAAAAAAGTATAATCCCACAAAAAATATAACAGTTATTGACTGCTCAGAGCTGGTTTCTCTTGTCAACTTGCTTTTTTAGAACTTATAGTTTTATATATGATATTAATATTATGCGGCATTTCAAGGCCATGATGTCTGAGCCACTTTGTTATCGCTTCACCATCATGGTGAATGACACAAGTCTATAAACTGGGCATAAATTGCTAGAGTCTCTTATAGTGACTTTTGAGCTCACTTTCTATTCATTGCAGTGCTCTTGGACAAGTATAAGACCTTTCTGTTGGCTGAGAAGTAACCTCAAAGATGGATTGCATCAGGGTGCTTCAGTCCTGGTACAACCCCTACTGATTTATTTATGCCTTTTATTAGATTATTTTCAAGATGTCAAAAAAGTAGGAAGAACTTATAACAGAAAACACCTTTTGTCCGTCCTTTGTCTTTCCTCTCTGGCTTTAAGTGACTTCTTAATGCTTTTCCTGTCACAATGCGGATTTAGTGGCTGGCCACACTTGGACATTCTGAAGTTCAATTGCTCAATTATTAAGAGTGTGATGATCTGGAAGACTGGACTTTCAAGTGCAATTTTAGCATAAATGCCCATGCATATGAATCTATTTTGTTGCCAGGCAAAGGAGGCGATATTTTTTGGAGTTAACCATTGTTAATAGAAAAATGTAGTGAGTTTAAATATGCACCTCTTTTGTGGTAGTTGGTCCAATGAGACTGGTTTAATGATTTCAACTGGACTCTTTCACAGCTTCATTTTAAATTGTGTGGATAAAATGGCTATTAGCAGATGATTGTATCTTGGACTAAATTAGAGTAAAAAATTAGTTTTAGCTTGAAAGTAAACTTTTCTAGCCTCATAAGATTGGCCACAAAATGTTTGCCCAGATAGAAGCTGCAAAATGTCCAAATCACAAGGTTCGTGTCCTCACTAAGATTTTTGGCAATGAATATGTAGAAGTTACTCCCAGACAGGTAAATGTAAGCAATGCATGAGTGTGTGAAGTTGTCTTCTTTGCCTCCAATCTTTGATCTGCTCTTGGGTCTGGGCTGCTAGGGATACTGGATCGGTCAGCTCAATATCAAGCCAGGGTTGAGATCTGTCTGCTGGCACTAGAATTTGGGGCAAGCCAAGTGAGGTGAATTACCAGTTATAGTTTGTAAATAAGCAGTGCTGCCTCAGAGAACCACTTTCCCCAAGTCAGATCAGGTCAGGTCAGTGGCCCAGTTAGAGGAGTGTATTTATAAGGAAAGAGTTCAAGAATGTCATGGGTGGGGGCCCAATAACCCCACAGGGTTATTGATGAGCATGGCTCTAAAGTTCTGAACAATAAATTGTTTATTGGTAACAGGTGAGAGGAAATCCAGTGAGAGATTTAATTTCGGGGGCATCAGCAACTCCAGGCATTACAGCTCAGATCACTTACAAACAGCCCTATATAAAGGACAGCTGACACTGAGATTGCACAGAGGGAGCTAAATCAAAATTAATGTGAACTTGTTACCCCGTCTGCCTACAAGTCAAGAAAGAAGGAGCCAGAAGAACTGTTAAATGATCTGTCTAGCAACTGTTCCAAGATAGTTCACGTTGTTTGTGTGATTAATAGTGTTTTCCTCTAATGTCCTATGTTAATTGAATCAAAGCTATAGACTTAAGTGTAAAAATGTCAAGTATGTGCATTGTTTGTACATACAAACATACATACACACACACACATATATATATATATATATATATATATATATATATATATATATATATATATATATATATATATATATATATATATATATATATATGTATATATATATGTGTATATATATATATATATATGTATATATATATGTGTATGTGTGTGTGTGTGTATGTATATCTTGTATATCTTGCATGTATTAGGACACCCCAAGAATCCACTTACTGGGTTTGAGTGATCTCATCTAGTGTGAAATTAGTTTATGGTGAGGTGACAGACTGATCTATGTCACCCTCAGAGTACAAACTGGATCCTTGTCATCAGATGTCTGGCACAGTATTTTCAGTGTCTGCAGGACATGCATCAGATTCAATCATATCACGTCACTGATATGTTTTAAAGAAACTCCTATGATGTTTGTGAGTCTGTTACATCTAAGTTTTATCCTTTGAATACAAGAAGGACACAACATTTACATCTCACAAGAACATTTAGGTGAAACCAGCTTTTTTGTTTTTCTAAATAATTTTCTTGTTTTTCAAAAAACTGCATGTATAAAGCTGCTTCACAAAATTACAATTCTGTGATTAGTTGGCCTGCTGGTTTCAGAACATATGTTTTGGTTGACCTGTGCATGGTTTTAATGAATCCGACCACAAAGCTATTTGATCTACCTTACTTTTGACCTTGTTGCCTGTCGTAGTTAGCTACCGCCATCTAGCGGAGATAAATATATCATGCAGTTCCTCGTGTCCACTCAAAAACAGGTTGCGTGTTATACTGCATTTTTTAGATAACTGAAAAACTAAATAAAGAAAACGATATCGTACTTTTGTGTTTAATTCATTTAAATTCAGTTAATTCATAGAGCAAATCATAAATTACCCTAGGATTACCTCATCAAGCAAGTCTAATTAAAATCCACATGTTCCTTTTTTGCCATAACAGTTTCAATCAAATGTTCAAATTAACTCAGATTAAATGGATTATTTAAACAAAAAATCACCAATTTATACAAAATAAAACTTTTTAAAGAAAACAAGCAGATTGCTTTCAATCTTCTCTCCTGTGAGCAGTCACTGAGCGACAGTAGACAAGAAAAAGAAAATAAGTTTAACAGTAATAAACTTAAAATAGAAACATATTTAGGATCATCAACCATCTACCTCAAGTGCTGAGGGTTAAGAGGACAGGAAGCCAATAGACAAACACAAACACAAACTATTGGCAATTGGTAAATTTTAATAAGCACAACGTTGAAGACATTGTTTCAGAATAACATCCTAAGTAAAAGGGAGCAGTGAAGAAAATATCCTCAGTTCATCTGATTTAACAGCAGTCTAGGCCCATAGCAGCATAACTAAATGCATTAGTTATTCAAGCCAGTCAATCATCCATTTTCTATACATGTTAATCTTGTTCACTGTTACAAGGTTAGTAGATGGTTAAAGGTCAAGGGTTCCTGGTGAAAACTCTTAATGGTCATTCATGCATTTTGCCTAAAATGGATGATAAAAATATGTAGCTTTAAGCATAGTATTAAAATTAGATTGTCTGCCCCCTAATACGCCAGTTCATCAAGTGGGGAGCCTGACTACATAATGTTCTGCCTCTCCTGTTACTTTTGGATCTTTTCTTTAGATAGGGACAATTAAATAAACATCAAGGCAAGTCAAGTTCTTTACTTTTCAGTAAAAAGACAATAAGACAATTCAAAGTGCTGCACATGAACAAAACAAAAAGCAAACAGAGCAAAGACAGCATTACAGAGACAGGAAAAACATTGCAGAGGCAAGCACATTGCATTGGAACAGCAGCAGCTGGTCTGATACAGTATAAGACAAGTTGGACTACGAACTTCAATATCTTCAATATCAATGGTTAAAGGGAATTCTAAACAAATACGTTTTTAGTCTTAATTTAAAGGTGCTGAGTGAGGAGCTTATAGCAACAGTTAGTGCAGGTAGTCGTGATACTTTACTCTATTGTGTTAACCGTTTAATTAGCAGAATACTTCAGTTTACAGGAGCATGGATTTTTACAGCAGTTTATGGGCTGCTTTCAAAATAAAAACGTGCGCTAGAGAAGTGCTGTTTTCCACATCTAACCAGACAAAACATATTTTTTAAAAGTATGGCTCTAGCATGCTGTCTAACATGTGACCTGTCCATAGTGACCTTGGGTAGCATGTTAGATGGGATGTTAGAGTTTATTCAATGTGTTCAAAATCATACTTGCACTGTTTATTTAATCCATACAATTTTAAACCTCTTTAAAAGAATATTGTGATGAACTGGATCAAATGCAGCGAAGAGATCTACAATGAGAAAATACTGATGTGTGTGTGTCCTATTGGCTGCTCCCTTAGGGGTCGCCACAGTAAGTTAGTACAATTTGCAAACAGACTTGGCAGAGTTTTTACACCCTTCTGATGCAACTGCTATTCAAATCCAAGTCCCCCATATTAAAGATATAGCCTTACTGTATTTAACCACAAAGGTGCTACAAAATAAGAAAACAGATAAACTTTAGGTCTGTTAACTGAGGTCATATGATTAGTCACATTCAACATAACTCCTACTGTGCTGCAAAGATCTCTAAAACTGGACTGGAACTTCTTCAGCTATTTATTTGTGTAAATAACAATAGAGGTTAGTTGCAGCACTTTTTTTTCAAGTAACGTCTCAGAGAAACTTTAGATTGGATGCAAGTCTATACTTTTCTAACAATAATGGATTAATTATTTTTTAAGTAGACTAACTACTGTACCTTTAAAAAGGCTGAGGTTTATATAGGTTCTCAAATGGGAGACAGATCAGACCCAAAGTCTTATTTCAAGACAAAAAAACAAAACAGCTACATCATTTTGGTTTGAAAACAGTCCAGAGTTTATGGTTTAGAGAAGATATGGTTGTTTTAACAAGGAATGCTCCAATGTATGAAAGTAGTTAAAACACATATCGGACTGCCACCAGTTGTTTTGTTTTTCTACTTTATTTATTAATTTTCAACAGCACATTCTTTACAGCATTCAAGTTTTGTACAATGCTGTTAATTTTAATATACAAACCCACACATAAAACAGAAAAAAATCATACACACATACAAAAACAAACAAGCAAACATACTCATAAAATATAATGATAAAGTAAAATACAAAAATCTATTCAGTTTACAGCTAACTACAACATTATAGCATTTATTTGGTTGTGATGAGGTACTCATCCTGAACGTTTCCATGTATTGTAAAATTGTAAAAATGGCTGCCATGCCTTGACAAATTTAGCAGTTGAACCTGTTAATATACATCTCATCTTTTCTAGATGCAGAAACCTCATGAGCTCTGCAAGCCATTGTATAGGAGGGGCCTCTTGTTTCCACCTCAAAAGTATAAGACGTCTCGCAATCAGTGTAGCAAAAGCTATTGTATTTGAATTTTGTTTGGAATGTAAAACATCTGGAGGTTTTACTCCAAACATATCAGTTAGAGTGGAAGGGCCAAATTTAACGTCGTATACTTCTGAAAGGTTACTGAATATAGAAGTCCAATAGATATTAATTTTAGAGCATGCCCAGAAAGTGTGAATAAGTGAACCCCTTTCTGCCTTGCATCGGTTACACCGGGGATCAGTCCCTGGATAAAACTTAGCCAGCTTTTCTTGCAGGACCTTGAATTGAAGGAGCCCATGTCTGGCGCATATAGAAGAAGAGTGCACCCTACGAAGAACAGATTGCCAGAGCTCAGCTGTTAATGTAACATCTTTCTCCCAATGTGACTCAATAATGGAAAGGGAGGGAGATTGTAGACCTAATAGTATAGTATAGATCTCTTTAGTTGCCTCCCTCTTATGAATGTTTATACCTACGATTTTATCCAGAGTTGTTTCCTCAGGTAATTCAGGAAATAAGGGATATCTATTCTTCTCAAAATACTGCAGTTGCAAATAGCGGAAAAATGTGTACGCGGGATATTAAACTGTTCCATAAGCTCTGTAAATGATGTAAATGTCCCATCATTGAAAAGGTGTTTAACTTTATTTATGCCACCAGTTGTTGTAATAAAAGTAATTTTGTTATGGCTTAATTTTATCATGTTATTATTACTACAGAAAATTACAGGAAAATAGAATGACAGATTTAGGCCATAAAAGTCAATACATTTCTTTTAATGGAATAACATTTTATTTAATAAGAAAAACACAGGAGTCTGTTTGCATCCTCACATCACTGACTTGGCAATATCTGTCTACTTTCTTTGGGAAAAGATCTCCAAAACAGAACTCTTGCTTTGCCACCACAAAATATTTATTTTCTTTTGATGCTTTGGATGTTTATTTGTTTTCCCTTTGATGCTGAAAAATTAAACCCATCTTGATCCTTTACTTTAAAACAGACATCTAAAAGGTTTGGGCCAAAACTGACAGGTAATAGGAACTGTTAATAACATCATACACCTTTACAAAAACAAACCCTGGAGCACGATGCTGCCACCACGATCTTTTATTTAGAGTATAGGGTTCCTTCAGTTTTATCAATGCAAAAGATTTGAGTTTGTTTTCACCAGACAGTGTGCTACATATTAGGATATTTTTGCGAGGCTTGGATGTTTTCTTACCTTCTTTCTTTCATTTATTTATTTATTATTTATTTTTTTGTTCATCAATCGACAGACAGACAGACAGACAGACAGACAGATAGATAGATAGATAGATAGATAGATAGATAGATAGATAGATGGCGAGTTTTGCCCCTCTTGTCCCATATTTTTTCCACTGGTTGGTGACAGCCTTTAATGTGCAATGTTACAATTTTGCAACATTTTTGTACTCCTCTCCTAATTCATACCTCTGTCCAGTAATATATTTAGTAAGTTATGGCTTTAGGTAAAGGATATATTTGAGCAAATTTCAGGGAAATCCGAATGGGACAGCTGAAATTTATTTTGAGTTGATTAGATTCTTAGGAACCCTGCAAAACATGTGTGAACTCAAGAAGACTGAATGTTAGACCTACATTGAATAGGTGTGCACATTTTTTTCTAATATTGTGTCGTTTCATATGGTTCAATAACTGTGTAAAAGGTTCTGAAATTATTTACCTGATTTTAGGTCTCTAAAACTTGGCATTTCAACAAGGATCTGTACACTTTTGACCGCCACAGTGGATTGTGCTGATTTGTTGTAGGGTGAATTTAGAGGCAACAGATGGCGCTAAACTATTGATTTATATTCTTCACAGTCTGAGAAAAAGTGCGAATGGAAGAACATAAAGGGGGTGGGGGCTTATGTTCTCCCATTTAAGTGAAAACCTCAGTGGTTTTTAATTCTGAAAGCTTCTATTTAACCCTGCATTAATTAAATTCTTGTTAAATTGAGTTTACACATTGAAACTGCGTTTTTGTTACTGAGATCATATTGAATTTCTTACTCTATCTTTTCCATGTGGTTGCCCATAATTGTATCCAAATGACTCAGTCTTCATCCCACATGTCCTCTAGTAATTAAAAAGCCTGTGCTGACTTGATGTGCATTTGCTACTGCTTGTGTGTGTGTGTGTGTGTGTGTGTGTGTGTGTGTGTGTGTGTGTGTGTGTGTGAACAATCTGCAGTATATGAATAATGCATGTCTCTTTATCTTTTTCTGTTTGATGAACAGACTCCTGCTGTGTGTCAGCTCTGTTCTTATCCATACAGACTCTCTGCCACAATAACTTGTGTGAATCCTAATTTATGTCATTATATTTTTACTTTAAAGTTAGGATCATTTTAATTCCTTCAACTTCTTTTTTATTTCACTTCGTTTTCAAGCAGATCTTATCGAGAGACTCCATGTGTCTGTCAGCAAAAATGTGAACTAGAAGAGCAAATATTCTAGTTTGCAAGCAGCTACAGTATATCATGTTTTCATGTTGATTTTGCCTTTACTCTCTCCATTTTAATTTGCTAATATTTTGAACTTCAAGCAGCACTAAGTTCCTGAGAACTTCAATTCCCTGAGTATCCATGATCCACAAATGGCTTTATTCTAAATCCCCCGAAATCCTTTACAACCACTGGCATGAATGTAACCCAGTCCAACAAGCTGTTATTCTCCTTCTTCAAAACAAAAGAGATTTAGCTTTCCAGCTAACAAGGCTGAACTTGTGTTCTTGTGGTTGTAACAGAACAAAAACAATTGGGGACACTTTGTGATGCAGGATCTATGTGTAACCACATTTTCTCTATTGCTGAGAACTGGGTGCTGTTTGTGTGCTTTTTAGCTTTCTTTATTTAAATATGTGTTATTATGACTTACATTCTTACTATTCGTCTTCAGTACTACATCGTTCTGGTGAAAAATGTTAATTTATTGTAAAGTGACTAATAACTCATGCCAGAACGCCTCAGAACAGTCACTTCTTTGTGTTAGAAGATAAACTATTTTATGTAAATCAACACTATACAAATAAAAAGTAAGTAAGGTTTTGTAACAATGCTGTTAACACACATTCCATCATGATTCCACAACATGGACTGCTTTCATGGTGTTCCACCACCCTTCCTGCTAAAACTAAAGATTGCCAGTCAGGTCAGAATCTTAACACAAAACCATAAAATGCACATGTAGTCCTTTGACTCATTACACTGAATGGATCTAAGTTAAACCTTATGTCTGAGTATACTTTTTGATGTTATTAACTTTGCTTTTAAGCACAGGATGTGACATATTCAGCAGGATGTGTCAGCAGAAGCCCAAATCTATTTGAAGAAGCAAGGCTACAGGGTAAAAATATTAATGTCCCAAAATGTCTTGTTTTTACATCAGGAATTTTGTACAACCTAAAATCCCCATTGGTCACATCTTCCCCTTGCTCCTGAAGCTTATCAGCAAACAACCGTACCACCCATAAAATGTAATAGTACATTGTAAGATGTGGCTTTTAAATGTCATCAAAGAAAATGACCTGTTTAGGCTTCTCTACCTCCATGGGTAATAGACCTCTTGTGTTCGCATGAAACATGTATTATCAGCAAACTCAGTAAGAGTTTATTTCAAACATATTTGGGATATAAAAAATGAATTAGGAAAAAATAAAATTACATGTAGAATCAACAGCAATTTCATATTATACAAAGGTTAGCAGTTTAACGTTACAGTCATTTATTTTCTCCTTGTCTGGCTATTTTCTGCCAAGACATGACTCACAGCTGTGCCAACATGGTTCTCCTGGATTTGTGTGTTTTTTGTGTTCGGCCCTCTCCGTACGACCCCTGTGGGTTGGTGATTTATGTCTCTCGGGTGGATGTACAGTTCCTGAGGAAAAAAAAAAAATCTCTGCTAATACAAATCTGCAATGCCACTTTTTGTGTATCTGTTATGCTTCAGTGTTGCTTTCCAAGTAAGTGTGGATGTAAGGTGTCCTGGGAAAAGGCCTTCCTTCTCACAGTGTTGCACTGTACATCCATCACAGCTGTTGATAACATGCTGTTTGTTTTATCACACACAGAGATCCATTATGCAACAGGCTTCTGACCACACCAGCAGACTTCGTTGGCAGCTGCTGTCCATCTTGTTTTCTCATATTTGGCTCAGCTCCTGAGTGTCTGCTCTCAGGTCACTAAGAGACTCATAAGGGGCTTGGTTCATACAAATTGGCATATTGCATGCTTAGTTATTTCTGAGTGTTCTTTTTTGTAATAAAACAGCTTTCATTCTTAATGTAGTGTTTGGAACAACGTTTGGTTAAAGATATCTTTATCCAAACATTGTTCCAAAGGATACAAGGAAAGATACAAGGAAGGGGTGGGGATGAGTTTTATGAGATGTTGAAATTACCTCGTTTCAATGAGACACAGTTTAACGATTAATACAGTGCCTTGCAGAAGTATTCACATTTATTGAACCTCTTGACATTTTGTCACGTTACAAATTTAGTGTCACGTTGCAATTTTATTGGGAATTGATGTGATAGAGCAACACAAATTAGTCTATTTTTCCTGAAAAGGAGGGCAAATAGTAACCTATTTTCTTATTACCTATTTAAATCTAAAACATGGGATGTTTATTTTTATTCAGCCTTCTTTACTGTAATACCCCTAAATAAAATCCAGTGCAACCAGATGCCTTTAGAAGTCATTCAGTTTGTTAACAAGGTCCTCATGGGTGTAATTTAATCTCAGAAATGAAAGAGAAACAGTATGGCAGAGACAGAGACCTCCTAATGCAAGACTGCCCACCTGAATGGACAGGCTGGGCTAGAAAAGCGGCAAAGAGACCCATGTTAACTTTGGAATAGCTTCAGAGATTCAAACATCAGGTTAGAGAATGTTTAAAAAAACATAAACACTTCTTATCCACCCCACATATCTGGCATTTATGGAAGAGGGACATGAAAAAAAAGAAGCTAATGTTAACCCACTAATGCCTGAATTCATATCCAAATGTTTAAAAAAACATATATTACGCCTAGAATCAAGTAGTAATTTAGGTATGATGCAAATTAGAGACATTAGACAGATAAGGAATAAACAAAAATTCTACTCAATTATTTTGTAAAATAATTTATTGATGCTGCTGTTACTAAAACAGGACTTTGAAATTAAGTGATACATTATCCATTGGACACCCAATGGTTTGTCATCATCATGCTGTTTCAGATACTGTTAATTACTGTATAATAACCAATTTCCATGGGCATATCCCCTTATCTGTAAAAAGAAAACCATGTATTCATATGTATAATTATGTATGTAATCATACATACACATTTATTTGTCATCTAAAGTAATTTAATTCAGTGTTGCATGCTAGAAATATATACACATGATTTTCAATTTGTAAAACATTACCAAAATGTTATTATTAAACAGATACTACTAATTTGCATTTCATTATTAATAAATGTTGCAAAAGGCACCAAACCAAAAATTACAGCAGACATAAATAAGCGGTTATAATTTTCTTTACTCCACAACCTACCTGTGATTTAGACAATTTACCCAGTTTATTACCCACAATCTATGCTGCGTGCCAAGTGTGCTCTTCTGCTTTCATGAACCAGATATAGTTCACACTCTGACCAGTATGTTTTATTATTCAGATCACTCGTAGCTGAGCTTTACAGACAGGTAATCTTCCTGGGGCCCCTATTTAAAACATACAGATACAAAAATATTGTCAATTAAAAATATAAAAAAACATGTATTCAATACAAACACATTTCAATACAATTTTGACAGAGATTACAATTTATACACATATCTGTCCACAACCTGCATTTAAGTTTTAGTCGGAAAACTGGGTCGGCCTTTCTGGTACAGCACTCGACTGGTTTAAATTCTACTTGAAAGACAGGGCGTTTTTTGTGTTGGACGATATAGAAAAAAAGCAAATGGATAAATTAGAAATCATATTGGTCGATGTTGATAATTATCAAGAAATTCAAAACATATTTTAAGAGCATCCATGGGCAGTCTATGCTGTTGCTTAGCACCCTATTTTAGATACAGAACACAAACACTGAATTGAAACTCAACCCTTTATTACACCAATTTTTTACCAAAACTACAAGTTTCTACAAAAGAAAAAAAAAAACTCATGCTCCCTGAACTCTTAGAAGGGGTGGAGCTTGGTGACAGAGCGTTTCTGGGTCTGTGTTTGTGATTGGTTGGGAGGATGTAGAGTCTGTAACATTAATCTACATTGCTAGAATGCAAAATGAAGGATAACTGTTATTCCATTGAACTTTTTATTGACCCTATTTTTTTCTACCATTGATATACGTCTATCTATCGATATATATATATATTGTTATTTAATTATCGTCCAGCCCTAGTCAGTAGGTAACTTTATATCAGAGACCACAAAAAACACATGCAGGGTTCCCTTAGGGTCCATCTTGGGTCCTCTCCTATTAGATATCTACATGCTCCCTCTAGCTCAGATATTAAAAAACAACACAAGTTACCATAACTATGCAGACGACACACAGCTCTACATCACGATGTCACCAGGTGACTATGAACCTGTAATGGACTAGAATCTTGAGACCCGATAATTCAGTCAACAGAGGAATGAAATTTTGAAAATGTTTAAAGGAACGGGTGTTGCTGGAAATGGAACTGACTGAAGCAATCTCTGGAACCACTGTGGGGGAAAAGACAGGGCTAGTGGCCAAGAACAACTCAATGAAAATGTGAGAAGACTGAACAAAAGCCACTAACCTTATCAGAATGCGGGAGGTTGCGCTGGTTCTGAGAGAGTGATCCAGCGGATCCATCTGGGTGATTTATACAATTTAGGATGCATGGGATCCCCGAAAATCCTGAAATGGCTAACCCTCTTACCTATCTTCTTGATGCCATCCCGAAGGGGTTCCCGGAGCTGGGTTCAGTTGAAATCCTGCGGGTGCATTGAGTGGGTTCAACGAGGATAGACGCCAACCATAAGCCCATTCCGTGTACCCTTCTGCTGAAACAGCTGAGTATAACCATATGATTCTCTATTGTTTTAAATTAACCAACGAAGAACAACAGATTTTTAAGTTTTAATATTTTCCCGAGTAGATAACAAAGAAGCCAGTGCTTGATCCTGAACCTTCAGACACCCCAGTTTTAAATGAATATTTTTATACTAGCTCTAAAAGAGCAGCTTTTAGACACATGTGCAGACCTATTTTGCATCATTTGCAGTTGCTCTATAGCTTTTCTCTTAACATTGGCTCAGATAATCTGACAATAGTGTAGTTGAGAAATGATTAGAGATCTGAAAACAATCTTCACCAAATTAGCTGAAAGGTACAGATGACATCTTCTTACTGCAGCTAAAGATTTTCCTGCTTTTTTGTAATAAATTCAATATCTTGACCAAGACAATTTGTTGTCCAGATACACACCTTAAAGTTTAGCCTCTGTTACTTGCTCTATAGATGTGTTGTTTCTAAAAAAAATAATAATTGTGGGAACTTGTGAGATTTATTTAAACCAAACACTGTACTTGTTTTAGATGTGTTTAATTTATTATTTAAAACCCAGCTCTTTAACTCTTCATGTAAGACTGAAGACAGCTCTGATATTCATTTGTCAGATGCATAGACTGTTGTATCATCTGTATACATATTTAATTATGCTTGTTTCAGTACTAATGGTATATCATTTGTAAAGATGGCATACAATGGTGGACCAAAGGAGCTCCATTGCGGAATACCACAGCCTGTTGACTCACTTTCTGAAAATACTACCATTAAGATAAACATTTTGTGACCTGTCAGACAGGTAACTGCTCAACCAGGTAAGTGTAAATAATTGAAATGCATACACTCTGACCAATATATGGTGGCAAAATACTTCTAATAAGATGTATGGTATGTGGCTGTCATGGCGGATAACAGGTCTTATGGTTATTTGCAACACAAGTCCTAAAGTGGTTGAAAAGAAAGCCGTAAGAAATTCCATTTGTAGTTCCCTCAAACCTTGAAGAGCACCCAACAAACATGTTAAAGAAGACGTACCTGCCTACATGTGAAACACTGTGCGATAAAGAACTAACAGTGTAATATATGATGCTGGAGAACCCAATATTCAACCAAACACAGAGTTACGATTTAAAAGGTTTATTGAATGGGATGAACTGTGGCAGGTGAGGCAGGCAAGCAGAATTAGACTTGACAGATGAATAATGGCTGAAGGTGCAGGCAGGGATGAGCAGGAGACCAGAAGATGCAGGTAATGACAGGCCAGAACAGGCCATGTGGACCGGGGAACCATCAGAACGGGCAGAGCAAGCGGCTGGAAGTCACGGGGAAACAGGCAGACTTGTGCAACACGATTACACAGGCAACTTTCATCAAGAAGGGAACAGAAGAGTCCAGCTGGCAGAGCACACAGGAACTGGTAAAGTCAAAGCACATCACACGAGACAAGATGAGATGAGACGTTCTGGCAGGGATGAGTTGGCTGAGGCAGGTATATGTAGACAGTTGAACAGGTGAGCCAAGTTGACTGTAATTAGTTGCAACAGGTGGAGCTGATCTAGACCAGAGTGGTGGCTGGAGGGAGACTGAGCTGATTGGATGATGGCTTATCCAAGAAAAGTCCAAAATAAACAAACAAGAACCTAAATCATGACACACTGCACATTACCCTGAACACACCTGTTGTGAAATCAGACAACAGAAAAACAACATAAGATCTGACTCTAAGGCCACAATAAATGTAAGAGACTGCTGCAGTAAACACTCCCAAGTGACTGTTCTCACAGCAGGGGGCCCACTGTATAAAGCCCTGGCCACGCTACAATCGCTCTCTTTTCGCCCACCTCTCATCTTCCTCTGCGGAGGACCCGAACAGAGTTGGGACACCTGCTGTCTTGATTAACGGAGACTCATAAGCAGCAACAGTCACAGACACAGGGAAAGATTCAAAAGGTTTATTTAGAAATGTGTAACGGGGGATGATGGCTTAAGCTGAGACTCTGGGTATGGCAACTGGTCTGGCTTCTGTAAGGCAAGGCGGTGGGTGGATGTTACAGGAGATAATAACCTTAGTGTAGCAGCGGTGTCTTACTCAGTTTGAGGATCGGGTAATCCAAGGAAGGGATAAGTGTGTCCAGAAGCAGAGGTTGGCGGTGGCAGTGTAATTGGTAATGCTCTTTCTTATGGAGCAACTGAACACTGGAAGGTGGACAGGCTGGAGAAGGTGAGGCTTACTCTGGGGTTGCAATGGCCGGTAATCATGGAGGATGACAATTATCACCTGGAAGCGGTCGACAACAGCAGGGGGTTCAGGAATCCGGAGAAGACCATGCTTGGGGACGGTAAGGAAAAGATAAGGAGAGGTAAAGCAAGAGAGGGATTAAGATGCATCAAGTGGTGCACAAGGAGGCCTGGTTATCACTTAGTGAGTTAACCAACTGGCGCTTGCTGTCAGGAACACCTACCCCCTTTTATCTAACTCTTGATTGCCTCTTAACAAGCTGCACCCATCTACTGGGCTAATGAAACTAGCCTAGTAGATAGGATTTGTTGATTAAAGTATGATGTTAATTCCGATGGACAACATTCTATAGTGGTGTTCGCTGGATGTTCATTTTATTTCTGTTAATAAATTTTTATACTGAAGAGAAGTTGTTACTCATTGTATTCCATATGTGTGCAGAGTTTGCTGTTAAAAGAATGCCAGTACTCAAATCACCCTTTCAACTATTTTCCTAATATCAGCTGCTTGGGCTGATATTCACTGGACAATATCTAACAGACTGAGGATCTAAAATTAAATAACTTAAAGGTATACTATGCAACCGGGATTGATTTTCCAGCGAGGCTCCCCCCAGAGGGCGAAAGTAAAAGTGCACTGTCGTAAATATGCTCAGCTGTTCTACTGGTTTTTCCGTCAAACCAGGCGCGGTTGTTTTGAGCTTAGCAGATAGGCGAACGCAACGAATACTGTTGTGGATGGGCCTCCCCACAACGTAATGATTTGCACTAAGTCCTTCAAAAATTCTAAGTTCTTGGTAAGGCAGTTAAAAATATCAAACAGTAGTCAAAAAGTGAACAAAGGTAGCTGAGTCTCAGTCCAGGGTGGTTTATTGCAACAACACAAGACAACCACACGTGAGATGTGCTCCGGACAACATCATCTGACAACATACAGAAAGCGGTCGGTTTAAATACATTCTCTGGATCTTTGAGCTCCTCCTGTGAGCCACTCCTTTTTTACATAATTTCCATTGTTTTTTCCACGGATATCTTTGTTAATTTTTTACCTATCAGTGGAAACTTTTATGGGGCGTGCTTTTTTTAAAACAAGGTTACACATCACAGCTCCTCCCAATCATGGCCCCTGCTCATTTCCATATGGTTACACGTCATTACCTTTTCGGACTTGGACCTTGCATTTTCTGTGTTCATTTTGGAGTCTTTCATGTTCTGCTTTACATTGCAAATGGCTTGCCCTTTTGACCCAGAGGTTTTTCAATTTCCCCTGGTAAATTGGTAAATTCCATTGACCCCCTAATTCTTATTCTGGGCTTGTTGCATGACACACACACATGTTTCTTAGGTGAATGTTTACAGCACCCCTTATATCAATTGTGATAAGACTATATTTATTATAAGATATTCATTGTGAGATATTAATCCACTACAATACAAAAGTCGAAAAAACGGCAGTACAAACAATGACTAACACAGTGAAAGTAAGAACATGCACACAGAGAGAGAGAAACCATTCCAATGCAGTGTTTCCCCTAGGAATTTGCTTACCGGACGACCGGCGGAGCGGAGCTGGGTGGGGGGGAGAGAGAGAGACAAGCTGTGCGCCGATGACCCGCGGAGCGGAGACAAGCTTTGCGCGACCGGCGGAGTGGGGGGAGACAAGCTTTGCGCCAATGTCCAGCGGAGCGGAGCGGGGAGCAGGGGGGGGAGACAAGCTTTGCGCCGATGACCCGCAGAGCGGAGCGGGGGGAGACAAGCTTTGCGCGACCGGCGGAGCGTGGGGAGACAAGCTTTGCGCGCATATCGAGTTAGTTTTTTTTTTTTTTTTTTTTTGGAATGTTGGGAGGCGGTAGCGTGAGGGAAACCCTACAATGTTACTTACAATCGCATCAGCAGAAACGAGAGGTCCGCGTCAGCCTTGCAGCCTTCTCTTTCTTTTAGCTCTCGCCATTCGGAAAAAGCTTGCCCGATGTTCACCCGTGTACGACTCCTCTTTCTGTCCACAGCCCTTTTCCTCTTTCTTGCCTGCTCCAACATGGGCTTTCTCTGTTTTATCGCCGGTTCCGCCATGATAACTGCACAGATATCGCCACTGCGCTAGCAACAAACATGTTCTCGCCGTAAAGCAAGACCGACTCTCGCGATCTTGCACGAGATTCTGAGCCTGTGGGCGCGGGCCGAGGGCTCCTGCAGTTGCAAGTGCGGTATTTCCCCCACAGACCACCAGGGCGGCCAAGAAAACCTTTGTTCAACCTGAAATGACTCATTTAATCATCCAAAACGGTATGGAACACATTAATTAACTGAAATTTGTTGCATAGTATACCTTTAAAAATATGCGTAATGGCACAATACACCATACATTGAAACATGGTGGTGGCATCATCATACTTTGGGTATGCTTTTTTGTCAGCAGGGAAAGGAAAACTGGTCAGAGTCATTGAGGAAAATGTAGAGCCTAAATACAGAACCTAATTGAAGCTAAAAAAAAAAAAAAAAAAAACTTGAGACTGGGGTGCAGATTAACCTCCAGTGGGAAAATAACCCTAAACCAATGCAGGTACAATGAAATGGTTCACACACACACACACACACACACACACACACACACACACACACACACACACACACACACACACACACACACACACACACACACACACACACACACACACACACACACACACACACATCCATAGACACTAACAGATTCCAATCACAGACTGGTGAAAGACATGAATTCACAGTTTAGTTCTCTTCTGTTTCCATTGATTTTAGGAAACCATATGGAAGCAACTGCAATAATTTACATTCTTTTGAAATGTCTGTTGGGTGCCAAATGTAATAAATGAATGAATCATTAGATATTTGTATTCATGTTTTTGTATATATCAAAACATATTCATAAGTTAATATGGTCCAGTAAAAGTCAATACCTAAATCCAATTGAAAATTTGTGGCAAGAATTGATGATTGGATGTACTTTAAATCCAATCTGACTGAGCGCGAACTATTTTGTGAAAATTAATGAGCAACTATGGCAGTCTCTAGATGAACAAAACTGGTAGAGACATACCTAAAATACTTACAGCTGTAATTGCAGCTAAAATTGGTTCTACAAACTACCTCATGGCGGATACCTATAAATACATCCAACACTTTTCACTTTTTTATTTGCAAAATATTTTGAAAACTATGCATCACCTTTTAAAGGTGGGTCCTGCATCCCAAGCTTACTTCTTAGCAGCATGAACTAACCACAGTGGGCTACACCCTGGCTCCCCTCAGGCTTTGAGAATTTGGAGCTTGTTTAACTCCAGATGTGCTCTTTGTACTGTGGATGTTTCACTACATGGTGGAGGGCCAGTTGAACTTGGCTAGTGCTTACCCAGGAGCCCTTATAAGCCAAAATTAACTGGGTCATATCTGAAAAAATGTGTATGACTTGGATGGACTGGGTTGCCAATGCTTTTTGATGATGCAATGGGAAGTTCTGCCATGCAAATTAACTGGTCCAATGGGGGTTTAAATGATGTTTTATGTGTCTGTAAAGTGCAGTGGGGTGTGCTTTATGGATTGTTTTCAGTGCGCCTAGCTGTAACCAAAGAACTAGTTAACTTCATTCTGTGACTTATCTTTGTTGAACTTGAATGTCTAACTTGGAAAGAAACATGCTGGAGGTTGAAACGAAGTATGAAAGTAGTAAATCATGTCTTTATGGCATTTTTGATAAAGTTGACTTTTTAGATTTTATGATATTTCTGTATATTTAAAGGTGGACAATTTAGGAAATTGAACTTTGTAAAGCTGAGGCCATAAAGGAAATTTAAGTAACATGTTTTATTAAATAGGCCCTATTGAAGCATAGGATATTTGAGTTGAAACTTTAAAATATTACTCAACAACTCCAATGGCAAAGTTTATGCTGAAGATCCAAAAGTTCCACAAATCAGTAAAACATCATGCTATGGTTACTTAATTATTTTGATATGCTCTAATTAATGATTTGGTAGACATCTGATGTTAAATAGACATAATGTCAATAAATATAACATGTAATGCAACATTTTCATGTTTTCTGTCAGATTCTGCTGTAAATGCAGTGGTCGAGGCTAAAGGGCTTTGATCAAGATATCTGAGGTGAACTTCCTGTTAAGGTTAACCAATTAGACATAGGGTCTATTTGATGGGCCACAGTGAAAGTTTAAAATATTTGATGATGCACCTCAACATTGAAATTACAATAATAGCTGAATGTATATTTAATGCAGCATCCCATCAAACTCAGAACTGAAACACCTTTTTGCGTTTCAGTTTCCCTCTTGTCAGACAGTAGGAAAAAACATGGACGCTCGCACAAAAGTCATAGCCAACCTGAGCCTCAGAATTTCATGTTTTAGGTTTTTGTTTGTTTGGCTTGGACATTTCTAGTTTCAGCCTGTCACTTCTCAGTCACCAGCCACTATCAAATCAGCTCAGTCACCAGTCAATTAGCCCAGATCAGCTCCACCTGCTGCCAGTGATTACTGCCAAGTCTGCTCGCCTGTTCCCCTGTTCCCCTGTCTATATTTGTCTGCCTCAGCCAACTCATCCCTGTCAGAATGTCTTGTCTCTTGTGATGTGCGCTGCCTCCACCAGTTTCTGTGTGCTCAGCCAGCTGGATTCTTCTGTTGAAAAGCTCCCTGTGTCTGCATGCTGCACAAATCTGCCTGTTTCGCCGTGAGTTCCAGCCACTTGCTCTGCCCATTCTGGAGGTCCCTCGGTCCACATCACCTGTTCTGGTCAGCCCCTGCCTTCTTCACTGGTTTGGCCTGTCATGACCTACATCTGGTTACATAAAACAAAACTGCGCCTTTCAGAGTGGCCTTTTATTGTGGGCAGTCTAAGGCACATCTGTGCACTAATCATGGTGTCTAATCAGCAACTTGATATGGCACACGTGAGGTGGGATGGATTATCTCAGCAAGGGAGAAGTGCTCACTATCACAGATTTAGACTGGTTCGTGAACAATATTTGAGGGAAATGGTGATATTGTGTATTGTGTATCTAAAAGATTTAGATCTTTGAGTTCATCTCATAAAAAATGGGAGCAAAACCAAAAGTGTTGCGTTTATTTTTTTGTTGAGTGTAGTTGAAATTTCCAACTCGGAGGTCGAAAATGACCACTACCAAGGACAAATGAAACACAGCATACCATATGATTGCATATATACAGTATAGTATAGCAAAGTAATCAGAAATTATTCACATATGTAAGTAGTCATTGAAAAACTGGCCTTTGTATGCCATGAATACAAATATCTAATTATTCATTAATTTATTACATTTTGGCACCCAACAGACATTTCATAAGAATGGAAAGTATTGCAGTTGCTTTCGTAGGGCTTCCTAAAATCTATGGAATCAGAGGAGAACTAAACTGTGTATTCATGTCTTTCACCAGTCTGTAATTGGAATCTGTTAGTGTCTATGGATGTGTGTGTGTGTGTCTTAAAGAGAGAATGCGAGTGACTGACTTTTGATGATTATCTTTATAAAGACCTTTAGTGAGTAACTTCTTGCCAGCTCAAACTATAATGATTGCATTGTAGTGTTATTAATGAGGGATGGGAGCAGAAATGCCCGTCCTTGAGTGCAGAGTGCATAGATGTGTGTGTTTGCACACTAGTGCGTTATGTTTTGGAATGTAAATATGCTCATGAACTGATATTTCAGGATAATTTCCCCAGCCTATAATGATCTGTCAGTCAGAATAGTTATGTGTTCTTGGGTTTCTGTACTTTTTGTATTTGTGTCTATACAATAACTCATTTGTAGATGTTGACCTAACACATAAGGAGAACTGGATGCTCCAAACTTTTTTTTATGTTATTTGACGCCATTTTAAATACGGTAGCATTTAGAGAAAACTGAAGGATAAATACTGAACCAGACACGAGTTTGCATGTGTAAGACAAAGCAAGGGTAAGAGTCACAGATTGTAGATTTGGTTTACTTCACGTCTACAAGGCGCAACAAACATGAGGAAACATGCAATTACAGGTACAAGCAAATATGTTTCAACTACAGCAGCCTGAGCTGAACATCTGCAGAATACCGACACCCACAGCATTTTGTGCAGCTGCATGGATAAATGTATAAGTACCTGTATGCGTTTTATGTTCAGTGTTTTGAAAAAGTATTTTAATCCTCCCAATCATCACACACATTTTTAATACCAGGCAAAGAATTAACACCTGACAAGGATTTAATTTACTGAGGGAAATAATTAAAAGCAGCCTGGTCCTATGTGAAAAACTATATACGTGCCCCTAATGCTGCATAAGAAATCCTTCCCTGCATTCTTAGGTGAAGAGCTGAATTTCTTGGTTTCATTAGAGCAAGTCGTTCAGGTTCTGAAGCAGAAAAGCAGGCCAGGACCATTATTCTACCACCACCATGTTTGACAGTAGATATGATTTTATTTCTTCTAAAAGACTGTGTTATTTTTACACTAGATGTAACAACATACAAATTGTTCCAGAAGGTTCCACATTTGTCTTATTAGTTAACATAATTTTTTCACAGACGTAATATTCAGGATGTTTTTTGGCAAATGGGAGATGGGTCTTTTTTTGGTCAGTAATGGTTTCCACCTTGAAATTCATGGAGGTAATTTTTTTCACGTGTCAGTCATATTTTTATGTTTCATAATTCAAGGTCAGTTTTCAGTTACTGTAGGTTATAATTATGTGATTTTTTAAAATCAACAGGTCTGGCAGTAACGAGGCCTGACTGCATCCCCTCATACTAAACCAAAAGTATGTTTTCTCACAGTTCCTTTTCCAGGAATGTGTGAAACGAGTAGGCTTCACTTAAAGCAATTGAACAGCTAATTAACAAAGAAAGAAGCAGGGAAGACAGAAGTTATATAACACTTGCTGTGGTTGTGCAGCTGTGCAACTTTCCCCATACAAATAGGTCCAGCGTTTTAATGTCTCTGGTGCAGCAGGTGATATAATGGTTTAGGTGGGGAAACTATAGGGAGATTAAAATCCCAGGAGTTCCGAAAAAGGTCCTGCTGGACATTGCACCTTGTTGCAGATTTACCCAGGGGTGGTCATACACAGTTATCGTGACAACGTGTAAACTCCCGCAGCCTCAGGCTAACAGCTAGTAACTCACTGTCCTTACTGCAAGAATCCCTCGGATAGTATGGTTCCGTCAGCTCGGAGTAAATGAAAGCCATCCATGTTTATATGTTTGTCTGGAGTTGATGCAGTGAGCCACATCTCAGCATAACCACACTGCTCTCTCATTAAGAACGTTGATTCGGGCCAATTCAACCAGGTTTTTGGGAAGTGAACTCAGGTTTCCCATGATGATAAGCAGAATTACTGGTCTGTACCTTCTCCTTGGGTTGTGCCACCTGTAAACAATGGCAGCATGGTTCCTCTGGCAGTCTAACACAAGTGCCGTGGAAAAATAAAATAAATCAAAGTTGTCCACAAAGCATGAATCATATTGGTAGTATAAGCAGGACGTGGGGAAAAAAGGACCAGTACCACGCAAAACTAAAAAGTACATTTAACAACAGCAAAATCCGAACTGAATAGCAGCTGCTGAAAAACACTGCCTGCTTATTTGGCACCAGAAGCAAAGGTCTCATGTTTAGGAATCAAGATGAAAGAGTAGTACTATGCTCTGTATGTGATAAAAATCGCTGGTTCCTCACAGTTAGGAATGATTTAACAAAGGTTTTCCGTTAACATATTTTTATTAATATATTAAATAATTTCAAAAGTGCTTTATATATTTACTCTGGTTATCTTTGTCTGGAAAAAATAAAACAAAATAAAAAATACACACATACACACGTCTGAAGTCAACTGGAGTTTTTTGCGCCTCTGCTCCGTCTTCTCTAACCCCCAGTTGGTCGTGGCAGATAGCCGCTCATACAGAGCCTGGTTCTGCTCGAGGTTTCTTCTTGTTAAAGGGGAGTTTTCCTCTCCACTGTCGCAACATGCATGCTTGGTAGGAAGGATTGCTGCTAAGTCATCGACAATGTAGATGACTGTCCATTGTGGCTACACACTCTTTCTGAAAAAGTGAATGCTGCAAGTCAATGACTTGATGCAATCTGCTGAGTTTCCTTAGATGGGAACTTTTTGAGCAATCTGTCTGGACGATTTGACTGAATTGACTTTGTAATGTATAAATAAAATTTAATTTAAATAAGATTTAATTAACTGAATTGAATCAAAGAAGGGTTTCTTCATATCCCTTATTTTCTCAGGCCAGCATCACTGTCATGGTAACCAGCAATGTTTTGGAGAGTGCTTGTTTAGCTATGTGGCACAGGGGAGCTTAGAGATCACTCTCTCTGCTTCTGTTGGGACATGAGGAAGGAAGAAGTTTTAATTGCTGTTACAGAGGGAAAAACCAACGGAAAGTAAGTCAGCCATCATAAGACCTAATATTTTTTGCATCCCCTTTTCTTTAGTGTTCTTTCTTTATTGTAAATGCAGAAATGCATAATGAACATAAATGCCATCCTTTGATTTAGTGGTTTTCAGTGCTTTTCAGTCCTCAGGACCCACTGTCCTGCATGTTTTATTCCCCTGCCTCCAGACGCCTGTCTCAAATACAATGTTGATGAAGAGGCCTCTGCAGCCATTGATAGCAACTGAGGAAGTAATGCAATAATTTGATTCAGGTGTGCTGGAACATTTAACCACTGAAAGTATTTGATGTGCTCTGTGTCCATTGTGCCTCTGCTTATGCATGTTTCGGGTCTAATTTTAAATGACTTCTTTCTGTGTGTCTTTTCAATCTTGGTTTTTCAGTCTGATTCTTGATAAGTACATAGTATGTCATCTCTAAATTAGAATTAAGACATTTAAATATTTTGGATTGAGTCTTCAACTAAGTTGTGTAATAAAAACATACCTGTTGATAAATATTAAAAAAGCATTTCTTTTGTTTTGTTTTTGGTAGGAAAGTGGATTTTCTTAGAAAGAAAATGGAAGTTTGTATTTGCATAAATTTGTATTTTTTGTGTGGTATGTTTTTATCAGCTTTCCATATGAAGAGACAGAAATTTGTTCTCCATTGAATGGAGACTGTCATTTTCAGGTTCTGGCACAGATTTTCAACTAAGAATAGTTGTGGACAAAGGAATTTGCTTTTGTCTAAACCATTCCATTAGCTGTGTTTCCATCAATGTTTTCTTGTGCACAATTTGAAGTATTGCAGTAGAAATGGTTGATGGAAATGACAAAATTTGAAATAACTTCCTCAATTTTGCAAAAAAAAACGTTTTTAGGCTAGCTTTAGGTAGTTTTTGGCTTTTCCAAAAAAATATTTAATGCCCTAAACGGGAGATGGAAACACATTTGCTGAATAATTTCTGACATAGCAAACATTTATCTCACATGACGGATCAGCTGACAAACAGCAGAAACATTTGCGTTATTTGCATGTTATATTCATAATGCGCATCAAATTGCATTTCTTCCTTTACATATTGCCGAACAGCAAAATATTCCTGAAAACCTCTCTACATTTTTTTCAGATGTCAACGGAAATTACGACTTTTGTAGCTCCTAACACGTTTTTATCCAGGACTGCCTTGCTCCATCCACCTTCTTATCAACTCTGATGAGAGTTGAGCCATACTCTTTCCATTGGTTTCCATTTAGATTTCCCATTTTTTAGAGAATTTCATTTTATAACTTAACCCTTCCTTACTCTTTGACAACTTTGTCCCTGACCCATATGATGTGTCCTTTGTCTCCATGATGCTGTTTGATCTCCAATATTCCCTGGGAAAGCTGTGAGATCTTCACTGCTGTGTTCATATTGAAATTAGATTATTCTCAAATGGACTCTTTTTACTAATTTTGGTCTTATTTGAAGGTAGTTGGTTGCATTGGATTTTATCCAAGGAATTTGTAGCAAAGGGTGCTGAATGCTAACCTCACCTGTAAGCTTAATTCTCGCAGTATTTGAGTGTTCACATACTCACAAGCATCAGTCTTGTCCCGGCTCAATAGTTTGGTTCTGAACCAAAGACGGTTTGGGCCACTCACGTTGCAGTATTATGGTTTAAGGCAGGACATACCGGCTGTGACAAAAACAAGAGCCGACGAGCCAAGAGCCAAAACAAAATAAACATTGCAGCGCAGGAGTACGCACGTGTAGTTGCTGTTATCACATCTGTTGTGTCAGAATCCATGATTTCATCCTTGAAAAAAGAACAGCAAGAATTGCCTTGACCAGTGTAAATTGTTTTGGTTTCTCATGGCGCCTGCTGCTTACATTTTCATTTGATACCGTGATTGGCTAAAACCAACCTTTGGTAGGCGGGCACTAGGTGTCGTTCCGCCCAATCAGCTCAGAAATTTCTACTGAATGTCCCTCCTTTCCCCAAACGGATTCAATGGGAGCAGACCAAGATTAATAACGTGCAGAACAGAGAGTGCTACACATTATCAATCTGGCTCACCTGGTTAGCTGAATGCAAATGTAGACCACATTTTAAAAGAAGAAAAATAAATCATGTGTCTTTCGCCTTTCAGTTGTCAGTTATGCAATTACTGAGAACCATTTGAGGGTTGGAATATGACAAAATGTAAAAAATTGAAAAAATAGTCCTTTCAAAAGGTTTTGTAAATTCTTCATCTCCCATGTCCAACATGACTAGATCCAGTTTGGAGAAAGTTGCTGCATTTTTATCACTGTATCCTCTAATTTATAGTCACCAAAATTTGGATTTTCATACGTATTACAATAGACAGAAAACTGCAGCAATTCAACTTTCTCCTATAAATTCAACCAAGCCCTTCAGCCTTCACCAGAAGAGGGCAGACTTGTGCATTACAAATAAGAACCAGCTTGAATCTCTTCAGAGAAAGATTTTATATTTAGCTTTTTTTTTCTATTTTTTCGAATGTATGGGACCAGTATTTTATTTTTGTTCTGCCGGCTATTCCTGTCATGTCTCTTCTTCGGGGAATCTGAGGAACATGAATAACCTGATGATTGAACTGGTCCAGAGGTGATTGTGTAAATCCCTCTGTCACATACTAAAGTGGATAGACAGAGCCTGTCCCGCTTTTTAAAAAGAAATTCAACTATTGCTGCTCATCTGATCCTGACTATTACTCAGCTTCAAAGGGAGTGTCCACTTTGTGCAGCTGGAGCGATAAAACTGCCAGTCAACATAAGAATGTTAATGATTAGTGCTGTGTTAGTTTAGATGTAAGAATATATATATAGAGAGAGTCAAGTGAGAGCGTGTGAAAGTGTCAAAGTGGGTGTCTGTTGTATTTCACAGTAAAGTCTGTATGAAATAGAATTTGTATGATGAAAAATAGTCACAAATAAGGCTATACCTGAGAGAATTACAAATATAAATGGAACTGTTAAAGTCCAGTGAGGTATCAGTGGAGGTGGTTCTAATCGAGCTTGGGAAAATGTTAATGCAGACATGTATTGTTTTACTGTAGACATTGATGAATAGAGACCATGTGAAAGCGGAGCCCGCTGTGCGAAGGACTGATTCACAGAGCCACCCGGGGGAAATTATGAATAAGGTCATTTTTGACACTTTGACTAGAATTTCGCCTCGGTGGGAGAAGAACTAAGAGTGAGGAGCATGGAAAGAATCACAGAGAATTTATGATGTCTGAGCTCTCCAGTGAGAGGGCCTTTCCTCTGACCAAGGAAATACTTCTTCAATCTGTCTCCTCGCTGACACCCTCCACAGAACAGACACATACGAGACCTCCTTAACCCTGCCTGTGCCCCTTGCTTTTGCTCTTCGTCTGCCCTGCCATTAAATCTGCTGCTAATGATGCGGCCCATTCAAACTGGACAGGGGAGAAGACAGACAGTCTGAGAGGGAAAAAGAGAGCCCAGGGGTTCGGGGATTCCCAAACTTTGGAAAAAGTGCGCTTGCCTTGTCTTCATCCTCCTCCAGAGAGTGTGGTGTTCCAGGAAGCGCAGGGGTTAAGCACACACAGTTTGATGGCGACCTCTCACCTTTGATTAGCCTAGCGTAGCCGCTAAGTGGTTTTCTGAGACTCTGCCTCTCAGCTTTCCAGTTTGTCACACAGTAGCGATGGAATGGACACATTTCACTTGACACATGGTGCTCACTTTTTTGGTTAACTGATCGACATAGTATAAATGTAATGAAGCTTGGCTTTATTAATGACATCTTGCATTTACTTCCCCAGTTGTGCGCAAGAAACCCAGGGTGGCTGAGACACCGTAACTAACAACAGAGCCTGAATGTTTTGCTGTACAAGAATGCCTGCTGGCGGTAGCCCGTGCTTTTAGTGGCTTTGTACTGTGTGATTTTTAAAGCTCTTCTGCTGTGATCATAACTACTGGCTTTGGTGCAATTTCTTTTTTCTTTTCTTCCACATCTGACCCATTTCTGACCCGTTTTTACTTGTCATGCCTGATATTAGAAAAGTTTAATCATTGCTGGGAGACATACAAAGAGGATTAACATTCCTAGGTCTGCTACACTCAGACCTTGCCCCCCCCATTTGATCTTTACCTCTCTCTTTCTCTCTCTTTCTCTACTCTGTATTTCTCCACATGTACTTTACCTACACTCATTCCTTTACAACGCTTTTGTTACCTGCTCTTTTTTGTGACCTAATAGGCCTATTATTACCAATTGGGTGTCTAATTTGACAAGGTCTTCTATGAAATGGCAAACTTCAGTCAAAATAAAGCGATAGCAATATTTTATTAGTTTACTTTGAGTATGATTTTTTTGTGTTTATTTATGCAGAATTTAAACCAAATTGCTTGTGTTTCAGTGGGTCCATCAGGCAGCAATTATGGGAATTCATCAGAAATGCTTTTGGTACACTGAATTTTAATTATGGACACTGAGTGTGGCTTATGGGCTTGCTGGTGCAACATCCCTACAATACCAACATGAATCGCGTGCTGTCTGTGTATACAGATCCTCTGTATGCTTACACCTGGAGTATACAGTGCCTTGCTTATGGTTATTAATACTGACACTGTATTTCACAAAATAGATGGCGCAAAAAAAGATAAATGTTGTTGGAGATTACACCTCTATGTTTTATCTTTCTAAATGTTTTCAAGTGGCTGTTTAACCACTCCCTGCTACTGCAAATTGCTGATGGGTATTTGTTTCTAGAACATCAAATCCAGCTCTTATCATCATAGTTGTGGAAGGGGATTACTACCATGGGTCTCACCTTTATCTTCTACTCCCTGTTAAAGCTACAGTAGGGAGTTCTGAGAAAACCGTGGCCTTAGCCTGAAAATTCGAACAAGCACAACTTACTGGTCCTTCTCCGCTCCTCCAACACAGCGGAGCCTGTCTTGAATGTGCACGCTATTAAGCAGGGCTAACTTAGCATTACCTGCACAGAGGAAAATGTGATTTGCGCTATCACCAGTGATACAGTAACCATTGCTGTCTTAGTTGTGCAGTTATTGCAACTATATATGAAATAAATCAAGCAGCGATAATTGTCAAGCAGAAATGTGGCTAACTTAGCATCGGTTATGATGCGGTTGTCTCCCATTTATTAAAGGACCATTAATAAATGGTGTAACAGAGCTTTCTTGGTTTGTCACCAGCACCGCATGAGGTGGAAGGAGACTAGACTCGGAACTGGGGTTTTGCATGATTCAGCGGAACCATTTATTTTTTTCCCCCTAACACTTACGTACTAAAAAGCTTACTGCCTGGCTGCCCTATGGCAATCCTTCAGGGACATTTAACCAGCCTGTATAAAATAGGAAAACCTTGTTTCTACACAGCAATTATGAAATTGATTTGTTATGCTTTTCAATCCAAAAATAGAGCACATTAAATATATGATAATACTGATATTACAACAATTAGCCAAATAGTCTTGATTTATTGCATATTTGTTAAAAAGTAATGACAGAGGGGAAAAGGGACCTCCAGAAATGCTCAGCACTTACTTCCAGCAGCGTTGCCAGGTCTTTGGACTTGTTCATTTATAGTGTTTACAATGTAGAGGTAATAGAGCTGGTTGCTTGTTTCTCTCCCAATAACTGGCAACACTGGAGTGGCTTCCTGACTCGCATCTTTTTTTTTTTTTTTTTTCTTCTCAAATGAAGCAAATATACCATGTAAGTAGAACATTTGCCAGATGTGGTTTGCTTGAGTAAAATCTGGATTTTAGTCAAACAAAACAAAATGCAATTTTGCTTTGAAAGCACCTGTAATTTAAATGGGACCATATGCTATCAGAATTTAAGACTATTGAACAGAAAAATTTGTCATTGTGGCATCACAACAATAAAAAAAATGTGATGCCTAAGATCATGTTACGGATGTGAAATCTTCACTCCTTACCACCTTTCGGCTGTGTTCCTGATTGTATTGTGTTTGCTTTATCTCTTTCAGGCTTTCTTACACATTTATTATTAAGGCATATGATAATTTAGGCTACATAACCTTAGGAAACTACAAGCCAGAACAAAGTTAAAGAGGAAAAGTTGTAAAAGTGATGATAAATTTGCCTTCTGAGGGATCATGCAGATCTTAAAAAGGCAAACCATGTGATGTCTATTTAAGCATTCCTCATGTACAGTTACATATGAAGCCATATTTGGTCTAAATATAGATATTTTGTTTTCTAGACAAAAAGTGGGGTAGTATATCCACAGTTTGTTGGATGTACATTGTTATGTACTGAATGTACGGCGCTTCCTTTTGTTCTCTCCAGATTGTTAAGTAGTCTCCCTGAGGCTATACATTAGAGGCTCAGCTTACTTTGAAGTTATTTGTTGACGAAGTAAGATATCATCACTTACAGCCTTATTTCACCTTTCCTGCAAAACACTTTGAGATTTTAAGTATATTTTTTTAGTTTACATTGTAGATCAAACAAATCTAGGCTCCAACCTAAGTATTTTAACTATTTGAACACAGAAATTCTGTACTTACAGAAAAAGTAGAGCAAATATTATGTTAGATTACTGTGATATCTGTTCTGAGCTCTTAAAACAGTTTAAACTCTGACTTCTGAGGCTAAAAAGCTAAAAGCTTAAGACAGCATTTTTCCATGAGATTTTCAATATCAGTGAGATTACGCATTATTGAAAGTGTTGGCGAAGCCCCTGACAAATTCTCATTGATGGTTTTATAGGAACAAAGTTTGGAATGCTGTACAGCATTACATATTTTTCACCTTTATGAAAAATACTGAAACAACAGAATTAATACACTTTAAAAGTTTAGCAGCAAACAAAGATACATCCATGAGTATTGTTTAAATTTCAAATACCGTAAATTTTTTAAAGTAGGATATTACAATAGCGGCAATACTTGTTAGCTCTCATGTCTTATGCCTCAAACCTCTTCAGACATGTTGCAAAAATATCTGGGAAGATGTCTTGTTATTACTAACTTATAATGGAGAGTCTTTGCTGAAGTAGTTGTCTTTCTTTCTTCATTCCTTCCTTCCTTCCTTACTTTCTTCCTTCCTTCCTTAATTTTAAGTTCCATCCATCCATTTTCCATCACGCTTGTCCCTTTGTTGGGTCGCAAGGGCTGCTGGTGCCTATCTCCAGCATTCAATGGGCGAGAGGCAGGGTACACCCTGGACAGGTCGGCAGTCTGTTGCAGTACTTTTAGGTTATGTTTTTATTTTCTACCATTAAAAATTGTTTTGTGGCCTTTGTTTTCTTTCTGGTTTGCTATTATATGTTATCTGTCATTCTGGTGTATTATCAGTTTCACAATGACATCTGTTATCAGTCTGCTCCATACCATCATATAGCTGCCCCATGCTTCACTGTTAGCTTTTCATTTAAAATTCTAATTCTCTTCATCTCAATTAATCTCACATCCTAGTTAGTTAAATAAGTGTATTTTGACCTCCTAAAAATACTGGTTTCGACTGTCTTTAAATCTCCCTGATACTAATACTAAAATGGAACAACTACATACTCTTGATCACTCCATTCTGATAGAACCCCTGGAACACTGGGTCGGCCTTTCTGGTATGGCCCTCGACCAGTTTAAATCCTATTTAAAGGACAGGGACTTTCTTGTGTCAGAGGCAACAAAAATCACGTGGGGCTCCCCAGGGGTCTATCTTGGGTCCCTTCCGATTCAATATCTACATGCTCCCTCTAGTTCAGATAATAAAAAACAACATACATTACCATAATTATGCAGATGACAAAGTTCTACTTCATCATGTCACCAGGTGAGTATGGACCCATTCAAGCACTAGGTAAATGCTTAGAAGAAATTGATGTATGGATGGGCCAGAATTTTCTTCAATTGAATAAAATCAAAACTGAAGTAATAATTCTTGGACCACTAGATGAGCGATCAAAAGTTGGTGCACAGCTTCAACTGCTTTGGTTAGTAACCACTGATCAGGCCCAAAATCTGGGTGTAGTGATGGACTCTGATCTCAAGCTCCAAAATCATTTAAGCACAATTAGAAAGTCTGCCTTCTATCACCTGAAGAGCATTTCCAGGATTAAAGGGCTCATGTCTCAACAGGATCTTGAAAAGCCAATCCATTTGTTTATTTTTAGTCTAATTGATTACTGCAAAGGTGTTTTCACAGGTCTGCCAAAAAAGATGATCAGACAACTGCAGTTGATCCAAAATGCTGCTACCCGCATCTTCACTAAGACAAAGATAGTAGAGCATATCACCCAAGTTCTAAAGTCCTTACACTGGACTTTAGAACCAAACATTAGAGAAAAACTGGGGTCCCCGATCAATTCAATTCAATTCAATTCAATTTTATTTATATAGCGCCAAATCATGAAACATGTCATCTCAAGGCACTTTACAAAATCAAGTTCAATCATATTGTACAGATTGGGTCAGATTATACAGATTGGTCAAAATGTCCTATATAAAGAAACCAGTTGATTGCATCAAAGTCCCGACAAGCAGCATTCACTCCTGGGGAACCGTAGAACCACAGGGAGAGTCGTCTGCATTGTACATGGCTTTGCTGCAATCCCTCATACTGAGCAAGCATGAAGCGACAGTGGGAAGAAAAACTCCCCATTAACGGGGAAAAAAACCTCCGGCAGAACCGGGCTCAGTATGAACGGTCATCTGCCTCGACCGACTGGGGTTACAGAAGACAGAGCAGAGACACAACAAGAGAGACAAAAAAGCACAGAAGCACACATTGATCTAGTAATCTGTTCTACATTAGATGGTAATAGTTGGTGATCTGTCCTCCCTGGATGATTTCACAGTCAACAGAACGTCAGACCAGGTGTACCTACTATGAAGAAAAAAGAGAGAGAACAAAAAGTTAAAAGCTGAAATGACAACAGTCATTTCAATGTAATGCAATGCAAATCTGGAGAACAGTAGACTGGAGAGCAGTAGAAATCAGTAGAGTGAGAAAAATAGGCCCTGATGTCCTCCAGTAGCCTAAGCCTATAGCAGCAAAACTATAAAGGTAGCTCAGAGTAACATGAGCCACTCTAGTTATAAGCTTTGTCAAAAAGGAAGGTTTTAAGATTAGTCTTAAAAGTAGACAGGGTGTCTGCCTCACGGACCAAAACTGGGAGTTGGTTCCACAGGAGAGGAGCCTGATAGCTAAAGGATCTGCCTCCCATTCTACTTTTAGAGACTCTAGGAACCACCAGCAGACCTGCAGTCTGAGAGCGAAGTGCTCTGTTAGGAACATACGGAGTAATCAGAGCTCTGATATATGATGGAGCTTGATTATTAAGGGCTTTATACGTTAGAAGAAGAATTTTAAATTCTATTCTTGATTTAACAGATCAGACACGATCTATTGGGGAATTCCATGAAGCCAAAAAACATGCTTCAGAAGGAGTTGGGCTGTCTCCGATGAAGTAGGAAGCTTCTTCAGAGGAACCAAATGACATGTCTTAGAGACTCGATCTACTATGGTAAGGATGGTACCATAGTTGTAATGTTCTGTTCTGGTTCATGATGTTGTTGTTGTTTTGGTTAAGTTACTTTCCTGCCTTAGGGTTTATTTCTGTTTCTAGTATTGTATTGGATTCAGGTTTAGCCTTTACTGTTAGTTATTTGGTCTTCTTTATTAGATTTGATTAAAGCTTGTTTCTGTTCAAGTCTTAGCCTTGTTTTCTATTTTGGGTTTTCTCATTATGGCTATTTTTACTCTGTAGTTGGTCATCTTAGTTTCTATCCCATCAGCCTCTCTGACACTTCCCCTTCCTTGATCACTCTCACCTGTTCCAAGTTAATTAGAAGTCACTTGGTTTCACCTGTCCATCTGTCTATTTAAACCCTCCTCAGTTTTCTGTTTGTTGCTGGAACTTCTCACACACATATTTGGTAAGAGCCCTTCAGCTTTTGTATTTATTCTGAGTACCTGACCAGTTTCTCTGTTTTTTGAGTCTGTCCCAGTTTTTGTTGTCACCTGGATGTTTGCTCTGTGCACCTTTTTGGATTGTTTTTTGTCTGCCTTCTTGACCCATCATCTCCTTAATAAATCCCATCAAGTATTATTTTTTGTGTCTGGCTGAATACCGGGTTCATCTCCTCACAATTCATTACAGTAAGTTCCAGCCACAAACATGAACCCGTCGCCAGCACAAATTTTTCGTTCGGGGAGATTAATTCTTGCAGACCCTAAATTGGACAGTTTTTTCAGTTACTCACCGGAGCTGTTCTTGGGGGTAGATGAGGACGTGATCCGGGAGCTCCGTCCGGATTTATTTTTTGAGCCGTCGCAGTCCCTCTCAACTGACGTAGAGGTGTGGAAGTCGCCATGTGCTCTTGCGGTCCCGCCCAGTCATGTGGATCCAGCTTCCACACAAGGCACGCCGGCCCGGCGCCAGAGGCGTCGACGCAGAGTTGCCCTCGTCAAGCCCACCGGTTCAGCACAAGGTTTGGATGAGGAAATGATGCAGGGAGCCTCTTTTGAGGGATCCAGATTGGCGATCTGTCCCCCCGGCTTCGGTCCCAGACGCCACCTCTGTGGCAGCAGCACTTCTCAGCAGCAGCCCCGCCATTGCAAGCGTGGGCGAGCTACTGGTTCGGTTGTCATCTCTGTTCCTACTGCTGTCTCCATGGATGTGGGTTCTACCTCTTCTGGTCGGCCATCGGCCGAGCCAACCCTAGGGTCATCAGCTGGAGAGCTTCCGTCTTGGTCTGATGTCCCCTCCGTTCCTGCTGCTCCTTCCTGCCCAGCGGACCGGAGCTTGCCACTATCTCAAACCAGCTCACCCATAGCTCCTCCCTGTGGCTCTCTAGATGCCGACCATCAGTCCCTGGAGCAGAAACTAAGAACTTTTGCTCCTTTAATTAAACACCTCAGAGAGACTCTTTTCAGTCATTATTCAGCTGAGTTGGAGGCAAAATTAAAGGAGGTGGAGGGGCACTACAGGTCGGCCCTCCAGGCTTTCTATAGCCCACCACGGGCACCCGTTCCCGAGGGTCCGCCTCTGCTCAAACCCCAGGAGGGTCCGCCGCCAGCGGGCGACGAGGAGACCCAGGAGGGTCCGCCGCCAGCGGGCGACGAGGGGGTCCATGAGGAACCGCTTCCGCCCAAGCCCCGAGAGGGGGTCCGGGAGGACCCGTCTCCGCTCAAGCCCCGAGAGGGGGTCCGGGAGGACCCGTCTCCGCTCAAGCCCCGAGAGGGGGTCCGGGAGGACCAGGCCTCAATCTCAACTCCAGTGTCGGCTCCCCACAGCTCCAAAGCAGAGCCTCCAGTGCCTGCTCCCCTCAGTTTAAAGACTCAGCCTCCAGTGCCTGCTCCCCTCAGTTTACAGACTCAGCCTCCAGTGCCTGCTCCCCTCAGTTTAAAGACTCAGCCTCCAGTGCCGGCTGTCCGCAGCTTTAAAGCCCAGCCTCCAGTGCCGGCTGCCCGCAGCTTTAAAGCCCAGCCTCCAGTGCCGGCTGCCCGCAGCTTTAAAGCCCAGCCTCCAGTGCCGGCTGCTCGCAGCTTTAAAAGACAGTCTCCAGTGCCAGCTCCTCGCAGCTTTAGCGCACAGTCTCCAGTGCCAGCTCCTCGCAGCTTTAGCGCACAGTCTCCAGTGCCAGCTCCTCGCAGCTTTAGCGCACTGTCTCCAGTGCCAGCTCCCCGTAGCTTTAGCGCACTGTCTCCAGTGCCAGCTCCCCGTAGCTTTAGCGCACTGTCTCCAGTGCCAGCTCCCCGTAGCTTTAGCGCACTGTCTCCAGTGCCAGCTCCCCGTAGCTTTAGCGCACTGTCTCCAGTGCCAGCTCCCCGTAGCTTTAGCGCACTGTCTCCAGTGCCAGCTCCCCGTAGCTTTAGCGCACTGTCTCCAGTGCCAGCTCCCCGTAGCTTTAGCGCACTGTCTCCAGTGCCAGCTCCCCGTAGCTTCAAAGCACTGCAGCCCGAAGCCTGTAGTCAGGCCCAGCTCGAAGCCTGTAGCCAGGCCCTGCCCGAAGCCTGTAGCCAGGCCCTGCCCGAAGCCTGTAGCCAGGCCCTGCCCGAAGCCTGTAGCCAGGCCCTGCCCGAAGCCTGTAGCCAGGCCCTGCCCGAAGCCTGTAGCCAGGCCCTGCCCGAAGCCTGTAGCCAGGCCCTGCCCGAAGCCTGTAGCCAGGCCCTGCCCGAAGCCTGTAGCCAGGCCCTGCCCGAAGCCTGTAGCCAGGCCCTGCCCGAAGCCTGTAGCCAGGCGCCGCCACCCGTAGCTATTAGCCAGGCGCCGCCACCCGTAGCTATTAGCCAGGCGCCGCCTTTAGCAGCCTGTAGTCAGGCTCCGTCTTTAGCAGCCTTTAGTCAGGCTCCGTCTTTAGCAGCCTTTAGTCAGGCTCCGTCTGTAGCAGCCTTTAGTCAGGCTCCGTCTGTAGCAGCCTTTAGTCAGGCTCCGTCTGTAGCAGCCTTTAGTCAGGCTCCGTCTGTAGCAGCCTTTAGTCAGGCTCCGTCTGTAGCAGCCTTTAGTCAGGCTCCGTCTGTAGCAGCCTTTAGTCAGGCTCCGTCTGTAGCAGCCTTTAGTCAGGCTCCGTCTGTAGCAGCCTTTAGTCAGGCTCCGTCTGTAGCCGCCAGTAACCCGGCGCCGCCCTCTTCAATCGCCTGTAGCCAGGCGCCTCCCGTATTCTGTAGTCCGGCGCCGTCCCCAGCTTTTAGTACGGCACCGTCCTTAGCCTTTAGTCCGGCGCCAGTTTCTGTTTTCTCCCTCTCCAGGTGTTGGCCTCCGAGGGTCTCACTCCGCCGCCGGTCTCCTGTCTGCCTGTCTCGCCTGGTCCGTCCTCTGGGTCGACCACCGGAGATCATGTCTCGCCTGGGCCGTCCTCCGAGACGTCCGCCTGACTTCCGGACACGCCGGGGCCGTCCTCCGAGACGTCCGCCTGACTTCCGGACACGCCGGGGCCGTCCTCCGAGACGTCCGCCTGACTTCCGGACACGCCGGGGCCGTCCTCCGGAGAGCCTGATATGTGGAGGCCGTCCTCCAGGACGCCCACCAGACTTTTGAACTAGCTGGGACCTGTTACTGGCTTTGTATAGACTGTTTTTCGCCCTGTTGGGGTTGTTTTTTGTTCCTGGTTTGAACATCCGTGTTGATTCTTACCCTCCATCCTAGAACCCCCTCCACCCACCCGGTCTAGTCTGTTTTTTCTTTTTAAGGACGTCTGGAATCCGTCCTTGAGGGAGGGGCTCTGTAATGTTCTGTTCTGGTTCATGATGTTGTTGTTGTTTTGGTTAAGTTACTTTCCTGCCTTAGGGTTTATTTCTGTTTCTAGTATTGTATTGGATTCAGGTTTAGCCTTTACTGTTAGTTATTTGGTCTTCTTTATTAGATTTGATTAAAGCTTGTTTCTGTTCAAGTCTTAGCCTTGTTTTCTATTTTGGGTTTTCTCATTATGGCTATTTTTACTCTGTAGTTGGTCATCTTAGTTTCTATCCCATCAGCCTCTCTGACACTTCCCCTTCCTTGATCACTCTCACCTGTTCCAAGTTAATTAGAAGTCACTTGGTTTCACCTGTCCATCTGTCTATTTAAACCCTCCTCAGTTTTCTGTTTGTTGCTGGAACTTCTCACACACATATTTGGTAAGAGCCCTTCAGCTTTTGTATTTATTCTGAGTACCTGACCAGTTTCTCTGTTTTTTGAGTCTGTCCCAGTTTTTGTTGTCACCTGGATGTTTGCTCTGTGCACCTTTTTGGATTGTTTTTTGTCTGCCTTCTTGACCCATCATCTCCTTAATAAATCCCATCAAGTATTATTTTTTGTGTCTGGCTGAATACCGGGTTCATCTCCTCACAATTCATTACAATAGTGGGCAGACCAGTGACGAAATCTAAGGCTATGTTGGTCCAGGGACGCTTGGAATGGCTAATGGCTGCAAGAGACCACAGGGAGGCTGTTTTTCGAGTCTTGTTTCTGACACAGATGTGACCAGCCAGCATATACTCCTTTACATCTCTATACAAAAAGGGCTATCAAAATGAATGTCTGATTAAGGCCACTGTTCTACTTACACCGGGGTGACAGAGGAACAGGGATGTATGGGCCCAATGGATAAGGCAACGCCTGAACTGGGTACATAAAGAAGATTTGGTCGTCCAGTCTTGAGATCTGGCTCTAGTCTTTGAGCTTGAAGGATCTGGTTGTGAATGTCCCAAGTGAGGGCCACCACAACACAGGAAGGATAAATGATAGTCTCAGTAGGGGCTTCTTCATTAGGGGACAACTGTCGAGAAAGAGCATCTGGTTTGGTATTTTTAGAGCCTTGTCTATAGGAGATAATGAAGTTAAACATGGGAAAGAAAAGTGACCATTAACTGCCTTGGGTTCAAACGTTTGGCTTCTTGGAAGCAAGACAAATTCTTATGGTCCATCCAAACTACAATAGATGAACAATGGACATCTCCCTCCAACCAGTGACGCCACTCTTCAAATGCCAGTGTAATGGCCAAGAGTTTATGGTCGCCCACACTGTAGTTTTCTCAGGAGTTAGGCGACAAGAGACGAAAACACAGGGGTGTAGTTTTCCATTCGTTTCAGAGTTCTGGGACATAACGGCTCCTACTCCTGCATCACAAGCATACACCTCCCGGAAAATTTGCTTACTGGGATTGGGTTGGGACAGGATGGGTGCCTTTGGCAAAGTTCTGTTTAATCTCACACTATGCTCATACAGCCTCTGGAGTCCAACTAAACTGCTTCTTGGTGTAGGTTAAGCTGGTGAGGAGTGCTGCCGTTTGGCTGTAGTTTTTGATGAAGCATCAGTAGAAGTTGGCAAAACCTGGGAATACGGCTGATGCATTAGTAAGCCCAAAGGGCATCACCATATCCTCCAAATGACCTAGCAGGGTCTTGAATGCTGTCTTCCACTCGTCTTCTTCTCTTGTTCTGATCAAATGGTATGCATTTCGGAGGTCAAGCTTAGTAAATATGGTTGCCCCATGAACAGGTTCCAAGGCCGAATTCAGAAGGGGTAGAGGATATTTATTCTAAATGGTAATTTGATTCAACTTTCTATAGTTGATGCAGGGTCTGAGGGAACCATTCTTTTTGGCTACGAAGAAGAATCTCGCACCGAGAGGAGAAGTAGATGGTCGAATAACACCGGCTGCTAGCGATTCGTTAATGTATTCGTCCATGCTTTCTCATTCAGGATAAGACAACACGGCTTGAGGGGAGAGTGGCACCAGGCAACAGATCTATAGCACAATCATATGTCAGTGTGGAGGTAAGGACAGGACCTTAGATTTACTAAACACCTCTTTGAGATCCTGGTAATCAGGAGAAATGGCAGAAAGATCTAGGAGGGTTACCTCATATACAGTCGATGGAGCTTGGGGAACATGGGCTGACAGCAAACATTTGGACAAAGGGCTCCAGGCCCCCACTCAACCTTCTCTCCAGTCCAGATGAGGGCTATGAAGAGATAGCCAGGGATGGCCCAAAACTAAGGGTGACTGTGGAGAGGGTAAAACACAGAAGATTAGTTTCTCTCTGTGATTTTCTGACACAACCAGTTCTATAGGTTCGGTTTGGTGTGTTATAGTGAGTAGTGCATTACCCTCAAGGATAGAGATGTTAATTGACACAGGCAGTGAAGTAATAGGAATCTTCAACTGCTTTACAAAGTAATGATTGATGTGGTTCTGCTCGCACCCACAATCATAAAAAGCATGGAGTTGGATGGATTCTTGATTAAAAATCAGGTTGCTGGACAAGATGAAACGGGACCTTTTGTTCTCAGAGTACCCGCCCACCCGTATTCTCGTAATTACTGGTGAGCTCCCCCTTTTAACTGAGGGGAACAAGCTGCAATGTAATGTCCTGCCTGGCCACAGTAAAGGCAGACTTCAGCCTCCATATGGCTCTGTCATTCCTCAGCAGTCAGGTGGGTGCGAACAATCTGCATTGATTGTTCTTGTGTTGGGCTTGTGGGGGGGAGGAGAGCTTGGAGGTTAGTAAAAGATGGTCTGAGAATATGATGGTTTCTGTCTCCTTTCCCTTTGTCTTTCTCATAACTGGTTATCTATTTTGATGGCAAGGATGATTAATGCCTCTAAATCCTTTGGTTCATCCCTACAGGCTAATTCTTCCTTTAGTTGTTCATTTAGGGCCTGAAGAAACACTCCATTAAGTGCCTGTGAATTCCAACCCAACGAAACTGCCAGTGTGCGAAAATCTACAGCAAATTCATCTACAGACATATGTCCCTGCTTCTGACTCCAAAGTCTCTGGGTTATCTCTGATGCAGATTCTGTATATCCAAAAGCTTGTTTGAATTCTTAGACAAAATTCTCAAAATTATGATTAAAGAGTGTGTGTGTGTGTGTGTATGTGTGTGTGTCATATTTCAGTTCTGCCCATCTTAAAGCTTTTCCTACAATATATGAGATCTTAGCTGGATCATCTAGAAAAGATTTGGGTGATCTGCTGAAAACAAGAGAGCACTGCGAGAGGAACCCCTTACATTTACCACTTTCACCTGAATAAGGTTCTGGAGTAGGAGAGGCGGCGTCTCAGAAACTGGCTGGTACGGACGGGGCTTCCGGTGGTGCTGCTGCAGCTGCGGTTAGGCTGGTTGTAGGCAGAGGAAGCGTGGCTGTGGAGAGACTACAGGTTAAATCTTGTAAAGCGGCGGTTAATTGATCCGAATGTTGAATAGTAAATCCTTGTTCAAATAAAGAGTACGACATGGTTTCATGTTCAGTAGGGACCACACTGTGCTGTTTTAGCCTGGCCAGCCAGACTGACTTACACTATGTGTGTTCAATACAGCTTGTCCTTTTGGGCTGGCTTAGGCTCACCGGTCTGAAACTTACTCGACCAATCACAGAGGCTGGAGTTTAGGATGCGTCTCTGTTCACCCATAATGTAGAAGCACTTTTCTGCAACCATAACAGTCAGGATATTGGTTGCAATGGAGAAATGTTTTAATGATGCTCTTTATTATATCCTGAATGAGCTGGATATATCTTTAAAAACTCAACAACTGGTTGCTCCAAGAGCTGAAATAGAGCATGTTGCTTGGAGTTTGTATCTCGGATTGGTTCTATCCTGTTTCAGCTGACCCTGTTTAGTCCTGCCTTTGAAATTAGGCTTTCCAGACTGATATGCCATGTTTACGGTTTAAGTCAGTCTGGCTGGTGGTGATAACACGAACAGAATAACAAGAATGTACATAATGAGCCAAGAGCTTCAGGCGTCAAGTGCAAGACGCCTGAGGTACAACAAATTCTGCGACAAACATGTTATTTTTGTTCAAAGTTAACTAAATTGTGATTACTAAACAGTGCAACAATGCATTTAATTATCTTTTCTTTAACTGGTAATAAAACTTTAATAGGCAGAAATGCAGAAATATCTTAGACACTCACTAATTAGTTACTATTCTGTTAAGGAACTATTTAACTGATGTATTTCACTGGTCTATTTCCACAAATTATTTTCACAAAGTTGGTAAAGGAAGTGCTAAATGTTGAAAATTAAATCACCAGATATCTTTTGTGTGTTCTATTTTATGCTACTAGTCTCCTTTCAGCTTGAATGAGCTGTTTTTCTCAGCCTATCATAAACAGTAATTAGTACCCTGAGAGGCCCGGTTGGTATTCACACACACACACACACACACACACACACACACACACACACACACACACACACACACACACACACGTACACATACAGGTTACAATTTACTAGTTATTCTTAATACATGATTTTCCCCCCAACATTAATATATGTGAGATGCTCACAACAAATCTCAGGCAATAGAATGTTTTAATGCTGCTAGGTATTGGAAATCTACTTTATTCTCTGCAACTTTATGACACCTATGTCATGTTTGTCCAGAGATATTACCTTGTCTAGAACTTATCTAAAAATGTCAGCACACACCCTAATTGATTGCCATTTATCATCAACTTTAAGCCATCGCAACACACAAACACACAGGCAGGTGGACAGACAAGAACAAAGGTCCCTTTCTTATGGAGTAACCTCTCCAAAGTCAATGGTTGATGACAGTTTGTCGATAACACCATCTTATTTTGAAGTGTCAAGGTGAATTATAGCAACAACCTCACGTTTCAAAACCAATGTGAACATTTCTCTATTGTAGGTTTTTTTGATAGACATGTCCCATCCTGTAATCGTCAGTCCAGCAAACGGTCTTATTACATTTTCAGCCTGGGTCATAGGAATATTATGCAAGCATTTTTAACCCCCAGATCTCTGACATTTTACTTTTTTGAAACTATGTGAGTCATTTTTACTGTAGGTTTCCTTGATTCCTTTAATCTTTTGCACATTATGTTTTGACCCTATGCACTCAGATGTCACACATATTTTTTTTTTTCATCTCTTTATATTTGTATATGTGCATATGTTCGTACACAGTTCCAAATATCTCTAGCATGTCTGTTGTTTTGTCATGGTTCAAGTTAATGCAGCCAAGTGCAGAGTATTGTATCAGCCACAAATTCAGTAATAAACAAAGAAAATGTACAAAATGATCTTTACTAGGAAATCAGGCAGGAAACACAGGAACATATTAGCCACACAAAAACTAGGGTGGCATGATGCGTTAGTTGATGTATAACCAGAGAAGCCAGCGGGAAACAAAGAGAAATGGGGACAATACTGGGGCAGTGGTGAGAAATGAGGCAGAAGACAGCTGAAAGGAATCAGAGGAAATTAGGAGCAGGTGAGACCAATGAGGGCAGAGAGCTAAGGGAGGAACTTGGCAGAGGCAGACAAGGAGGAAACACAAGGGCTCAGTCCGAATACCTTTATAGAGTAAGGACTCTTCAGGCAAAGTGGAAGTGAGTCAGTGGTCACCATGATAAGTGCTGTCCAAATATTGCAGTCGGTAGGGAAGGAGGTAGGGAAATTATTCTGTATGCTCCCTCCTGCAGCTAATTTTGCCTAGGAATCCCATGACATCCCTTTCAGGCACCAAGAACCCTTAAGGTATCCCACAATCCTTTGTATGACATGATGTATAAGCACTGCCTCCTCACAGAAATCAACAAAAATGTCCGGAGAAAGCGCACTTTGTAGTTTATTTTCGGAAGGCTGTAGGCCTGGATTTGACTCTCATCATCAGTGTGCATTTCCGTTGCGTAATGACGTCGGAGTTAAAGGCTGTCTGAATTCGGCACAACAGTCCGACATTCCTTTCCTCCCCATGATGGAGTTCTTACTGTTGACCCCGTGAGAGGTCAAGGAACAGGAGCTAGAAGTTATTATTAAGGGTATTCGGATGGAGTCCAGGAAAAGATCTAATAAAAAAACAACACAAAGCAAACGTGGAATGACTGAGAACAAAATCCAGAAAAGTTAGAACTGATATAGATGAACACTAAAGAGATCATGTTCCAGGAACTTATTGAACTGGTCAAAAATACATGCAGGAAGGAAAATCAGAACTTCAAACATCTGGAGATCGTGACATGTTTGACATGTTTTCTGTTTCTATTTTCGGCAATGATTATCAAACAAATTTGTAGCTGTCATAGCAAATTACCTGAAAATAAACTCTGATTCTGATAGAAGTTAATGGCTTTACTTTCACCCACCAGTCCATACATGCTTAGGACAGGGAACTGAATGTGATCTATTTCCTTTTAAGGAGCAATAAGTAATAACGGCAACTAGTGCTTCAAATCGGAACAACACACAAACGTTGCGCAGGTTGCCAAGTGAAGAGACATGAGGACACTGTGAAGCTAAATTCAAGATGACAAGTGAAGCCATCTTTCAGTTACCGATATTATTCCCTGTTTTATCTCACCTTAGATCGTTTTCCCCATTTGAAAGATGTCGAGGCTTCTTATACTATTTTTTTTTTTTATGCTTCTCTTACTGGCTTCCATGTTTGCAGGCTGTTACTCTTTTGCAAGCATACAATAAAAACCAAAAGCTGCGCTCTGTGTTGGTAACCCTGGGAACCCTCATATGATTGGCTCAGGAACAAGGAAGTAAACACGGGCTACACACTGAACCGAAGTAGCCCATACCTCTAATCTTGAAAGGAGAAACACTTGAAGACATTGTTGACGGAGAGGATCAATTATTTATAGGGAATGTTACGTTTTGGTTAGTTATACAGTACATTTCTTACTTATTTCCCCTTAAATAAAATAATAAATTGTGTAAGAGGTAATTTAGAAATTACCACAAATTTGAAATAAAGTAATCTAAAATTAATTTAACTGAACTGAATTGCATGTGTGGGTTCTGTAGATTCCCACCACAGTGCAAAAACAGACATTTGATGTTAACTCACTGCTCTGACATACAGCATGTGCTTGAATGTTTGAACAACCTCAGATAGCCATTTATTTACCCCATTTTTTGTTTGTTGATGGCTGGGAAAGGTACCAGCTCAGCAAAACCTTACTTTGAATCCAGTAAATAAGTTGAGCTGAACTTAATTGAAAATAAGCATTAACTTGCTGCACACTGAGTTAGCACAACAGTAAACTTTATAGCTTTTAAAACCACATACTGCAAACCTACATGTAACAAATTACTTTTTAGAATATTCTAATTATGGAGAAACTGATCATGCTCCAACCTCTCCTGAGCCAGTTTGTCTCTCAGAACCCCTTGTTCCCCATTTTAGAATATTTGTCTTGGCATTGATGATGGCTGTAAAAGTGTAAAAGTCATATCAGCTTGTAAGCAAAATGTATATAAACCTTACCAACAATTTTATGGTCTTCACAAGTAGCTGCAATGGTGCAGGTTTGTGTAAAGCGTACCCGTTCAGCGGCCCCTGTGCAAATCTCTATTTGTGTGGAAAAGATTTGGCAGCATAGTTTGTGCGTTGTGTGATGGGTTTGGCATAAGAAGCTGTTGATTTGCTGACTTCTCCCTCTAGATCAACAGAGCAACATACACAAACAGACTCCCACAGGACAGCCGTTAAACTGTCAACATACACATTTATCATTCATGTGGGGTGCGCTGCTCCAAGATCTCAACTGAAAATGGCATGGTTGGAAAGATCACTCATCCAAAAATCAAGACTTGATGCTGGAGCCAGAAAATGATCTACATTGCAAGTGATTTGAGAGTTAAACATCTGTTGAAAAGCAACAGATGTTTAATTGTCGAGAACAGGAATTTTGGAATTGATAAGAGTCATATGACCTTAAAAATGCTGTGTCCTTCATTAATACTTTTTAGAGCCAATTACAATTTAGATTAATGTAAGCATTATTTTGACAGTATAAAAAAGAAAATGTTTTAGAAAATGATTTTAATAGCATTTCCAAAAACCACGTCAAAGCACATAAAACTATTTCTATCGTAATTCAAATCTTGAACTGTCCTTTTTAGGCTTTGTTCACTGGATTGCACCAAAGACACAACCAGCAAGGACAGCTCATCCAGAGCCATTAATGGTGAGTAAACTGTGCCTTACTGATCAGGGCCCTGTCATTGGCGTGAGTAATGTGAAATACATTCAAACCACAGATGAATACCTGGTAAAGAGACCTACTTCCAGGAAAGACTTTTAAAGGGACAATAGAACGAACAAAGGGGTACGCAGGTGGGTTGGCAGTTTTGGAAGTGCAAGGAAAGCAGATTAGAACTTTCCAATCTTACTTGAATGACACACAGAACAGCTATCTTGTCTTTGTTTCTCAGTCATTACATATCGGGAAATGTGCCACTTGAACAAACAGGGGCATTCATGTGCTACTAAACTGCTCCCTGTGTGACTGCCGAGTTCACCAGCCTTGTCTAGTAGCTGTTACTGTCTGCGTCTGTAAATGAGTGCTCGTTTGTGAGCGCTGTCTGCCTGTGATGGCTCCTTATTTCTTTATAAGCTGGTGCTGACAGACAGAGATAGAGGTTGTGTATAGTCAGTGTGATGAAGGAGCAGGGAAGCTCTATCGCATGGGTGAAGGTCAAAACAACCGAGTGGTTCATCATTCACACATGTAAAATGGACTCATCATTAATCTTTATACCATTAAGCATGTATATATATATAAATGACAGCCCCTGATCTTTTTATATGTTCAGTTGAAACCAGATATTTAAATACACTGTTTGATAAATGTCCTATATTCAATAAGATTAAGTGTTTTCTGTTTTTAGATAAGTTAGGACTTCTAGAATTATTCCTATTTACTAAATGTTTAGAGAGAGAGAGCGAGAGAGAGAGAGAGAGAGAGAGAGAGAGAGAGAGAGAGAGAGAGAGAGAGAGAGAGAGAGAGAGAGAATAGCTCATTTTTATTACTTCCTCCAAAAACACATGTTTATGTACACTGAGATTACTGTCCCATAATTAAAGCGGGGAAGCCTGGATGACGATGCAATTGCTTTCTAAATTTTGAGCTGAGGCACACTTGTGGTTGTGTTTTAGGACAACAACACCACTGCTTCCCTTTGTGACAACATGGAGGAATAAAACTAAATCAGGAAAAGAACTGTGGACATTCACACGTTATGTTCATCTTTGGGTACAATTTCCATGCACCTAAAATGGCAATGTTCATAAATTTCAATAATATGCAAGAATAAACACACTAGAAGCAACTGTCATACAGCTCTGAGAGAAAGCACGTTCTGTGTCTCAGAGATTCAAATATTAAGGTGGAAATTGTAAGGTTCAACTGAGTTTTGAACTATAGAACAATAACAACAAGTCCAGAATTGCCTATGCTGATGTTTCTTAACACTTACAAAGTTGAAAAGAATTTGACCCTGCAATAGCTACTTGTCCATTAAAGAATGTAAGCTGCTTTAGTTAAGAAAAACAAAGTCATTGCATGTAATCTGGCTTCAGGGATTTTTCATGACTTTTCTGTTAAAGGTTTAATTTTAAACTCTGATCGTAAGAGGTTGAGCTTGCAAAGCACTGTAAAGGGCAATCAGAAGCAGCACTACACACATGTTACGAAAGTGGAGCGATTTAATTATTAGTTTTTAAAATGTCCCTTCTTTTGTGTTGATCCCATGACGCAATTACCTAATAATAACCATGAAATCCCTTGGAAAAGCTCAAATAAGCTTTGTAGTCTAGCTGAGAGCAAGGCTGTTCACTCCCTTAGAGACATTTACAATGGTGATGTAGCTGCTATTTGGCTGCCATTGACATGATTTGGAGTCCACTTAATTTGAAAGTTTTGTTGCTTCGCAAAACTTTTTCCAGCCTTTGTAAAAGTTAACATTTTTCTGTTGTTTGGGCTTTTAGAGGTGGAAAAATTATTGAAATATTTGACTAAAGTAAAAAAGATGTGATTGAATGTTAGTGTAGTGCAAGTAAAAGCAAAATATGTTTAAGAGCAAAAGTTCCTTGGATAATTTTTTAATAGTGACACATGGTCTTTCCAATCAAATTTGATATACATAACTTCAAACAAATTAGACCATCAATGACATAGATTACTGCATTACACAAGTTTTTTTTTTACAACAGAGCATCCTCCAGAGGATACCTTAAGATCCCACGCAGAAAAAAAAAACTTTGGACAAATGGTTGTGGCACTCAGAGGGAGTCACTTTTGGAACAATTTCCTGATTAATATTAGAAAATGTCCTACCTATAGCACTTTCAAAAAGCACCTAAAACAGTTTTGTAAAAGTTCTCAGTCTTTTACTGATTTTTATTGTTGAAATGTAATTTGTCTGAATGTTTGTTAATGTGATTATTTGCCTGATATTGTATATTGTCATTATGTCTTGTGTTGTTTAGTCTTCCAGCCTCAGAACTACAGATGAAAATGAGCAACTATGCTATAATCTGGTAACCTGACGCCGCCAGATAGATTTGCTCCGCATATCCATCTGGAAACCTTCCGTTGAAGTAATTTTGGGAAGGGGCGAAAATACTGGTTAGCTGATTGGCCTATGTTGGTGATAGACGGGCCAAATAAACCAATCAGATCAACGAAGCATATGACGTACTCGTCAACATGCTTCGTCGTCGCTCTGTTACGAGCAACGACGAAAACACAACCACAAGCCAAGCTACTCTTGCTGCTGCAGGTAAAGGCTCGTTAGCTCAGCAAAGATATACTCTGTAATTCCGATAAAACTTGCTCGATAGCCACGCTAACGCTAGTTTCATCGGCTGACGCCGCCAGACTGAACTGTCGCGCTTCTGGTTGCGTCACACCTCAACCCGCCTCAAAGCCAACGCTGATTGGACGTTCGTTTGGTGAACGGCTCCAAATTTTCTTTAACGGAGAGTAGCCAGACTGATCTGCGAGTGAAACCTTGAAAGCTCGCGAGATCAGGATGGTCTCACGAGGCTAATAATCTGGCTCATTTACAGTCTGTACAGAAGTATGTGATTGTTCATTAATGTGCACTGTCCCAAGTAAATAAATAAGATTGTATTGAGTTAAATTTCCTTAAAGTGCATAAAAGAGAGTATGGGATGTAACTCTAAATTAATTCACAAATAATAAAGATAAAAAGTCACAACTAAAACAGCAAAAAAAACATGATAAAAACTGTCATGATGCTAAAATACCACATTATAAAAAGGTATTTCCCTTCACAATTCCTCAATTACAGCTAATTAGCATGGCTACGTTTCTACAGTTCCTGCAAAGAACGACACAGGATACACAGACTAAAAATGGTAAAGGTACAAAAATACAATTGTAATAAGTAAACCTTATACTGCTGTTAGAAACACAAAAGTCAAGAATTGACTGAATCTAAAGAGGGGTTTACCAATGAAGGTTTTATAAATGAACTGTCATATCCTCTGGGCTGTGTGCTGCTGATGTGTGCTGTGTCTCTCTCACCTTTTCTTCCAGGGTGTGACTGTCAAGCCAGCTTCACGCTGACTATGTTCTGTGTCCGCTCCGTTATCCATCGCAACATGTGCCGTGCAGCAATCTGCACTGGATATGTGCAGGATCCATTCATGCATCCAGACAGCCTCCCCTCTTATTATGAAATGTTCCTGATCAACTTTACTTTTCCATGTCTGACTTCCTGTCTGTCTCATATGTTTTCTTGGAAATTTACGCCTTTTGCTTCGTCATTGGTCCAAGGTAGACTTGATACACATTTCTGGTGACCAACAGAGGAGGGCTGTTTGTCATTCCGCTGCGTCACCTCACAGACTAGAATGGCTTCTATTTGCGACGGAGAGAAAAAAACATGGTTTACGGTGTCTGTGTTGAGGCGTCAGGTGTCGCTCCACAGCTGCAGATCATCAACGCCAATCAGGAGGAGCATAAAGAGAAGCAGCGGGCTTGAAGCTGATTTCAGATTGTTTTAGCTCACCAACTTGGTTGGAAGACGCCCTTTCACTGAAATTACTCTCAAGTTTTGTGTGGTAATCGTCATTGTCCTCATTCACAGACATCACCTCCTGTTCTCGCTCAGCCTACTTTCCGGAAATTCCAACACCACCGCTTCCTGGAGTCTTGGAAAGTCCGAACCCGATGTACTCCTTTGGATCTCCTCATTACTTTCTCTGTTTGCCTTCCTGGCCCTTACCAGCTTCACCTCCTCTGGCTACTTTTCGCTCACCTGCCTGCTCCCCACAGGCCAGCTGACAGCTTTGCCAGGGCCCGGGACAACACAGTCTTTTTGGGCCCCCCCTCTACACCTGCCGCCACCACACACACACACACCAAAAAAAAGTCAACTTAACTGTATACTTCATGCCCTGGAAATCTCTGTATTTTATATTGGATATTTTCAACCCATCTATTGAATTTAGTGCACTAGTTGATCTTTTCTTCATAAGAGAACAGCAAGCACTGCAGCCAAAATATGGCCTTTTTTGACCTGATGTATATCAGCCAGTCGCTAACAAATGTTTCCCTTCCATTGCAGGAGGTAGAATATGTTAGATACTTTGGGAATTCTCTACCCTCTGAATCTTTGAGAAAGGCTTCCTTTTTGCCATTAAAAGCACAACATTCATTCGATCAGAATCAGTCATTTTTGTAGGGCCATAACGCGGGATCATTGAAATTAACGGTGTGATCCATCTCTGAGCCACTATGCTTAGATCAGGCAGTAAGCCCCTCCACCTGCACTGTCTCTGTTATCGCTAGGGATGGCTCTCTCTGTCTCCTCCTCAAACACACGCTGGGTCCCCCCCCCAGCTCCCCACTAGAGGTGTGCGATACAGGGAATTTTTAATCGATCCGATCCGAAGTAAATACAGGGTGAGTATCGGCGCTATCGATATGATACCGATACTTTTGACATTTAAGCTTGATGTATCATGAAACTGTTAACCTTTCGGGTTTTGTGATTTTTATTTTATTATTACAATTAAATAATAATAATAATACTACTACTACTAATAATAATGTTATGTTCAGTGTTTTTTTCCTAATCCACCTCTTATATCTTTCAATCCTTATGTAATTTTGTCTGTGTTGTGTGCACCTTCCTGTTGCTTTAATCCTATAAATTTCCCCGTCGTGGGATAAATAAAGGATTAGCTAATGTTATGTCATCTTAAATAACACTTTTTAATAGGATATATGTACTGGGTTCTTTCTACTTTGAAAGTTAACATGAACTACTGCTGAAGATGACCACTCTTATCTACCTGGATGTTCTCTGGAGGACTGAAACGCCTCAGTCAGTGACGTTAGTCTGTGGGTCTGGGTCTGTCGGGGAAATGAGAGAAGTGTCGTCTCCTCTCTCCATTTCTGTCGCTCGACGTTTTCTTGCTCGTGGTTTTTCATGTGCTTATATAAATTTGTTGTGTTTCCACTGAATGTAACCAGCTTTTTACAAACCATACAGCTTGATTTCATTTACGGTATTAAAATAGAGCCAAACGGCGCTTCTTTCCCTCTTCATGTTTTTCCGCTCTTGCGGTCTCTCTCCCTCCGAGTCTGAGCAGCAGCCAGTGTTGCCAACTCCTCAGTAAGGAAAGTAGCTATTGGGTGTGCTAAAAGTCGCTAGAAGTCGCTGAATGACGTCATCGCCTAATTTGCATAATCTGCCACATGATGGCATGTTATTGACACTGTGGGAGAAAATAGTTAGAGAGAGACACAAAGTGAGTAAAAACACTCATATAACACAATATATAGAGCTAGTTTTTTCTGTCCATTAATGTTTATTTTTATTTATTTTTTGTTTATTTTTTATTTTTATTTATTTATTTTACTAATGTTAATTTTATTACAATACTAACCCTCCTCCTTTACCCGGGCTTGGGACCGGCAAAATGAACCATAAAGAGACACTTTGGCGGAGTTACATTTTTTTTTTTTTACTTTTTTTTCTTCCCCTTGTGGTCCACTAAGGAGCCTACAAATCACGGTAAAACATGAACATTTTGAACCATAACATTTTTTTACATTACATTAACATTAACAATCTAAATGGAACAAAAAAGACTACAAAGAATCAATGGCAATGTGAGCCAATAATGGTAATTATTATTATTTTTTTAAACTAATAAGATTTCCCTCCACACACACAGGCTGTGCTTGCCTGCTCACAGAAAGAGTGGGTCATCGTCTTGTTGGTCAAGGTTCTCTATGGCAGGTTCAGCAACTGAGGGAGCTGACTTAAATGAGTAAGCAGCTGATGTGCCAAAAAGCTGCAAAACATGATCAGGCAGCTGGTGCTCGTAACAAGCCTCACCAGACAGCTTCAGTCCATATCGGATGTACAGGATGGAGTTAAGTGTCTGCAAAGACATTCGATTTTTAAGTTTACTTTTTACCACACTCATTTGGCTGAATACTCTCTCAACATCAGCATTTGAGTGTGGCAAGGACAATGCAGACACAGCAGCCATGGCAAGTTCTTGAAATGGGTTGATACCAGCTGCATCCCTGAACTTCCAAATCTCACTCCAGAATCCCAGTGTGTTTTTTGTCTCGTTCCATTTAATAAGATGGATGACACGCCATTGCTGGACAATCTTGTCCATCTCTATAGAGGAGTAGCCAAGGAGCTTGGTTACTTTTTCTATTTCTCCAGGGCTCTTATTGTGCTTTAGAGTTACATCCACACTGAAAACCGACATGTATTGCAATGCCTCGATGTTGTCTGGAAGTCTCATCCTCAACTCATTGGTGAGGGAGATGGTGAAGGCTACGCACCGCTTTCGAACATTATTCTCATCTTCAGGCGCAAGGCGGAACTCAGCTGCCTCTGACTCAAAAAGATAGTTTGGGACAAATGTAACCATCTATTGGCCCTTTAAGTACATCAACCTTTGCCAGTGGATTCAGCACCCTGATGCTCACAGTCTTGATTAAGCTAACAACGCTGTCCAGTAGCTTAAGAGGATCTACATGCTCTCCCTCAAAAGCCTTGATGGCCAACTGTACCTCACCCAGTACTGACTTCAAAAAAGTGAGATACAACCCGGTTAGAGGATCATTGTACATGGAGTATAAAACCTCAGCCATGTAGCAGTGCTCACTGGACTTGGTGACTGCAAAATGCAGTCTGAGCTCCTCCCACTGGTTCAAAATGCGTGAAACATCCGGTTCAATAGAGAGCCAACGTATGGCACACACCTTAGTTATCTGTAAAGATTTCTCCCCACAGTTGATGGTCTCATATATGGCTTTGTAGGCCTCCCTGCGCATTGGAGACACTGAAAACCAATTATAAGTCTCTCGTATCAAGTACTCGACACTACGGGGGATGGTGTCATTGGAAGCATGACTTACAGCAAGCTGCAGAGAGTGGCACACACAGCGAATGAGGACCAAATCTTTGAGGCCATACTCCTCCTTCAGCACTTTATGGACTCCATTGTTAATCCCCGTCATAACAGAGGCATTGTCCGTCCCTATCCCCAGCAGTTTCTCTTTTATAAGACCACACTTCTCAAGAAAAGCCACAACAGCACAGGCTATAGATCTGGCATCTCCTCCCTCCATCTCAACCAGTCCCAGAAATGTTGACACCATTTTCTGCTTGGTGACACTAAAGTACCTCATCACAACCCCCAGATACTTAGAAACACTTATATCCGTGGACTCATCGAGGAGGAGGCTAAAACGCTGGTCACCCACATCTGCGACAATTTTTTTCAGAAAATAAGGTGCTAAAACACCGTTTATCATTTCTGCACACTTTGTCCTGTGCATTTTGAATTGGGTAGCAGCAGTGGAGTCTGAGAATGCTGCTCTACATGCTTCTCCAATGTGATCACACGCTAGCATGGAACAGTGCTCATTAATAGCTAATGCCATGGTGGCCTCAGCCTTCTTTACAGAGTCTGTTTGTTTAACCATGAATGGCAGCTTGTTTTGTGTAGAACTGTAAAGCTTTGCCTTTTGAGTGTGTTTTTGAGTTGTCTTGTGTTTTTTTATGTCGCTAAATTTGGCATAGAAATCAGTCTTACAATACAAGCAGTATGCCCGTGTATCATCTCCAATAAACTGCTTCAACCAGCATTTGAATTCAGGGTTTGATTCCAACTCTTTTCTGTATTTTTCAGTGTACAGTTTAGACTGAGACATAATGAGTCTAGCTAGTCAGATCGATTTTTATCTTAGAGAGGAAAACACAATGGACAAGGTGATTAAGTGACTGTGGCTGTGTGAATCAAATGCCGTTATTTATTTCAGATAAAACATTTCAAATTCAGTTATTTATTTTAGACCAAATAACATTTTACATTTACAACCCGCTCGCTCCCGCCCTGAATGTAAGCCAGGGCGGGGCGGCACCGCGTGATCAACCTGCGCCGTCAATCCCGGCACATGCGCTCTTCATTTGCAGTCTGGACGCTGAGGGTAAACATGCTGTGTCTCTGACTGCAGCGCTGAGAGGGACTCCTGTGGGAGCGGGAGAACGGGGTTGGGACGGGGGAGGCGCCCCACGGCAGCTCCTGCCGCTGGAGGACAAGAGTAGGAACGATACGTGCTTTCACGTAAGAGTCTCCAAAAGTCTCCAGTGACACCAGAAAAGTCGCTAGATTTGTCGCTAGTGGTTTTTTTGAAAAAGAGTCGCTGGAATTGGCAACACTGGCAGCAGCAGCGGGGTTGTTTGTGAAAGAGAGCTGAGTGGGGGGGCCAGGCTGAGCCTGCTTGCTGATTGGCTGGCGCCGCTGAGCCATGTACGAGAGGGGAGGGGGAGCAGCAAAGTGCCGTGACACAGACTGCTGCTGCAACCATTTTAATGGTCAGTCAGAGTGTCAGTTTTGGGCCCCCCCTCTGTCCTGGGCCCGGGACAACTGACCCGTTTGTCCCCCCCTGTCGGCGGGCGTGGCTCTCCATCTCGACAGGAGAATAAACAAGGAACCAGATTCTTCTACACCATTCACTGCCAGCAACCAGTCTCAGCCTCGAAGAGTTACCTCACCTCTTTCACCACGCTCTTTCGCCTCTCCAACAGTAAAAAACCCCCAAAATATTTAACTTACTACTATTTCTTAGTTCAGTCTGGAAATACCCTGTCATCATACCCATCTCTCAACCTTCAATAAAACTTTTAATCTTCATTATTGTCTCCGTAATTGTTGCTTGCACTAGATTCCTAATTAAACCATTATCATATGAACAAATACCAGTGGATTTTTCTGCAAGAATGGAGAGGACGCCAACTTAATGTATCCAATACAACACTTTAATGTGCAAGTAGGCTGTAATTTAATATGACTGGAGAGGACAACATGAAAAGCCAATACATGAAAAGCCACTAGTAGTGGGCTGTATGGAGATGAGGTGAGCTATGTAGTATCTAGGTGGTTGACCAAACTTGCACATAGGCTCAGGCTCCTTTGCCCAAATGAAAAGGGACATTCATTCTACCTGGAGACAGTTTATCAATATCCATTTTCACAATGTTCCTCTGTTGTTTCAAGTGGAACACATTAACAAAGCTGTGGTTATTGCTCAAACACATCGCATTGCTATCCAATTTAACTTATCAGATTTAAACTGTCTTTTTCTCCTTAAACTTTTAAAATTTTTCAAATTCCATTTTAATCTTAGTAAATATTTTAACTACAATAAGCAATGACACAAATGGCAAGACCAGAGAAAACACAACAAAAAAGTATTACCAACCTATTTATTATTATAAACAGTTCAAAGTAAAAAGTTTATGATTTTGAAGGTCTAATATAAAGTATTTCCTTGTTCAACATGTGAAAACAACAAGAGCACTTACAGATTAACCAATTCACTATTGTGTGTGTCTTGGCACTTTATAATTTAAGTGTGGACATTTCAAAAGGTTGTGCCAAGGAGTCCGTTATTGTTCCAAACCCAGTGTGCTCACTTCTTTAGGGTGGAAGGAGAGGCACTCTCGAAAGCTTTGCTAACAACAGCACCGGGAATATTTCCATGTGACAATAGCAGAATGCCACCCACGGGGTCTCTTCTCGAGACAAACTTATTATGTCTATTTGAAAGGAGCCTGACAAGTTGAAGATGGGAGATTATGTCAATTAGTGGCCATGGTCCCATCTGACTAGACTGCCCCGTCTCTCAGGGCCTGAAGGGTCAGAGTTTGTGACCTCACTGCCAAACACTGAGCTCGCAAATGTTTTGCCACAGTGACTTTATGCACAGTTTTATCAGCCCGTGAGCCCCTACACACAAGCACACACCAACACACTCTCGCCTCCCTCTGACCTTCCGCTCATCTCTGCCTGCCCTTGACCCCTTGCTGTTGTGTGTGTGAAAATAAAGAAGAGAGGGGAAGGGCAACAGGTCTCCAGAGCAGGAGGAATTATTTATCGGCTGACGCTTGTCTTTCCAAAGGAGTGTAAATCTCCTGGTCAGCAAAGCGATTGAGCATGAAAGTTTCTGTGTTAAGGGTATGAACTTTTAGTCCATCAAATGTGTTTGTGCAAGTATTTGTTTTTGTTTAAGCAATTGTATCTCAACTCTCTTCTGTATTAACACGTGTGAGTGAAGGTTTGGCTGCATCTAGAATGCATGTTTTAATGTGTGTGGACATGTTTGTGGACGTGTGTGTGCACTTTCCAATTGGCTGTAAATCTCCAGACTGACGTGTTGGTTCAGTGGGGAAACAGCAGGTTTGGGACACCCTGATGGGCTTCACAGATGGCTGAAGAAACATTGCCCACACAAGGCCTTTTACTCTACCTATTCATTTATTAATTTTCCACTGCAGAGAGACACTGGGGCCAATTGTGATTGTTTCCTGATGCTAATTTGAGACATATCCAGTTATTAGCCTCAACAGTCCATCCTGCTGGCTCATACTTTCCCAGACACCTCTGTGACCTGCACTCTTTTCTCCAGGTTTATGTTGTTGTACATCTATTTCACCTGTGGACCTTACCCGAACCTGTGATTTATGGAGCCTAATCATCTCTCTGGAAGTGAAAGACCACCTTGACTTTATGTGGAGAAATCGTTGTCACAGCTATTCTGTTGTTTTCTTGAGTTTGAGCTCTCATATATTTCTTTCTGACTCTTTAAATACAGTGAAATAAAATGTCTTGAACAAGGGATTGACACATTAAGAACTTGAGTAGAATTATCCTAACCTTTTAGAGTGTTTTCACTTTTTTGGTATACAAAATTCTATAAACACCATGAAATACTTAAAGGATGGGAATAGTTTTTTGGAACAGCTGTGATCCTTAATTTGACTTTAGTTTTGTCAAAGTATTCAACAGTGATGCATTTTTAAAAATGGGCTGTGGTGTCTGCTTTCGAAGAGGAGAGGAGATAATAGATATTCTGAAGAATAAAAGGTTCATAAAATTTAAAATATAATTTAAGTTAAATGATAGTTTGATTGTTTCCAAAACAGCACAAGAAGCACACTAATAAGTTACACCCAGAATAAAATATGTGACAAAATGGACAGGTGACAGACAGATGTTACATATTATACATGCAATCATCTAGATACATTCAGGCACATCAAAAAAAAAGTTATATTGTGAAAAAGTTTGATCTTTTTTGTCATCCATTTCATACTGTGATTTAATTAATGTAATTTTAATGATTATGTCTTACAGATAATGAAAACCCAAAATTCTGTCTCAGAAAATTTGAATATTACATAAAATAAAATTAAAAATGTTTTAACATAAATCTTGGTTTCTTAATGGTATGTTCATTTCTATTCACTCAATACTTGGTTGGGCCTCTCTTGACAATACCCCATAGATTCTCTCTAGGGTTCAGAACAGGCAAATGTACTGACCCATCCAGCCCAGTAGCATCATAGTCATTGAACCAGCTTTTGGTACCTTTGGCAGAGTTGACCAGGTGTCAAGTCCTGCTGGAAAATGAAATCAGCATCTCTATGAAGGTTGGCAGCAGAAGGAAGCATGCAGTGCTGAATAATGTCCCTGTAGATGGCTGTGTTGACTGTGGACTTCAGAAAACCCAATGGACTAAAACCAGCACCCCAAATCATTGCTGACTAGAAACTTCACACTGGTCTTCAAGAAACATGGATACTGTGTCTCTCCACTCTTCCTCTAGACTCTGGGACCTTGATTTCCAAATTAAATGCAAAATATTTTATCTGAAAAGGAGACTTTGGAGAATTGGGTAATAGTGCAATTGTGTTTCCCTTTAGCCCAGGTAAAATATGTCTGATGTTACCTCTGGTTCAGGAGTCTCTTGACACAAGAAATGTGACATTTGCAGCTCTGTGCATAACAGCTCTTGATGCACTGACTCCAGCCTAAGTTTATTTCTTGTGAAGCTCCCACAAATTCTTGAATTGACTTTGCTGAAAAAAATCTTCTTAAGGCTGTGGGTATCCCTGTTGTTGATGCACTTTTTCCTACCACACTTTATTTTCTTCCACTCAACTTTCTGCTTGGATGCAGCACTCTGTGAACAACCAACTTCTTTACCAATTAACTTTTGTGGATAACCCTGCTTGTGGAGGGTCTCAATGACTATCTTGTGGATATTTGTCAAGTCAAAAGTCTTCCCCTTGATTGTGTAGGCCAAATTTCTTATAAAAATATAAAATTTTCTAAGATTTATACATTTAAAATTATTTCTAAAAACATGTCTAAAAATATTCAAATCTTCTCAGACACTGAATTCTGAGTCTTATTATCTGTACACCATATTCATCTAAATTACTGGACATAAAGGCTTGAAATTTTTCACTCAATGTGTAATGCAATGGTTGAATATTCTTCTGCACACTTTTTAAAAAAAATGCTTTTCTCCTGCACTGTACCTTCTTATCACTGCTGCACTCTATATTGTAATGTTATTTTATTTCAATTGCAATCTCATTTCTTCGTCGTAAGCTGTATGCAATGAAATTTCGTTTTGTATGCACTCAGTGCATACAAAATGACAATAAAGTTTGTCTAAGTCTAAGAATCTGTGTATGAGTTTCACTTTTTGAAATGAGTTAAAAATACACTTTATCAACATCAAAATGTTTTTTTTTAGAATTACCTGTATTTTGAAAAAAAAAGAGAAATACTTAATTCCCAGAATCCATAAATCAAGTTATTAGAATGTGATAAAATTAATGGATTTTAAGATGTAAAGGATAATGAACAAGGGAGTGGTCATATGATAAAATGTGTCAATTAGGATTTTTTTTGTCCCTGATACAATGATTTAACGTAAGGTATGACTGATAGCGAGTCAAAGTCGGATTCTTCATTAAAAAAATGTATAGAATCAATGTAATGGACATAGGTTGCAGTATATTGACATACCCTATGTCATTGGTTTTAAAATGGACCAACTGATGACAATCCCAACACTGGAGGTTCTCTTTCAGCCATCCATTGTCTATACCCGCTTATCCATGTGGGGTCATGGGGGGGCTGGTGTCTAGCTTGAGCGGTCATTGGGTGAGAGGTGATGTACAACCTGGATTGGTCGCCAACCAATTAACCTAACAGTCATGTTTATGGACCGTGGGAGGAAGCCGGAGTTCCCGGAGAGATCCCATGTATGCACAGGGAGAACATGCAAACTCCAAGTAGAAAGAGCCCAGGCTGGGGCCATAACCCAGGATGCACTTTTATACCCAACGCAAATTCAAAACAGATAGGGTAACTTGTATAACGTAACCCATATATGACAGGCGAAGTGTATTAGAGGGATAAATGGACAACACTGTATTATTACACATATAAGCACACAGTTCAATTTACCCAACATTAAATCACTTCAGCACAATGAAACGTTGTTGAGTTTTATATTAGGAATACAGAATGAAATCTATGAAGAGAAGTGACCTTATGTCTCCGAAGCAGAAGTTCCGTTCCTGCACAATACTGTAGATATCAAACAATTGTAGTTTCCCATTCATGTCCTTTAACCTTTTAAAGAACCCTGCACAGACAAGGACTTAGATGTGTTAACACATGATGAAAAGGTTGCACAACTAATAATTACAACATCTTTGTCAGCACAGCGCTTCATGTGCTGCCATTTTTGAAATTTCTTCTCCACCTCCTGCCTTCCTCCAGACAGGTGGTCTTGCGGCTCAGAACAGAGGCATGTTGGCTTAATGTTTAATGCTGTTTTAATGGTACCTTGCGTGGTGGTTATACACAGGCATGCTGTAACTAATAGATACTTCTCTGACTCCCCAGATGGTTATATAACAGTATTTCCCATCTTAGGTAGACAGGGCAAACCTGACTGTCATGCATATGAATGATGTATATACAGGACTGTCTCAGAAAATTAGAATATTGTGAAAAAGTATACTAGTAGGCTATTCAACTAATCACTTGAATCGTCTAATTAACTCGAAACACATGCAAGGGTTTCCTGAGCCTTGAAAAACACTCAGCTTGGTTCAGTAAACTAAATCACAAGTATGGGGAAGACTGCTGATCTGACTGCTGTCCAGAAGACCATCATTGACACCCTCCATCAGGAGGGTAAGACACAAAAAGAAATTTCTCAAAGAGCAGGCTGTTCACAGAGTGCCGTTTCAAAGCACATTCACAAAAAGTGTGTTGGAAGGGGGAAATGTGGCAGGAAACGCTGCACAACCAAGATCTGGCACCTGCCCACAGTGCCAAAACCACCAGTAACTGGTGTACTGACCATGGCATTACTGTCCTTGATTGGCCTGCCAATTCCCCTGACCTGAACCCCATCGAAAATTTGTGGGGTATTGTGAAGAAGAAGCTGAAAGACACCAGACCCAACAATGCAAATGAGCTAAAGGCCGCTATTGAAGCATCCTGGGCATCCAGGTAGGGGGAGTGTTGGCCTAGTGGTTAGAGCAGCGCGCTTGCACTCAGAGAAGGATGCAAGTACCCGGTTCGATCCCCAGCGCCTGCACTCTGGGTCCCTGAGCAAGACCCTTAACCCCAGATCGCTCCCCGGGCGCCGCACATGGCAGCCCACTGCTCCCCAAGGGTGATGGGTTAAAAGCAGAGAACAAATTTCGTTGTAATGTATGTTTCAATGACAATAAAGATGATATTACTATTACTATTACTATTACATAACACCTCAGCAATGCCACAGGCTGATTGCCTCCATGCCACGCCGCATTGATGCAGTAATCTGTGCAAAAGGATTCCCAACCAAGTACTGAGTGCATTAATGGACATTTTCAAATGTTTGATTTTGTTTTACTGTTATAATTTTTTTTTTACTTGGTCTGAGGAAATATTCTAATATTTTGAGATAGGATTTTTGAGTTTACTTCAGCTGTACGCCATAATCAGCGATATTAAAACAATAAAGGGCTTGCGATATTTCAGTTGATTTGTAATGAATCCAGAATGTATGACATTTCATGTTTTTTTCTGAGACAGTCCTGTATATATATATATATATATATATATATATATATATATATATATATATATATATATATATATATATCTGTGTGTGTGTGTGTGTGTGTGTGTGTGTGTGAGTGTGTTTGCTAAATCACTCATTTGCATACAATTGTATTTGGCAACGTTGTTTTATTTCAGATATGATTCAAAACCCAAATGGGTTTTAAATTTAGTTTGATTGTATGTGAACTATGAGCAAACACATCTTCTGTAAGATTAATGGAATTTCACCATAAGAACTACTACACATGTTTGTTTAGTTATTGTCAGGGACCTAGAATCAAAAGTACTACTTTCATCTTAAGCAGAGTCACAACATCCATTTTTTGGTCATTGAAAATTTGTGCTTTCATAAACTTTAAGCTAATAAAGATAATTGCATTAAAGTGATAAAAAGGCTACAGATTACTTTAAAAGGATCAGCATTTTATTGCCATTGGTTCCAGGGTTGTTGAGAGTAGTGAAACCACACCATAAATCTAATTTACGAGACATACTTTTAAGCTCCATTAGCTCATTTCCCAAAAGCACTTTATCACACAAGCAAAATATTTTCTTACATTTTGAAGCAAGCAGTTTAAAGCAGATCACACCCATCTCTCTGGGTTTTTCAAACTTTCAAGCAAGTCCTGGAATGTCCAATGTAATAAAGTGTGTGACTAACCGTGTGAAAGGTGTGTGTGCTGGCAGGCAGGTGACAGACGGCCACTATTCAGCAGTGAAAAAGGTACTGCTTATCAGCACACTGCAATGAAAACAGACAATGTGGCCCTTATTCTAGATCCTTTGTGTATGTGTGTGAAGTGATTTTTTAAAATGCAGTCCAACAGCGTTACAGAGCATGTGCTGCATATTTTTATACAGCAGATGTTTCAGTTAAGATTTAGTTAGAGAAAGAAAACAGAAGATTGGGACGCTTTTGAGAGAGAGAGAGAGAGAGAGAGAGAGAGTGTGTGTGTGTGTGTGTTTTCATAGGTCTTGCAGGTCGATCATCGGGGTCTTATTAACTTCACAAATGACCTTTGGGGAAGTGTTGATTACCATCTTTGGGACTGTATAAAGCTTCTTCCACTCCTTTTTTCACCTTTAATTTTCAGGGTTCCTACGTAGTCTTGAAGAGTCTGGGAAAGTGTGGCATTTTCTTTGACCTCTTCCCAGGTGTGAAATAAAGAAAATTCTGTATGAAAGTATTTGTATTTTAAAGAATTTTTTTCCCCATTTTCCTGACTTATTTTCTTCAGTTTTTTGAAGAACAAACATCTAATAATGCTTATTAAATCCAATGGTTTTTAGATTGATTTATATTTAAATTACATTATTAAGCTTTGATTTGCCACATCAAACATTGATTTTACCCATCAGTGTGTTTTTTTATTGACTTCTTGACTGAATGTGCAGTAATTCAAAAATGAAAAAGCATAATTTCATTACTTTTTGACCTACTTCAAATTCAGGTGAACTTACAAAATGACAAATCATACACTAAAGCTGTAATGATTTGTCTTGGATGAACCCGGACACAGCACACACACACACACACACACACACACACACACACACAGAGCTGGTTTCCAGAGTTTATTGAAACAGCAGGAAGTGGATGTTGAAAAGCCAGAGTCATTTTACCAGACGGGGTTGTAGGGTGCAGGAACTGGCAGACGGGAACAGACCGGAGCAGATAGAGCAGGACCAGGAGACGAAAAGGAACTGGACAGGCATGATGTTCTGAAGACTGAGTACGAACCGGTAACCAGGGACAGACTAAGGTGAGTTTATATAGTGGTGTGAGCAGGTGGAATGAGTCCAAGGCTGCCTGACAGGTGTTCCTAATCAGGGCGGCACTGGAGAAGGAGCCAGAAATGTTTAGGCTGCATCATGACAAAAGCTGCTATATTTTGGAAAATGTACAGACCAAGTAGAGATACTAAAGTTCATAAATTGTGAGGAATTTGGATTTATTATACCATATTCCATTACTTGGTTTGCAAATGCAAGAGTTACAGATTTTGAAATAAAGTTGGACTATGTTGGTCCAGATGCACCAAACCAGTAAAATGACACCAAAAGACATTTTGGAAATTGGAATCCAATTTCAGCTTTGTGTTGTTTTATGATTTGAGGAACATAAAAATGAGACCTCTATTTAAATAATTTCAGGGGAAAATGTTGTACTCAAATATGTAAAATGTTATAAAAACTAAAAATGTAGGAAGTCAAGCGTGGAAAAAATGGGCCATTTTGAAATGAAATTGTGTAGGTCCCCTGAAACCTCCTTAAGCTGTCTGCTTACTTTTTCATGTGTGTTGATCTGCTTTTAAAGATGGAAAGAAAATGTTTGCACAGGACTCTCTCACCCTTTGGCATTTGATTTTTCAGCTCATTTTTATTTCCACATAGAACTTTGAGTTTCCAATAAAAGTAGGTCTTTCTAACGCATGTAAACCCATTATGCCTGTCGCCTCCTGTTTGTGTCACGTTTCAGTTTGGAGCTAAAGGCACTATCGCTACAATCACTTGGAAACACATCACTGCTACACTGGCAATCACGCTTTAAGCAGCCTTCAAACGTCTACATTATCAGTGGAAATATGAGTGGAAGAGTAAATATCGTGTCATAGTTAATACATCTTTTGAAATGAAGATGCCAAATCTTTCCGTTTTCTGCGACTATGTTGTGTGTCTGGTTTGGTTAGGCTGTGAATGTTTCTTATAGTGTTGGTCAGCTACATTGAAGACTGCTGTCTCTCCTCATTTCCAACTCATTTCATGAAATTTGGCTTATTAAGCCTTTAATCGGTTTATGTTATTCCTAGAGTTTCGTAATAGTAGATTTCTTCATTCGTTCTTAATCCACTGTTTTCTCTTACAGTGAGCATGCAAGCAAGATTGATAATGTGTAGCACTCTATGTTCTACACATGATCAATCTAGGCCTGCTCCCATCAAATCCATTTCGGGGAAGGAGAGGCATTCAGCTGAACTTTCCAAGCTGATTGGGCCAAGCGACACCTGGTGCCCACCTACCAAAGATTGTTTTTCACCAATCACGGTGTCAAATGAAAATGTAAGCAGCAGGTACCAAAAGAAACGACAACACATTTACCCTAGTCAAGCCACTTCTTTTTGTTTTTGTTTCAAGGAAGAAATTGTGGATTCTAAAAAACATGTGATAGCAGCAGCTACCCATGATCAACGGAACAATCTTTATTGGCAAACTCTCTCTTTGTTCCAAGTTCCTACTGGTATTTTGACAATTTTTCTTTGGCAATGAGTTACTTTGACCTGGTGGTGTCCTTCAGTGATTTACCAATGACGTTGAGATCTCCCTGAGACTCTTGCTGCTGCCTATTTTTTAGGTCAGCAAGTGGCATTTTTGTTCTCTGCTCCAATACCTGGGCTTACACAAGATGCTATCATTTATCAGCTTTCATATAGAGCTGTGTCTCAGTAAACTTTAGAATATCATAAAGAATCACTTTTTATTTTAGTAATTAAAATAAAAAAATGAAACTCATGTTATATAACTTTATTACAGAGGGGGATATGGTTCAGGCATTCATTTCTATGTGTTTTGATGACAATGGCTTACAGCTAATGAAAACCCAAAAGTTAGTTTCTCAGAAAATTAGAATGTTACATAGGACCAATACAATGATTACAGAAATACAGAAATGTTCTATTGTTGTAATGTTATGCCCTGCAAAATCAAGAGGAAGAATGTTGACTTGACATTTGTCCAGCATGCACAAGGAGATTAAGCCACAAAAGGTCTTGCAAAAAGATAGATTCCTGTATCCACCATCTTAGTGATGTAAAGTTAAGGGGAAGGAAAAAGTGCAGAAGAAATGGTGCACAAACAGCAAGGATAACCATGGCCTTGACAGGATTGTGAAGCAAATCCCATTCAAGAGTTTGGGAGAGATTCACAAGGTATAGATTGCAGCTGGAATCTGTACATCAAGAGCCACCACACATGAACGTGTTAAGAACATGGACGTAAGTTTTGCATGCCTGGTGTTATCCACTTCTGAAATAGAAGTAATGTCAGAAGTGTCCTACCTGGCCTGAGATTAGGGACTGGGTTAAAGTTCTCAAAGTTCGGGAAAACAGTGAGGAGACACAACATTCAAGTTGACTAAGGTCTAACATGAAGGTCCAAAATCAGTACAGCTGTCTACCAGGAAATATTAGAGTGCTTCATGCTTCCCTCCATTGACAGACTTTTTGACAATAGTGATTTAATTTCCAAACAAGAGCTGGCAAAGTCAACAAAAGTAATATCTGCTTTAATGACCATTGTATTGTTGGGCTTGAGTGGCCAGCAATGTTATTTGACCTAAACCCCATTGAGAATCTTTGACAGGAATAGTAAAGATTCTAGCATGATTGTTGTTATACAAGTGTGTTATACGGGGAGTGGTGGCCTAGTGGATAGAGCAGCGCGCTGGTGATCAGAGAAGGTTGCAAGTACCCGGTTACATCCCCACAGACTGCCACTCTGGGTCCCTGAACAAGACCCTTAACCCCAGATTGCTCCCCAGGCGCCGCACAGTGGCAGCCCACTGCTCCCCAAGGGTGATGAGTTAAAAGCAGAGAACAAATTTCGTTGTAATGTATGTTTCAAAGACAATAAAGATGATGATGATGATTATTATTATTATTATTATTATTATTATTATTATTATTATGTTACTAAGGCCCCATCTCTTCGCACAAAGTCCTTCCTGGAAAGAAAGGGTTTCCTTGCTGTGACAAAAAATAGTATTCTATTACTGATAAACTAGATATTGTCGAAGATGCTTTAACTTGTGATTAAAATACAACAAAGAGTGTTTTCCCTGTCATAATTTAAACAAAATAGTATTTTGCACCAAGAAGAATTTGAAGGAAAAACTAATTCTTAACGTGAGACAAAGGTTTTCGGTTCGGATATCGTGGGTGCACTTTGTAGTGAAACAAGAATGAAAAACAACATGAAGGGAAACAATAATGGCAAAGAAATCTCTCGCTAGGACAATCTTTATAAAAACTTCAAATATATTTTAATCAATCACTTTTTGTAAAATCAGTATCTATTTCAGAGAAATAACTACTTACAGATTAATAGACATTATTGGTGAGGTTAAATGTTCCTCTTTCATTGCTGCAGTAAGCATAATTAGGTGTATGTATTCATGATTTCCTCTTTCATACCATAGCAGTATAACTGAGTTGAATTTTTAATATTTAAGTACAAAAAAAGAGTTTTTAGAATGCTGAAAATGAAGAAAAAAAATAGCGAGTACCAGAAGCTTCTGTACGCAACAGGCAATGTTTTTCTGTGAAGAGTCTCTCAGTACCTTTCTGTTGTACTTTCCACTTAGTTGCAGGAACTTAACTTCTCTTCCTCCTTTAACAGTTCAGAAGCCAAAACAACAAAACAAAACCAACAACAACAAAAAAACGCTTTGTTTCCATGTTTAGACCACCAAAACAGTGTTGTAAAAAGTCAGTAGAAGCATCGTCAAGTCCACCTGCCTTCCTTCTTCCATCGGCTGTCTTTGCTATCAGAGATGAAACCCAAGAAATAATAAAAACAGCTTTCTAATTCTCTATTATTTATACTAACCTACTTTTTACATGGTCATAACATACAGTAATGTGGATCGTCCGTTTGTCCGCTGCTTTGAAGGTTTTCCCCAGGAGCTATGTGCCATCATGTGTACTGTCACATTGCACGGCCCACATATACATTAACATTTTTATCTGGTCCTTTTTCTTTTACACACAAACAAACCTTCCTTTCCCCTCAGATTTCGTTCAACATTTCAATAATCATGCCACTACTGATTTGTACCTTTCAGCTTGATTTTATGCATGACATATCTGATCTATAGCATTGCTACACAATGCAGTTTACTGGTTCAGCAATGCCAGAAAAGAAAAGCAGTGTGAGATATCAGAGTTTTGAGAAAAATTTTTTGTTTTTAATTTGAAGATTAATTTGTTTCATCAAGATTGGTTAAAGGCTGTGTGAGGGAGCTGCAGCTAAATCAATTAGAATTAAGCTTCTAACAACTTGATTTTTCTTTGAGGAGATTCATGCTTTCATGGGACATTCTTGGGCTCATTGATTCATGGGACCCTACACATCTCTGCAGATACAGGTAGCAGTATAAAAGACTTTACATTTTTCTTAAGTTATTGAAACAGGAATCAATTTATTGTTAAACAGGGTGAAATTGAAGGAAAACTGTTATTTCTGCAAAACTGCAGTGATCAGTGTCACTGGAAGACGGTATGGTAGGAAGGGCACTGATGGGATTTCATGTACTTGATGGCAAACTTGAGCTCCTTGCTCTTCTTGTCCCACTTGTGAATGGACATGAGCAGCAGCTGCTGGTCCACTTTGCGCCCCATGATGAGGAAGTTGGTGCCCAGGTTCTCCAGCTGGGAGCATGGGCAGTTTGCTCCGTTCTTTATGTACAGGGTGAGCTTCTTCAGGTCCTTCTTCCTGAGCATGCCCTGCTTCAAAACCTTCTTCTTCTTTTGTGCTGCAATTAGCTTTCTGTCACCCTTTTCCTTTTTCACCTCCTTGATTTTCATCTTCAGGACTGAAGGAGAAGAAAAGAAAATATTTAAATTCATGTTGGATTTTGCTCATAAAACTTCCACTTACTGTCACACTTAGCTTGGAAACTAAACCTCTGACAACTGAATACCCTGCACATAAGCACCTACATGTTCAGCTGATAATAATGTTCTGTGAAGAATAATTGGTTAGCTTTTTTTTTCAGTGTAAGTGTGGTGTTTAAAATGAAGTCAGAGAAAATGCTAAAGCTGTCAGCTATTAATAGGATTGCATTAATTGAAGCTAAAACTGGGAGTGAAAAATATAACAGGAAGTATCACAGCAACGTTGCTCCTTTTAATCCATTTAAAGAGGCCATTCTATCCGTCTTTGGACATGCTGGATTGGGAAACGCTGGTAGGGCTATACCAACTCTACAAGGAATAAATGCAGGGACTGATATTTATACTTAATGTTAACCATGAAAATTGGGCTAATGATGGTAAATGCTAACCTGACAACAGCCAGCTGCATGTCGCTCCGCCTAGCTCCACTCACATACATCTGGGACACCGCCGGTAGAGAATGATTTCTCCAACCAAATTTATGGTCTGGCCAATCAGGACGCAGGGCCGGAGTTTCATATATGTGACGTAGTGGAGACGCGACCATGACGTGAGACTGTTTTGATAGCAATGGCGGCTCGTCGAGGAAGCAAGCGTTAGCATTGATGCTGCTATTTCTTTCGTGTTGTCCAATCTACCTAATATTGTTTCATTAAAAGAACATCAGAGAACGCCTCTGAAGGCTTTTGTTGGTGGAAACGATGTTTTCGCCCTTCTCCCGACCGGATTTGGCAAGTTTTGTTTTCCGGGGCCAGCGGACGTGCAGACGCGGACGCGCCCCGGAGCGGTTAGCGGTTAGCGCTAACCATGTTAGGAGGCCTTTAGTCCTCAACGCGGTCGGCCCGGAATCGACTCCGACCCGCGGCGCTTTGCCGCCTGTCTTCCCCCCTCTTCCTGTCAGCTCACTGTCAATAAAACGCGTGCCACTAGAGCCGCAAACACATTATTATTTTTTTTTTTTTTTTTTCCTGCGTCGCTATCATTAGCGTCACGGGTTAGCTTCGGTGTGAGTGGTTGAAATAGCACGTCAATAAAGATGACAGACAAGTGGCTTATCCAATCATATGCAAGAATTTTTGATAAGGCCCAGCCTTCTGTAAATGCAATTCCTATGGAGGAGTCCCAGATGTATGTGAGTGGAGCTAGGCGGAGCGACATGCAGCTGGCTGTTGTCAGGTTAGGTAAATGCTAAACTGTTGCAAATATTAACTCTGAATTATTTTGTGTTTGTTTACTGCTGTTCAAGATCCCTTTATGGTGATCAGTGGCAGCAATCTATGGCAGCCTGGCTTCTGTCAGCCTGCCCCAGGGCATCTGTGGCTACAAATGTTGCTGACCAGCATCAGTGGGTGAATGTGTGTGTGAATGGGTGAGAGACTGAATGTAGTGTGAAGCTCTTTGGGGTCCTCTGGACATGATAAAGTGCCATACAAGTACAAGCCATTTACCGTTTTATAGTTAGAACAAGTGGATGAAAGGTTTCTCAGTTTAACTTTAAACTCTCAGATAGTAAACTGAACACAGCTGTTATTTATTTTGAAAGCATCATGTAGAAAGGAAACATCTTGCAATGGATCATGTGCTAAAAGTGCCACAAAACAACAATTAAATAACTAGTGCAAAAATGTTTAAATGTTATAGTTTAAGGAATGTGTTGAATAAATAAACATGCATCAGTACTTGTTTAAATTTATTCTTGATTTATTTATACACAAGTAAAGCAGTTTAACTGCAGACCAATGGCCTGATCAATAACTGTATTAGGTCTGCTGACCATCTTGGATTGGTAAGGCTGACAGACAAAATCAATTCACAGGAGTATGACATAAATAAATTCATTGTGTCTTTCACTATAATACATTTTTCTTATGCTGCATTTTTTTGGGCCTATGTATGCTGGTGCTTTGAAATAGATGTGTTACATTGGTCTGAACATGACAACACGAAACAGAGTTTTTGGAACATCAAATCCCGTTTAATCTTAGAGCTATGTGAGTTTTTTATGCATTTTAAATTCAGAAAGTATAAAGATGTATTTTTGTTCATCTTCTTTCAGCTTTTCCCTTTCAGGAGTCACCACAGCGAGTTGTTTGTTTCCATCTACCCCTATCTTCTGCATCTGTTTCTGCAGATTTTTTTGTTTTGTTTTGTTGTTATTAGATAAAATTGGCACTGGCAGATCAGGCAAAATCAGGGAAATGGGCCACAATAGATATGACCAGTGCATCTCTTTCCAACAGATTGATGAGATTACCAGTCAATATTCCAAAATTTACACGAGTCAGACTGATAGGTATGTCAAGGGACTACATGCTGGAAATCATTAGATTATCCAGATAAAGCACACATTTATAGCATTGTTGCATAACCAAATGTCTTTTTGTCCACACTTGCTGTGAGACTGTTTATAAGCTTTTACTGTCAATGTTTTCAGGACTGTAATTAGATTTAAGTTTTCATCTCTCATTCGAGTTGTGTAATGAGTTGTGTTTTCAAGCAAAAATAGAGTTGACTAATTCTGCACGTTGTTTTGGTTACGTGTGACAAAGCCAAGTTTGTCAGTGTGATGAAATACCGAGTTTTAAATCTCACTGAGTATTGTGTTTATAGACTCATATTTTCTTATGTAGGAGATTAAAATGAAAGTGGCAACTATTTCCAAGGAGAATTTGCAGGGTAACCCCGTTTGACAGGGGAAATTAATCATAGGTCGGGAAAAGGCACAGTGCTGGAACGAGACATCTCCATTCGTCTAAGCCTGTTGGAAGATCGCCATGTCACTTTTCGTCTGCTTGTCTGTGGCTGCATAAACAACCCTGTTCAATCTAATATGTGTACTGTATACACGTGAAGTAATAACAGACTCCTAAGAGATGGATCGCTCCTCGTACTCATTGAGTCTTGCATTCAGCTCATCCTCATGTGTTTATGGTGCTCAATTTACATGACTCCATGCCTGGCCATATGTGTCTTTTTATGAATGAATGCATTCATATGCATGCATGTATTCAGCAAAGGTTTTAACCAATAACGTGCCACATTTCCTCTTTCATTTCACTTGCCCACCCCTGTTCAGTCATACTTAGTATTAAGTAATGCAGTGGGCCTCACTGCACAGCCTGGCAAGCATCTTTGTGACAAGCCATGCTTGCTTCATTATACAAATTCAGTCTCTTTACTGTGGGCATAGAGAAGCGTGCTGTCGTCCTGAGGAGAAGCAGATTTTCTATATAGCCAAAAAACAAACAGAAAAAAACTCAATGGGCAGGGTAACATGCCAACCCTAGTTTTATGTAAAATATATCCTGTTTAAATAAAAGATTGTTTGAGGTTTAAGTATCAAATGCAGACTCTAAGAAACTTTCAAAAGATTTTGGGGTCATGAGATGAAGCTGCAATCAACTGTGGTCCACTGGAATAACTTTGTAGAGTAATGTATCTCTTGAACTCCAATGCAATGCAGTTATTGTAACTTCTTATGTTGTTATCATCTGTTATACAGTCACATGTGTTCTAATAAAATATGTACATATGGCTGTCTTTACACATTTAAATGCAACCATTCTTAACTCTAATAATGTGTGCAATAATCCATGAAACTGCATAAAAGACCAGTAGATGCAATCCCTCAGTTCCACGGTAGAATGAATGTCATGATTATTTATGAATGATTGTTGAAGATGTGAAAACATGGTTTATTTTGTTGGAATTGCTTTATCAAATATTTAAGATGGGGCATCAATTTTATTATGTTTTTTTTTAGGTGTGGTAAATCTTGTACCTGGCTGTACTGTTTTCTTTTTTCTTTTGCTCAGCAAGCCTCCCAATTTTTTTTTTTCTTTTAGCTTTTTGGTTTTGGTGTATGAAAATATTGCATACAACAGTCTAAGAAAACAGAAATAAAGCTGCTGTAGACTGCTGTGTAAGCAGTTCAGGCATACAAGATTGTTTAAAAAAAATGATTAATGGCTCTTTTTCATTCATTTCTGGGTGAAATTAAATGCATCTTGACGATCTGAAACATTTGAGAAAGCAACAGAAGAAATGCGTAAAGGAAAAACACTTTTTCACAGCCCTCTCTGTGTAGCAACGGTTTTGTCTTTTGCCCAATCTTGTAAGACTTACCAAAGTCACTTGCACAGTAATGCTCCATGATGTTGTCTGCTTTCAGCTCGTTGTCACATGGAGGGCACACCTTCGACACTAAGAGGATAAGAAAAGGATTCCTCATCAGTAGCAATAAATTACATTTCATTCTATGCTTTTAAGCCTAGATGAGCAAATATCTAACAGCTCAACATTGTTAGTTAGGGGCAGCCAGCAAAACCAAAGCGGGTATGAAACCTTGAGGACTTTTGAGTCACATATTTGCAGCCCCCACTGGGTCCTCTTGTCAGAGGATATTTGCAATGGAGCAAATACTGAGTCCAGCAGACTGACTGATGTTTGCCCTGCAATTACACTGGAGAAAATGTTTTTATTCTGCCCACTTGTATATTTTGATGGTGCAGGCGTGGTCTGGCTGTGCAGAAAAGGTAAACGATGTGGAAGGAGCTGCTGAACATGGTGAAAAGTGATTCAGTCCTCAGACACAGGCCACACTTAAGCCACGCAGCAGCCACACATTGTGAAACAGCAAGCAGACCAAAACCAAGGAGTCCTGTTTATCTGGAACTCAAAACTCACGGTCACATAAGTTGTGCTCAAGAACATGTTTGGTCTTGCTTATTTTGATAAGTAGCTTTATAACTATTATTACATGTTTACTGTAATAATAGTAAAGAATGAAAAAAAGACACACAATTATGTTTTTAATAATGTTGTACAGCTTTTCATTTGTTCCTAATCTTCTAAACAGTGGCAGCTCTTGCTTGATTCCGAGTCCCTTGTTTTGGTATCCACATAAATTATTCAATTCAGTTATATTCAGTTTATCTATATGGTGCCAATTCACAGCACTTGTAATCTCAAAGCACTTTACAAAGTCATTCATTACCTGAATCCATTTTAGTATGGTGGATTAATTAAAGCCATTTACACAATATTGGATTATCAAGGATATAAAATGGGATTTTAAAATGATTTTAACAATATTTCTGAGAAGATAAGAATGCCCTTTTTGTTTATATGTTGGGGTGGGGGTCACAAATAAGTTCTATAACTATCCCAATTCTATTTTACTGAACATACAAATAAGCTATGGATTATTCGGCATGATTGCCACTGACATAATTTATGAAAAAAAATAAATAAATTTGTTGCGTTGATTGAAAAAAATGCTTTGAAACTGATGTATCGCTTAAAGTAATGACGCCTGGATAATATGCTTTGAAATAATTTATATTTTGCCTAAAGATGCACCAAACAATTGGTTGCTGCCCAGAACTGGCCTATTAACATTTTAACCAGTCAACCAAACCTCAAAAAGTATGATTTCATTCTGATCAGTTAATACACTATTATATGTATTATACATAGGCACAACTAGCTCGCGCTGACCACAATTCCTTTCTGTGTTGATAGTGTTACTAGGGAAAGTAGATTTAAAGGCAACTATTTTCAGTATCAGTGGGGTGTTCAAGAACACAGCAGAGGAAGCAGAGAGATATAAGAACAAATCCGACTCAAGGCATGAGCAGACTAAAGCACTGTTTAAGGCGCCCAAACAATTAGGGACCTCGCATAAATGATTAAACCTTAGCACAAAGCACAGATCTAAATGTTTTATATTTATTTACTGAGACTGAGAATACTAATAAATCTGATTTGATGGTTTCAGCATTAATAAATTAGAACTGTTCAATGTTATGATTTAAAAGAATTGGAAAGTTTCCTTTTTAAAAGTGCAAATAATGATCGGCATTGTTTGATTGCTGTGTTAACATAGTTACAATCTGATGCTATAAGTTTAATCTTTTCTTTCTTTGAACCTGGTTCACAAATACATTTTGGCATATTATAACCAATTATCCATGACTGCTTTTAAGCTCAACCTGTTAAACTTGGCCCCTTTTCCTGGATTCCACCAAATCTGTTTTGAAACCCTGATAATGTTTGGTGATGTTCTTAACAAGATATTTCAGATTAAGGCCCCACACACATTTTTAGCTAGCCCTTTATAAGAATCTATTTCAAAGGAAACTTTTTTGTTTTTTAAAGCCATTTTCAAACCAATTGTTTGTTACTTTGGACAGAGTCAGTTGATGAGTTTGTTAACTTTTCTGATAGTTTGGTTCTTTTTCAGTCTGAAAAAACTTCAAGTGAACCAAAGCTTGTCACTAAAAACGATATAAAAACATTCAATCTGTTTATCAGTTACATATGTCTAGTTGTGGGAGAACCAAATATAAATACAGGAAGTAGATGTGTTTTGAGCTCGTAAACATCTTCTTTTTCTTTCAGATTTTCTGTCAGGAGTCGCCACTGTGAGTCATCTGTTTCAGTCTAACCATATGTTCTGCATCTTCTTCTGTCACACCAACTACCTTCATGCTCTCTTTCATTCCATCCATAAATATTTTCATTGATCTTCGTCTAGGCCTCCTGTCTGGCAGTACCAACCTCAGCATCCTTCCGCCAATGTACTCACTATCCCTCCTCTGTACATGTCCAAACCATCTAACATGAGCTGTCCCTCTGAGGTACTCATTCCTGATCTTATCCTTCCTTGTCACTCCCAAAGAGAACCTCAACATCTTAATCTCCACCTCCAGCCTTGCCTCATATCTCTCCCACATTGTTACTGTCTCTAAGCCATACCTCCTTGGCTTCAGCACCGTCTAATACAACTTTCCTATCATTCTCGCTGATACTCTATCACACAACACACCTGACACTTTTCTACACCAGTTCCAACCTGTTTAGACACATTCACCTCTAATCAACACTCACAGCGGCTCTTGTCTATTGGCCCTAAGTACTTTTTAAAATCCCCCACCTTCTTTAGCTCTACATCAGTCTAGCTTCCACTACTGTTTTTCCATAACTTCATTGTATGTCTCATCAACTTTATTCCTCTGCCATTCCTCAGGCATCTTCACCCTCCATAAGAGCTTATTGAATAGCCCAGTCAAAAACTCCACTGCTGTCTTTCTCAGACACTTCCTAACCTCCACAAGTGTATCTTTTCTACTCCCTTATCCACACTGGTCACTTCTACTGCTCTTTGTTCTCTCTTATTTCTCTCATTCACCAATTCTTCAAAACACTCCTTCCATCTCTCCATCACACTTGTTACATGTTAGCATTTTCTATCTTGACCCGTTAGCTTGCTACATACTCCACGAGAACCGAGAATTTTGTTCTTGTTGTCGGGGTGGCAAGAGCTTAAAATATGTTGGCTCTGGCTCTGTCTATTAATACTTCACAAAAAGCTAAGCTGTCAAAGTCCACCCCGCTTTAACACACGTCACTGAAGATCGACTGGTGGCTGGTGGGGGAGGAAGGCACAGAGAGGGAGCCAAGCACAATGCAGGAGGATAGCTGAAAGTAGAGCAGACAGAAAAATTAGCTCACATGTGCTATGGTGCTATTTGGAAAGACTGCGAACACCGGGGGCGTGTGGTGCTATGGCGAAGGGAGTGCTCTGCTAGGATAATTTAAAGAGGAAGAGCTGCAAGTGAGCGGAAGTAGCATCGTTGACCGCTTAAACCACTAGAGTTGAACAGTGCGACAGCTGCATGAAGTATTTCCGCTCTTCCAGCCAAACATGGCCATCTAAATCCTGTCCAATCTCAGTACAGTAGCCAGACACCCTGCAAGAAAAAGGTTTAGCCCAGACCTTATGTTGAGAACAAGTGGGGAAACACCCCAGGATGGGGCAGAAAAAACAAAATGACCTCATTTGCTGTGGGAGTGTATGTAGCAGCCTGTAATCTTTTTTCTTCTTCTTCTAATCACCCTAACCTGTTGAACATCCTTCTCTCTCTCTCTCTCTCTCTCTCTCTCTCTCAGGTTTCATCATTTACATAACATGTTATCCATCTGTGTGCTCCTATCACCACTCTTCTAAGTCACCCCGTGTTCCTGCCACCTCTGGAAGGAGGTTTTCACTACAGCTATTTTCATCGTCTTTGCAGAGTCTATCACAATCTGCCCTTCTGTATTCCTGTTCTGGATACCAAACCTGCCCATCACTTCCTCATCGCCTCTGTTCCCTGTTTCAACATGTCCACTAAAATCTTCACTAATCACCACTCTCTCATCTGTGGGGATATTCTGCATCACTTAATCTAACTCACATCCAACCTGTGAGGCATAACCACTAACAACATTGAACATCACATGTCAATTGATGTTCAATGTTCAGTTTCTAGCTTCAGAATCATCATCCTATCCTACACTGTTTTTGCCTCAAGAACATTCCTGACAAACTCCTCCTTCAAGATAACTCTTACATCATTTATCTTCCCATCCACACTCTGGTTGACCATCTTTAACCCTGCTCCTAAGCTTCTAGTCTTGCTACCTTTCTACTTGTTGAACAGACAGTATGTCCACCTTCCTCCTCCTCTGCATCGTTTCAACCAACTCTCTAGCTTTTCCTGTCATAGTCCCAACAATAAAAGGGTCTACTCTCAGTCCTGGGCTCATTCCTTTCCTTTTCTCTCCCTGCTGCATGTTCACACATGTTCCTCCTCTTCTACCTCTTCCTCTGTGCTGACCAATAGTAGCCCAATTTCCACTGGTACCCTGTCAGTCAACAGCACCACCATGATCTCAATGGAGATCATGTTCTTGACTAGGATGGTAAATTTGGTAAGCATTTTACATCGGATGCTCCACCTGACGCAACCTTCTGCATTTATCTGGGCTTGGGACTTGCACAAATAGGACCTGAGACAGTTTGAGGATTAATTTCCGAGCTACTAAACACGGACAATTTGATCATATCATAAGTGTGTATCTGGGAAGTATTTCTGGCAAAATTATCTAAGCAGTATACCGATTGATTTTGAGAAGGTGGCTTGAAAGTTGTATAGGGCTCTAGGCACTATACCCTGCTTCACGAAAAAGATGAATGGTCATTGTTTATTAGTTTGTTTTCTGTACCATATCCCACAATACAAGGCAAATCTGGTAAAGGGAAGGTATTTGCCTCAATCTTGCAGCATATGTTGGTAGCTGTGTTGAATTGAGTTCAGATTACATTCATAATGTAATCAAGCTAGAGTTTGTTTTGAACTATACAGATACAACCTCCTTCAAACAGTCTTGGTACCATTGTTTTGGTCCACACAAGATGTGGAAAATATTTGTTGGAATAGTGTTTTGTGGGAAAATGATCCAAACAAAGCACTTGGATTGTTTAATATGTTATTTTTTTAGCAGTAATGAATAACCATACACTAACTGTTAGATATTGAACATAGCTATCCAGACATTCATCATCAATCTTCCTGGATTGACAATTAATTAAGATACTGTATGACTCAAAGAGGTCTAGCTAACATTATTAAGTTATGATTCCAATTGACAGGTTTACAAGAAGCTCAGAAACCATGTTACTAAATTGAAATAAAACAAAGAAGAAGTCATACTATCAAAATTTAATAACTAATATAAGAGATGAATGTAAAATGTTAGGGAACATTTTGAACAATATCATGGGTAGAACAGCAAAATCAGATCTCTTATTCGTGGAATCAGATTTCCTAAACAAATCAAACTATATTGCTAACCATCTGAATAATTATTTTACTGCAAAAGTTACAAAAACCAAGAGATGAAATGGATCAAACAAACATTGGACAATTGTGTAATTTGATAAAGGATAAAATAATAAAAGACAAAGAGTGTGGATTTAAGTTTCATAAGTTTACAGCGAGTTATGTTAAAAAAAAATATTGTTGGGAAGTAAAGATAAACCAGCAGGGATCGACAATTTAGATGTAAAGTTGTTAAAATTTGTCATGATTTAGGTTTTTGCTTGTTTTGCTTTTCTTAATTATCCAATCACCTCACTCTCCCTCCAGCCACCACTCTGCTCCACTTGTTGCTACTAATTACAGTCAACTCGACTCACCTGTTAACCTGTTTGCATATACCTGCTTCAGTCATCCACTCACTGCCAAAATGGCTCATCTGATCTCATCTCATCTTTTGTCATGTGCCCTGCCTTACCAGTTCCTGTGAGCTCAGCCAACTGGACTTTTCCGATAAAGTTGCCTTTTTCTGCGTGCTGAACATGTCTACGTGTTTCCCCGTGAGTTCCAGCTGCTTGCTCTGCCCGTTCTGGTCTGTCACTACCTGCATCTCCTGGTCTCCCTGCCTGCCTGCACCTTCAGCCATTACTCATCTGTCTAGTCTGGTTCTGCCTGCTTGCCTGCCTCACCTGCCATTACTCATCCCCTTTAATAAGTCATCTGTATTTGGCTGAATATTGGGTTCACCAGCGTCATCCATTACAAGTTTGGTTATAATAAATTTGAGTTTGGATAAATGTGAATTTCCAGCAGCATGAAAAAACACCAAAATAATACCACTACCCAAAAATATAAACGCCCCCTTTTAAGGTCCTAACAGTCGCCCAATTGGTCTCTTAAGTAAAATCATGGAAAGCGCTGTTTATGAAAAAAATACAAAATTATTTGCAAAATTATATGCAAATAATTTGATTACAGATATTCAACATGCATAGATTGGGTTACTCTACTCAAACTGCCTTGATAGAAATGACTGATGATTAGCTCAGAGAAAAAGTACACGCCCCGGAAAACAAAACTTGCCAAATCCGGTCGGGAGAAGGGCGAAAACATCGTTTCCACCAACAAAAGCCTTCAGAGCCGTTCTCTGATGTTCTTTTAATGAAACAATATTAGGTAGATTGGACAACACGGAAGAAATAGCAGCATCAATGTTAACGCTTGCTTCCTCGACGAGCCGCCATTGCTATCAAAACAGTCTCACGTCATGGTCGCGTCTCCACTACGTCACATCCATGAAACACCCGCCCTGCGTCCTGATTGGCCAGACCATAAATTTGGTTGGGGAAATCACTTTCAATGAGCGGTGTCCCAGATGTATGTGAGTGAAGCTAGGCGGAGCGAGACATGCATCTGGCTGTTGTCAGGTTAGCTTGGTTTATCCTCACATGTGTTTTTTAGAACATGACAACATGATGCATGTCAGTTTATCTTTGCTGAAGGTAAAATACCTGTTTATTTTTAAACTGTTCTTATTCGTGTAAAAGGTTATAATGTCAAAACAGCCAAAGACAACATACAACAACTTATATTATAGCACCAATGTACACAGTTCCTACTAGACAATGTAGCTGATGGTAGATTCACACTTCCAAAAGTTAAAATGGATTACTTTAACGACTGGGCGACTGCGGCTTGATAGGTTGAGTAGTCATTTGGCAATCAGAAGGTTGTGGGATCGATTTCAGCTTCCCCTTGCCACATGTCAATGTGCCCCTGGGCAAGGCACTTAACCCCAAGTTGCCTACCGAGCTGCGTCTTGGTGTATGAATGTGTGAGCATTAGTGAGAGCGATTGGGGGAATGTGGCTATAGTCAACAGCACTTTGGGGGGTCAGCATGACTGGAAAACCGCTTTATGAGTTCAGTCCATTTACCATTTATTTCAAAAAGTCGGGGATATATGGAACACTTTACCATTAAATATTATCAAGCAGGATCAAATTAATCAATTAAGAACAATATTAAAAAGCTATTCATAAAAGAAACAACACTATTCAATATTATTTTGCTTATTTTGTAATGTGTTATAATCAGGGCTTTGAACCGATTTTTTTTCCCCAATCGGTTCGTTCCGAACAGAAACGGAATTATAACGTTTCCGGTTATGAGTTCCACGGTTAATTTCGTTCCTTTCGTTTGACAAATATAGCTATTGATATTGTGTTTGGAATGAGCGTTTTACTTAACGATGGATCGTAATTTACCTCTTATTTAAGATGTGTAGCTCTAGTGGAGACACCGCTCTCTCTCCATTCAGTCAGCGAATGTGTGATGTGATGTCACACAGGAAGTGAACCTCAGCCGTCATGGTAACGTGCGCAGGAAAATAATTACTTTTTTTTTTAGTTAATTAGGCAACGAAAACTTTGAGCAATGAAATAAAACCGGTATTAACCGGTTACCATTATTTTTAAATAAGTGTTCCAGTTCCAGAACATAAAAAATAATAACGTTTCCGGTTTCGTTTCTGTTCCCTGTAAAATACAAAAAGTTCCCGGTTTTCGTTTTCGTTCCTTGAACCGGTTTAAAGCCCTGGTTATAATGAATCTTAAGTCATTGTATATGTATGTGTGTTATATGTAACATTATGTTTTTGATCTGCACATAATATGGCATAACACAGCATTTCACACCTTTATTTTCAGATTAGATTTTTAATCTATGACCTTTACTGTGTTATTTTTGTTGTTTCTCGTGTATGTGTGTTTAATGCAGTTTTTGTGAGGACCCTAGGAAGAGCAGCTGCAGGTAACTGCACCTAATGGGGATCCAAATGAACAGACAAACCCTAGAGCAGTTACTGTTTATATCTACGCAAAAGAACTGCACCAAAGGCAGAGTAAAACTGTTTTTCTACACTGACTAAATACCTCAGGTGTGCAAACACCCTTTGATACATAAAGACATACCTGCACTCCATATAGGATGCAAGAGAGTGAGAGGTTGAACAGATATTGGAAGAAATAAATCTTGTTATGAAAAGTTTTTATGCAAGCTTTTGAACTCACTGCTCCTGTCTGCTGCATAACTGATGGTACCTCACAGACTTGTTTCAGGAATCCTAGCTCCATTAACAATGCTTTTTGTTAAAATGAAACGCTGAACACAGTTAAAAATGTAAATTCTGCAAGAACTTTTTCTTTGTTTTAAAATATCTGCTCTCTAACATAACGTCATGTGAAGTCCTCCATGCATCCAATATAAATAACCAAAGTTCACATCAGGAACATGTGAAAAATAATCTAAACGTTTACATTTATTCATGTTTTAGTTCCTATAGAGAAATCTGAATCAGTTAAAATCAGTATTGACAGGTCAAAGCTTTGAAAAAAGTGAAATTTCAAATTTGACACATAATTATTATAGGTGCATCTTTAATTTGGCCTCTGCAGTCATATCCATATATATGATTACCCATACTATTTATTCTCCAAAGTGTCTAAAAATGTATTGCAGCCATGTCTACTTAAACTTCACATGATCCCAAAGATGTTGGTTGCAGCTAATATCAAGCCACCAAACCCAAAAAACAAAAACTTGAGCCAAGTTGTAAATTTAGATAGGGAGTGAAGGATGTGTTATAAGAATCTTCCCCTCACCACAGATCTGATCTGAGTCAGCTCGTCTGAAGGGAAAACAGGACTGACCTTTCCCTGAGTAGGAAGCCTTTTTTTAACAGGGCTGCTTAAACAAGAGCTGCATTTTTCTGTCGCTCACTCACCGCAATATCTAAAATATGCTTTCCTTTAAGAGCTCACTGTTCTCTCTCTGTTCAACCATGTCTGCTGCCTACAGACACACTCATCCAAATGCACATGGGAGAGTTGCTTTGCAGTTCAGGCCCTGGGTTAGAAGTCAGGGCTCAGAGGTTATCACCCTGGTCCAGATCTCAATGTCTCGACAGATAATGAGAGGGGTCAAAGTTTTGCATGCTTTGCTGCTTGGGTCATGGGGAGGGGAACCCCCTAACAATCACCGAATGTAAGACTGTGTGAGTGCATGTGTGCATGTCCAGGGTAGCCGAACCATGTTCTTCTAGAGTAATTGACAGTTTTCTCTTCAGGGAGTTCTCATGCTGTCTTAGACGGGAGACCTGCGAGCCCCTTCAGGGTCAGCTTCTGATTGTCTGCAGTTTACTTGAGGACCAGGGAAGTAGTATGGAAACACAACACACACCAACATACACAGATCAAGACACAGCTAAACGTTTCAGTATCTGCACGGCTTCTCTTGAAGGTTTTCAAATTTCTTGGTATTTTTGGTGTCAGACTCTTTTTCTTTTTCAGACAGTAAAATATTGTCTGAAAGGATTGCCCTGTATTTATCCCCATCCATCTTTCCATGAACCATGATCAGGTAAAGCATCCCCAAAGCATGGTGCTGCCACCACCATGATTCATGATGATGATGGTATTTTTAGGCTAATCTGCAATTCTTTTTTGTTTCAATCACACGCAGAGATGTGTATAAAGGTGAAATGTTGTGGCTACAAACTTAAACTGTGGGGTCATTCCACCATAACATCTCATACTGTGCCCCCAACATGGCTTGTGGCAAACTGCAAGTGGGACCTTTCTTTCAGCAACAGCTTTTTTCTTACCATGTTTACATAAAGCCTGGAACGTTGTGTTATAACCTCTCACTGCTTTAAACTTCTCGGCAACCTTTTCTAACCTTTCTTTTGTATTCATTTGACTGCTTCATGCTGTTTGTTCACTAATGTTCCCTAATAAACCTCTTTTGCCTTTACACAGCAGCTATATTTACAATTACAGGTCAATTCTACTTACTAATCAGGTGACTTCTGAACATAGTTGTTTGCACTGGATTTTATGTACTGGTACTAGAGTAAATGGGGCTTGATTTAAAATGTATGGCACACTCTTGACATTTATGTTTGCAAAGATTTTTAAAAACCATGTATCCTGTCCCTTCCACTTCACAGTTTTTTGCTACTATGTGTTGGTCTATCACATGAAACCTCTATAAAGTTCAATGACATGTGTGGTTGCAGTGTGACAAAAATTGAAAAAGTTCAAGGGATATTAAGACTGGCAAAGCACTGTATGTTTTTACAAATCCCTTGAAGTTGCATCTTATTAAGCCGCCATGGCAAATCATTTCACTGGGGTGGTATGCTGGCAGGACGCCCAGCTGTGCAGATGCCAGGGCATGTGTCAGGAGAAAGCAGCCCCTCCAAGAAACTCACAGAGGTTGGACTGAAAACCACCACTTGGATACCGCCTTATAACTCGAGTCTGTCAGGGGAGTTACTGTCATGTTCTGTTGGCAATCAGTGCCTCATAGTCTAATGTCTGTGTGTGTTTCTTGTTTTTGTATTCATGTTTTTGCCAACTTTTCAAAACAAGTAAGAACATTTGTAAGTACAAAAAGGGACAACTTCTGCTTTGCAATCCTTTACATTTCTCAGTGATTCTGACAAATCTGCCTTACCCCTCCTGGAACTATCGCTGTGGAGGACGATAGGACTCGAGGTAAATGATTAAGGGTAAGAGGAAAAGGCTGATGGGAGCTATACGAGTAAGGAGGTGGTCTTTTTGAGAGCACTGCTGTTAATCTTCAAACGGAGAGCCAGAGTGGAACTGGTGAGCGGCAAGAGTCCAAGAATTTAACTGCACTACTTGACTGAGTCAGAGCTTCAAGGATAATATCACTTTCTCTGACATGGCCTCTCATTGCTGCGTTGCCTGCTGTCTGTCATGTCTAAAAAAAATCTTCAGCAAAGACATGCTGAAATTGTTCAATGCTAAGTGCAAAAATGTTCAAAGATCACTTTCAAGTCTAAATGTTTTTCAGGGTAAAATCCTGCAAAAAAGTAGTGGTTGTGAAAATAATTTTGTTCTCACAAAACCACACACAAGAAATACCACTTTGATGTCAACTTTTGATGCAGTAAGAATTACTTTAACGAATGACCTCATTTTTTAAAATGGAAAACATAATTAATCCTGAACTGTTTCTAAAAAGACTGCATGATATTTGACAATCTTGTTTCATTCCGCAGACAATCAGTGTAAAACAAAAAAAAAACCACTTGAAATCATAGTTGCTGTTTCATACTCCTGCCAGGCTTCCTTGACAACAGCTTTGCAGCTGAATGCATTTCAGATGGAATATGTGCAAAACTGCATGCTTCTGTTCTTTGTCTCTGACCTCAGGGGCGAACACGCACATGTCGTCACGAAACAAGGGCAACCTGATCTAGCGGTGTAGTAATGTAACACCCTTACATGTATCAAACCTTTTCTCTCGCAGCCTTGGGCTCCGCAGTGACTTTTTATAGAAGAACGTTCCATTTAAAACTTGCTCAGGTCACTGTCTTATGTCTCATTTGGGCCCTATAAGTTATGAACAGCAACGCTGATGACATAAAATGGTACTGTGCTGGAGATGAAATGCAGGATGTGATTTACGTCCGAGGGCCTCACATCTGTTTAAATGTGGCATGCAGACAGACAGAGGAGAGCTTAAACATGGCCCAGAGGCAACCCCTCCTGAGGGCCCTAAAACAAAGCACACTCCTCGCATCTGAAGAAATCCTATACAGAAGACCAAATATGTTCTCTAAAGGCCTCGGCAGTCTTCCATGCATGGAGCATTGGATCACATTTTCCTTTTCATATAGCAGCCAGGGCCACATGAGTAGAGTCCATTGTGCTGCGAGAGACCTGACAGTTTTGCCTGTCTCCTTTAACATGCTTGCAACCTAAACTAGTCACATCAAAGAGAGAACAACGAGGCCAGCCAATACCATTCATACCATTCATTAACTTTCACTGGCACCTCTAAATTTAATCCAAACTTTAAAGACAAATATCTGCAAACTTTGGCTATGGAGATCAACAAAGGGACTAGGTCATCAAGTGAGGAATCTTTTCTGTTTTTATTTACCAATTGATTTACTGCCACTGACAGTAAATCAATTGGCATTTTTAAAGCAACGGATCTGGAAGTAAACTCTGGTAAAATATTTAAATGACTTTATATCTTACCTGCTTTTCATCTTCATTTCTTAAATATCCAGGGTAGTTGGTTCTGGAGGCTTAAACTAAAATTTTGTTTGGCATGGACTAAGACCAAAGAGGACATTTACCATCCTAAAATAACTACAGCCTCTGAAATATAGGGGTTTACATGGACGCCAGTTCATGATCAATAGTCCATGTTCACATTTGCATTACACCATTATTTACACAAAATCTGATGGTTATTTGTACACAAAGTTAAGTTGTCTTTTTGAGATTGGAGTATTTGTAATAGGCTGCTTTCAGTCTTGGCCTGTCTTGAACTGGATCTCCCTTTGAAGTTTATAGTTCTGCTTGAAGCACACAACACCCACTGCAGTGTTGATGTTGAACAGTAAGGGTGGCTTCAGAGAAAATCTGCATGCATTTAACAATTGATAGCAGAAGAATATTCCTTATACTGTATATACACAGTTTGATCTTAGAGCTGTTACTTCTAACCGTTTTTTTTTGCCAATAATTATTCCCTCCTGGTTTATATTAGACAATGAATATGCCTGTAAAAATGAAGGGGCCAGAGCTGCACAGTGTATCAAATTACAGTTATGTCAATATCAGTGTCTGCAATATCACAATCACAAAAGACTACTTGGATGCAATGTTTGGTACTTTTCTAGTGTCACGCATTCACATTTTCTATATCTATACCTATGTATAGATATGTATATGTACGACCAGCTGGACACTCTTCAACTGCCCTTGGTTCTTACACTAGATGCTTTCTTTTAATGATGTAGCTGCAAGGTGTCACTTAAATTGTAATCATGAAAAAGAAAGAAGAGTGATAAAATTCGGGTTATTGATATATTGAACACAATATTCAGCAATAGTAGAGCAAATACATGTTTTTTTTGTCAAGCAGTCCCATACTCTACCATGCTGCTAACCGTGTCTAGCAAGTGCCACTTATGTTGTTTCTGAAAAGTAAAAAAATTATGGATGTGCAATGCTCCCTCCCGATAAGGTGCCCTACGGCACTTCAGTTGCAACACGCCGATCCTGACAAAACCAAACAGCTAACAAAAACATATCTTACACTCTGCGTCCATCTACACTGGACTTCCTCCATTTGAACATGCCAAGAGAGTTATTAACTGCTTGAAAACTTCAAAGCGAAGCTCAATTTTAAAAATGCTGGACCACCCTTTTCATGTGGGGTAGTTGTGGCAGCATTAGCTGTTGTCACTCTGACAGACAGAGCTGAGACTTTCTGTTCTGGGCTCATTTTTGTCCGCAGTCAGCTTTTATTTTTTTATTTTTTTTTTATTTCCCACGATCACACTTCTTGGGCTCCTTAAACAGAAAAAACATAATGCTCACACTCACAGGCCGAAAACAAATCATGTTCACAGAGAACCTGAGCTCAGGTGGTCTTGGAGTTCCTGTAACTTTTTTTGTTTTGTTTTTTGCAGTGGCACTGAGGTGGAAAGTGAATCTGACTCTGCTGTGAGTTTCCACAGGAACCCTCCAACCGTGCTGTATCGTGTAATTGCAGAATGGCTCAGACGGCATCTGGGCCTCCCAGCCACGAAGAACAGCAGGTAGCTCAGTGCATAATTCCCCTGATTGACCCGACTCTCTGACATTTGGCTGGATTACTCGAGGTTCTCTCTATGAGCACAATTGAAAACAATCGTCAGTGTCCTCCGGTGATGCTGAGGCTTCCCGGAAAACTCTTTTCTCAGAGTTCTTAGCTGAAATTCCTGTTTTATTATTGCTGGATGACTTTGTGTCTGTGTGCAAATGTGTGTTTGTATGCGTGCATGTGTTTGTAGCCAAAAACCTGTCCTCGGGACAGCCTCATCGGCACATCTGAGAATCTTTGTGTCTTAACAAAATGTCACTGAGCCTTCAGGCGAGAAGTGATAGGGGTTCAATCTCAGTTTCAAAGAGACACAGTCATGCACAGCCACAAAAATGCACACACAAACATAGTTGAATTTTGCTCTACTTACACTTAATTGAGTGTATGGTTGTTTTTTTTACCAGTTTAATTCTTTGTTTCAAACTTTTTGAAACATATTTGCACGGATCTTCTGATCATTATGAGATTACATTAAATGATCGAATGGTTGTTTCTTTAGCAGCCTCCCTTTTTCTAGGTACTATGCACAAGGAAAAAAAAATGGCTCTGTAGAGTCAAAATGTCACATAGTTGATACCAGTCCTATAAAAACAGAACAGCCATTTTTACCCCCAAATAGAACAACTCAGTTTTGCATTAATTCACTCGATAAATCACCCAGCAATATTTTCTCAGTTTTTAATAAAGTTGTGACAATTACATATAAGAGTGTTGGGAATATTTGTGATGAAAGGCAAAGGCACACTCTGAAGCTGTAGGACTAAAATGCTTTGCACATTTTCTTTTAATGTGTTTTAATGGACCTTACAAACAAAACTGAAAGGAAATAAAGGGAACTTTTATGGACAGAAAAATCAATACGTAGTGGCAGAAGCATCTTGCAGTGTCAGTTGTTTGAGGAATAAAGAACCTTCTTCAAACTTTCTGAAGAAAGCAGAGAGCTGGAAAATTATTCAGCAGCAAGGAAGCAGCTTTTCTCTACTTTTATTCTCCATCTGCCTCTCATCACCCCCCCCCCCCCTTCACTCCTCTCTATTCGGCTCCTGCAGGAACAATCATACTTGATGATTACAATTCGTTGCCCACCCTGCTTCTTCTGTCATGTCGACTAATTATCAGAGCTCAGTAATTGGCCTTATATTTAATTGGCCCACTGTCTGCCAGAACCAACAAAAGGCCGAGCGGACCGGGACAGAGTGGGGATTGGTTTCTTCTCATTGAGCCTCCCTCAGCTCTGACTGCTTTGTGAAGAGGCTGCATAGGTAGTCATGAGAGAGAGAGAGAGAGAGAGAGAGAGAGAGAGAGAGAGAGAGAGAGAGAGAGAGAGAGAGAGAGAGAGAGAGAGAGAGAGAGAGAGAGAGAGAGAGACCTTACTCTGAGGAAGTCATTTCACGTTCTCAGAACCCTGTCGGAACCTTTCTGTGCTTCTTTCGATTACTTTTAAATGTTGGAAAAGTAATTCATTGCACATTTGTTCATTCAGGAACTCTTAGCAGACCACATTTTGAGTCATTCACATTGACATTAAACATTCCCCATCAACTCATTTGTCATACTGATTGATTTGGTGTAGCTGGATCTCTGCTGATAAAGATGAGTGTGCTCATATGTAAGTGTGTGTTGTCTTTTTTTTTTCATGGAGATGGATGCGTCATCACAGGACATTTATCTTAACTCGGTGAAGAATCTAGGAACTGGAGTCTCTGAGTCTCCCATTCTCGCCTCCCCTGAAGGCGTATGAGCTCTGAACTGTCAACTCGGGAACTTTCACCTCCACCCCCCATAGCACCCCCTCCCTCCCACACACGCAGTTACATACACACATGCAGACACAGACACACACAATCATCCTGCTAATGTCTTTCCTCCCTAACCTCTTCTGGACAGTCTCTTCCTTAAACTTTCATGCAGCGGAAGGTGATGACATAGCCTCATGTTGTGACAGTTTTAAAACTTGCACAACCAAAGGTCTAACGCATTTTAGAGCAGTAATTCTGGTGAAAAGCATATTTTAAATAAGTAATATTTTGTTAATAATCTATCTTTTTAAAAGTAGTGTTTCAACAGTGCTCTTTGCATACTACATCATTTGCGTATATCAAATTTTCATGTTGAATTTAGAATTTTTGAGCCAGTTAAATGTTTATCAAAACTTTAAACTACAACATGCTTTTTTGTTACTATGTCTTGAGAACTTTTAGTTATTCTTAGAGATGTACCAAACACTTATCCAGAGATTGGAATACACTATGATCAGTAATCAGCTGGTAAATTTCTATAGTAACCAGATTTTTTTTTTCCTGTTCATTAAATGTATTTGAACTAAAGAAGCACCATTTTTGGTTTGTAAACACATCGATTATCTTTATGTACTTTAATGAAAATTTAGTTTATTAAAAATTCTGTAAAGGTTTGGGACATTTTTTATTCAAGTCAGTTCCTCCATCAAATAAACTTGCAGCAATTTTTGTGGTTTTTCTCTTTCAGGTGTTAAAGTCTTTAGAATAGAAAATTGTGCTATTTAAAAATCTGGCTGAATTAGTCCATGAATCTGAGCGATAACTTTGTCCAACTATAATTACATTTTGTGATATTATTTGCGAGGGAGCATAGGCTAGTCCTACCTGGTGGCTGAGTGGCATGGTTCCCGGCAAACTGCATAGGGATGCAGAGGTCGTTATCTATGGGGAACTTGTCGCAGGACAGCATCTCTGGCCAGGGAAAGCCATAGGTCTCCATCACCGGAGCACAGCTGTCCCTGACAGCCTCGCACAAAGAACGGCAGGGGTAGATGGGCCTGTCCAGACATACGGGTGCAAACAACGAGCAGAGAAAGACCTGGGTGTCAGCGTGACACCTTTTGGCCAGGAGGGGCACCCAGCTGCCCGCCTGCTGCTTGACTTCTGGCATGGTCTCATGGTCCAGGAGGTTGGGCAACCTCATCTTCTTGTAGCCCACATTGTGGCAGAGGCGCAGGTCGGCCGGTATATCCACACACTGCGGTTGCTTGGTGTAGAAGCGGCCGTTGTGGAAGTTGTCTGACTGCCAGCTGTAGTAGTCATACTCATCTGCGGTTACGATGTTAGGGAGGAGGGAGAAGAGCAACAGGCACCGTGCCAGGCTGACTGAACCCTGGGTTAATGCCAACCTCGGGATTTTTTGTCCATATGCCATCCCTTTCTGAGTTTAGTCCTGCTATTCAAGAAGGATGTATCCAGAAGTCGCCAAAGTAACCCAGTGAAGACAGAATGCCTTAAAGAAGATTGCCACAATTGGGTAGGCGTATAAAATGCAATCCTTTTTTGTTCTCCTTGGTATAGATGCCGCAGACTGAAAGAAAACAGCAACTTTTTAAAAAATCTCTTCTTCTCAAGAAAGTCAGCCTTTAAAGCCTGTCTTTGTATGAGAGTTGCTGCTACTTGAAGGGGGTGCAGCAGCCAGAGTTAGGTGACATGCAGGTAGGACCTCTTATTTTCCCAGTTTCTCACTCTCCTGCCTTCACCCCCTCTCCGTGCTGTCTAAAGCCCACCCCTGCTTTCTATCAGTGTGTGGCTGTGAAGAGGAGTACCTAGATTTAAGAGCCGGTGGTAGCTGCTCTCCTCAGCTGCCCCCCACCCCCTGACAACAGGCCTCCAGACAATTCATCTTCTTACTGGCCTCCCCTGGACTCACTCAGAACAACCTCAGCCAATTGCAGCCACGGAGGGAGGCTGCCACTGGCCTTCAGGACACGCCCTCTGCTACTTATTCTCAACAAAATCCCTCCTCTGGAGCAAGTTTAAAAGAAAGAACGAGAGAGGAATCTTTTGCAACTTCTTCCTGCTGCAGTTGTTTATTCAAAAATACACGTCTTTTTTTGGTTAGATGAACACTCTGTAGATGATGTCACAGAGGGTGCCCAACTTCGATTAACTCATTGCAAACTAAAGAAGATCCCTTCGCACACAACAAAGGATGTCTGTTTGGCATCTATGCTTGTTCACTTCATTAGCTCAAAACAGTCTGGCAGCAAGCGCTTGCTGGCATGGAGAAGCACACATTTGCAAGCACAACTCTCGTGCAATGGCTTCAGGGCAATGCCTGAATGAGGTGGGAGGGAATATGCTGCAGCATGGGAGAGGTTACAGAGAGACGGTTGTGCAGCTACAGGTGGCTAGGTGGCACTATGAGAGTTATGCTAATGTTGGCTGTGAACTGAGGCATGCTTCCCCCTGTCTTTTTCGATCCATGCTGCTGATACAGTAAGGACTTTCATCTTTGGGGCAAATACTGCAGCATTGTGAACAGGATGCAGGATCTCAGCGTGTTCTTGCATCCTGCATTTGATGTGCGTCACACATTCATGCATTTTTTTTCTCCTGAATGCACTGTGACTGCATGTTTTTGCCAGCGAATATTTTAATAGAAACAAGCCAGGATGGTCAAAATCCTCATTTGCTCACCTTGTAGCTGGACACTGAAGACTGTAATGAGAAGAAAAGAGACATATAATTTTTAGGATTGTTGTTTACAGATAGTTGGAGAGCAAATAATATTTCCATTTATAGTCCCACAGAGGGGAAATTTGTCTCTGCGTTATGGGGATAATAAATACGATTCCTGCAACATCTATTCATAACAGGATACATCCTTCAAATGAGGGAAAATAAATGTGGGGCCTTGAGTGCACACAGATGAAGGTGAACTCAGATTAAAATCAGGGTTTGCATTGTTTCCTTCCTGTAATGTGCAAGATGAAATTCCAGAAAAGGGAGACAAGCTTTAAAGTCAATTCAACAAGGTGAAATGAAACAGATAAAAACTTGGCTAAATGAGGGGATCCAACCACATCCATAAATTTCTTTTTTTATCTGAGGGGATATAATGTATCACTGTAACATGTCCACACTTTCATATATATATACAGATCATGGGGATGGGAAATAAGATTCCTGCAACATTTATTTATATCTTTCTTTAGATTAAGTAGGACAAATTTCAGTTTTATCTTCTTGAGGTACAGTTAAAATCTCTGCTGACTTATTCATCTGTGAATTCAGACTGCTGATTGATTTTCCTGGGATTCAAAAAGCTGCCTAAAGAACAAGTAAGCAGAGAATCCTTTTAGATGTTTTTTTCATACCCTGTAGAGTGGAAAGACGAGAAGTCCTCTCCTGATTTCCCCCCAGAAATGACCTGTTGAGTAGATCTTAAAAACGTTTACTTTTGCTGTTGAGCCATGTTGACTGTTTTTCCCAACATCGTCTCTTCCATAATTTTTCTTGTGCCTTTGTTTCTGCAGTGTTGTTCAAAGGAGGCATTACTCTGTTACCCTTTGAACTGCAGCTAATCAATATTACTTACAGCTAATAATTTGTGAACCGTACTCCTGCTTAGAGGGCTGGTTTATCTGTGCACACATCACTATCTTTGTGAGGTAACTCGTATGCAAGTTAGTGCAGCAGTGACCCATTTTAAGACTGCCAGCATTTCCTACAGATACAAGCCCAGTGTCCTGCCTTCAAGTCAGCAACAAAAGTGTCTTTCATGGTAATCAATCAACAATGGTTGTCTCCTCTTGTTCTCTTTCCCCATTACTGGCCCCTCTGGCCACCATCCAATCAATTCCACTCTTAAATTTCCAGCTCTCTGATTGGACAGGGGGTTATGAGATTAGGTTCAGTCTGTATTGTTGTGCCTAAAGGTTTAGCATGGTTTCAAAAAAGAGTGTCTCAGCAATTGTATGAGCAAGTGTGGGTGCAATCGGAGATTGTGGTTCTGTGTGTCAGGGTGATTGTGAAGAGGACAGGCGACGTGGTCAGCTACGCAGATATATGCCCTCCATAAATAATTGGAATTTGAAACCACACAAGAAGATGGTAGTGAGGATGTGAACAACAAAAGAGGCATGAACATGTTGCATGTAGGTATAAAAAATGTCTTCTGAATTGTTGATAGTTTCAGCCACCTAAAAGCATAACCACATACTGAATGCTTGTGCAAAGGTCACAAGCATTCAGTAAAGGTAACATATTTTAAATAAATAAGTCAGCCAGAACCTTATAACAAACAGCTTTCATTTTACTTGCATATGATTTGAAGAAGTCTTACTAGGTGCAACTCTCCACGGAACAGTATTTCTAAGTGTGGCTGATGTGCTCAGAGTGTTTTGAATTCACGTTTGTTCTTCGGAGGGGTTTATTTGTATTCTGTAATTCTGTAACAAAACATGCATTGAAGTAGGGCATGTATAGAATTAGATTAGATTGGGACAGACATATTTGATTTTCAAATATCAACACTATAGCCAGCGTACAAAACAACCACAGCATCCAATTCAATTACCAATAATTATCAGCAATCAGTCAGACTGACGATTGGTCCATTTGAAGCATCTAGCCCCAATGTCACTGCACAGAGTGAAGAACAATGTGCATTTTAATGAATGCAACACCCCTAAGGAAAAAATGTTAGGTAATTTGCTTTGTCCATGCCAGTTGCAAAGTGTTTTTATACATACCACTGGATCTTTGTGTCATCTGTATGATTGTTGTGCTGTCACTTAATTGAGGAAATAGCAGCAGAATACAGTTTTTAAGTGATGAACAGGTGGAAATCAATCAAGCGAAAACCTTCACACAGTAATATAATAATCATCATCTTCATTTGTCATTGCATCTGTACAACCAGTGTGAGGCATGTTCTGGAGCTAATGATCTTGCTCAGGGACCCAGAGTGACAGGCTGTGGGATTCAAACCAATGAACTTGCAGCCATCTCAGGAGGCTAGCATTCTACTCTAACCACCATTCCTTAACTTTCTCAAAGTGGAAGAGTACTTCCCAGGAATTGATCCTGCAACCTTGGGTTTCTAAGGGCAGTTCTTTAGCCTCTGTGCTCTTTTTACATTGCTGGAGGCAACGGGATTAAGCTTTGCATACGATAACTGTCTGGGTCACCACTTGTTTTTATATACATATATCAAAATTAACTTCCATATACACATGTTAAATTAAACTCTTCCATATAATATAGTGAAAACCGTGCATAAACACTAGTGAAAAGCTCTCACACACACTAGTGAAAACATTTACCTCTTATATAACCTACTGAAAACCGTGCACAAACACTAGTGAAAAGCTCTCACATAAACTAGTGAAAACATTTACCTCTTATATAACCTACTCAAATGTTCTCATACAAAGTAGTGAGAACTGTTCATATAAACTGGTGAAAAGCTTTACCTTTCATATACACTACTGAAAAGCTTTCATATACACTACTGAAAAGCTTTCATATACACAACTGAAAAGCTTTCATATACACTACTGAAAAGCTTTTATATACACTACTGAAAAGCTTTCATATACACTACTGAAAAGCTTTTATATACACTACTGAAAAGCTTTCATAAACACTACTGAAAAGCTTTCATAAACACTACTGAAAAGCTCTCACACACACTACTAAAAAAGCTTTTATATACACTACTGAAAAGCTCTCACACACACTACTAAAAAAGCTTTTATATACACTACTGAAAAGCTTTTATATACACTACTGAAAAGCTTTCATATACACTACTGAAAAGCTCTCACACACACTACTGAAAAGCTTTTATATACACTACTGAAAAGCTTTTATATACACTACTGAAAAGCTCTCACACACACTACTAAAAAAGATCACTATGAGAGAAATAATCCACTTGATCCATGAAAACAAGCCAAAGACTAGCAAGAAAACCACCACATGCCGCCTTTAATCATCACAAATACATGTATTTAGCTGGTATTTATACACACTGGGACTCTTCCTGCTTGTAAAAACGTTGTCTCAGAGGATGGGGGTAGGTTGAGCCCTGCTCTTGCAGTGCGGCACGTTAACCAGAAAAAGGGGTTCTGTCGGAAAAAAGCCAAGCCCAAAAATGCCACTTGACGTTCAAAATCCAACCCAAGAAACCACAACCACCGACTCACAAAAAAGTTGCAAGTGACTTTAAAGAAAAACAATCCCAAAGTTGCTTATAATAAGCAGACTATGCAACAATGAAGCTCACATACACACCCCTCATGGATTTAATGATGTTCTCATTCCACTGAGAAAAAGCCAAATAAACATAGTCTACCTGCACAGATGCTGCAGTCTCTGGTATCAGGTCTGGATGTTCAAGTGTTGGCTCCTTGCCACCGAGGAAATGTAGAGACCACATATTTGGTCAGATCCCAAAGTGCTCTCGGTTACAAGCTCGTATCCAACACTGACATTTCTTGGCAATCCTTTAGGGTTTTGGAAAATCAATGTAAAAAAAAAAAAACTCTTTATATGGTCACGATCATCACAGTCATCACTCCACCAGAAACCAACGCAGCAGTGTTTTGTTGTTGAGGCGATAATCAGGACAGATCTATTCACTGTTTGACTCATAAAAGTAAACTATTCAAGCATTACCACTTTGCTTGTACGACCACATGATGGCTGCGACACATAATAATTTGATGTCATTTGAGGAATGCCCTATACTGCTTTCTTTCCACTCAGTTTGAGGCCACTGCATTTCAACCAAGATTTAAGCTGTTCTACGCTGTGTTTCTCAACTGAAGCATGTTGAAATTATTGGTATTACAGATGTTGCCATTCTAAGTTTGTACTCTGCTTGCCTGAACATATGTGCAACCCGAACTTTAGTCTCTGCTGCTTGTGCAAATGTGACGTCATTTGAGATCAGTTTTAAAGGATACGTACTTCTTCATTCTGAGATCGACCAACTCGGAAATACATGCATTAGTGACCATATTTTCTTTTTTTTTTTTCTTTTTTTTTTTTTTCCAGTGTCCTGTCTAGCAATATGGCAATAGGAATTGATGTCTCAATGCCAGATAGAGCTCGACAGATTTTGCTTTTACAAGTGGAGCAAACAGCTTTCGCCATAGTGCTCCACTTGATTTATGCTTGTAAATAGCTTTATTATGATTCCTGCAAGGAGAATTTCAAATTATATGGACATGACAATGGGAGAGTAAAGGAAGAACAAAAAGTGAAAGAAAAGAAAAAAAAAGAGTAGAGGTGAAAAAGAGGAGATAAAAGGGAGAGAATGATAAAACCTTCTTTGTCTGCTCCATCACCTGGAAAGAGACACAAAAAGAACAGCACAACCAACAGACATAAAGCAACAGATACACTCGAATAACACCTAGATGCCATTGCTAAATCATATATATTATTATGTAAGCTGACATGTGTAATGTGATATTTGAAAAAAGAAAGTGAAAAAACATAAATAAATAAATAAATAAATTATAAGATTACTGTATATAAGTGAACACTTAATACCTGGGACCCAGCACCTGTGGGAGATGTGAAAGTGCACTAGTTTAGGTGAAGATTATCCAGAAATAGCTTGATAGTGATTGTGGAGAACCGAAGACCCACCTTCCCCGAGCACAGAGGCAGGCATCAGGGGACCCGTAACCCCGGACTCCCAAAGGGGTCCCTAAAGCAGGTCGCCCAGGAGGGGCCGACACAGGATATCTGCAACCCCCCCCCAAGGAAGGAGCAGAGACGACCCCGAGGAAATCCCCCAGCCACCGCAATGCCGACGCCCTCAAGAGCCGCGGAGACGAGCCCGTGGGCTCCGCCGGCAGCTAGCCCCGCTGAAGTGGTCCCGGCCATGGGCCCTGAGGGCCAGAGGCCCCAGGGGCGCCCCGCCCCCGCGACGAGGGCCCCGGCCGCCCCCCGGGGGGCCAGGCCCCGCGAAGAGGCCGCCGGGAGTGGGCCGGCGCACGCCCGGGAACCCGCCCCAAACCCGAAGCCAACCAATGCGCCAGGGGGCCAAGGCGCCCGCCAACGAAGTGGAGGAGGGCAGGACGTGGGGGGATGGGCTCCGCACCTAGCGGAGACTTGAGATGTTCTTGGGAGAGGGAGCGGACCACACCCATACCTGGAAAAAAAAAAAAAAAAAAAAAAAAAAAACTCATTCACCCCATCCCTCCCTTGTGCCCCACTCACCACACACAGAGAAAAAAAAAAAAAAGACGCTGTACACACATTCCCACATAACACTCACATCCAACACTGACCAAAGGGGGGGGGTCACCCCAAATCGACTATACGACTGCTTGTGCCCGACCCCCGGCCCCGGCCCCAGACCAGACGCCCCCCGGACCGGGCCCCCCCAAGAGGGCGGGCCAACACGACCCGCACGAGCCACCCGGCCAGAGCCCCCCCCTCCCCCTAAATACCTAATAAACCCCCTCCCTCCCCCCACCTTACCCTTGCCATCCCTGCCCCCCGCCCCCTGGGGGGAGCAGAGGCATCAGCCCCAGACCTGGCAAGCCGCTGACTGCACACCACAGCCCCCCGCCAAGACCCCGGACACAGTGGCCCGCACCTCCTCCAGGCCGCCATCGGAGAACGGGGGTGTGCAGAAGACCCCGACCCTCCCTACGCCTGCTCAAATGTTGTGTTGTTGCATGTTGTTCTCAAGTGCGTTTAAAAACTGGGAGCGCCGAAGGGGATGCACGGCACAGCCCACCCCCCTTCCGGAAGGTAGCTGTTGCCAGCGCACCCCCTCCGTGTGACTGCCCAGAACCCTCAATGTCTAAGTGGGAGAGGAGGTGAAGGGAGCCGTCCGAGGTGAGGCCCACACAACATAAGCCCCCCCCCCAGACGTCTTCCCCCCACCCCCCCCCCCTACCATGGCCTATATGAGTGTGCGATGTGAAAAATGTTTGAAGTGAAAGTGTCTAAGATGCATGATAAAATTGGGGAGAGGGGCGTCACCAGAAAGTGGCAACCTCCAGTAACGCCCCCTCCCTCATGACCTACATGTGTGGCGGCGTGATGGAACAGGCAGAGGGAGGAGTCCGGGGATGGGGAGCAAATTACTGGGAAGCCAACCCAGGGAGCCAGCTCCCCTACTGACTCCAATAGGCACCCCCGCTCCCCGAAAGCCCCACCCAGAGAAGGGGGCCTCGCCAGCGGCACCACCGTAGCCCGGGGGACAGGGAGAGGCCGCAGGGCCCGCCAGCCAACCACCCACCAGGACCAACACCTCAACCCCCCCCAGCCCACCCACCAAGCCTACTTAAACTAAATAAATAAATAAACAAATAAATAAATAAAAAATAATAATAATAATAATAATAAGAGGGGGGGACACTGGCCGGCCGGCCCGCACGAGCCATCCCAAACCCCACCCCCAGGTGAAACCCGCACCGGAAGACGACACGGACCAGGACCGGGACAGCATGCTGCTGTGATGACAGCCAGATTTCTCCGCTCCCTTCTCGCTGAGTGAGGAGGAGAGAAGGAGACATCCAGAGATCTCGGTGGGCTCTGATTGAGCGCACAGAGCTTCTCTGGGCTCAGGCTGGAGTGGGAGAAACACTCCGCTCAGGACTCGTGAGGCAACGCTGCGTCTGAAACGAAAGTTTACAGGCTACCGGCTACTTGCCGATTCCATTCAGCGAGGATTTTCTCACCTCCGGTGTTGTACGAAATTCAGTTTGTGTTTTGTGTTATTTTAAACGCCAAGATAATCGGTCTTTTTCCAACTTTTGTCACTTAAGCCTGACAAATAAAAGTAAGTCACCAAACACAGTATTCCAACACGTAGTGTGTATTTATGATTTTCCATTGCTGAAATAAGAGGATGGAAACTGAAAATTAAGACTTCCTGAAAAGACTTACATGGTGTAGACTTTATGGTAAATCCCGTTGTAATGTAAAATATGACAGATTACTGGATTAAGGAAATTTCTAGTATACTACATGCTATCACACATAATTTTTGCGAATTTGGAAACAGTTGCTCTTTATTTCCCAAAGTTATGGGGGGAGGAGAGGAGAGAATGGATATTTCAGCTGCCTGAAAGACCGCGTTTATTTCTTTTTATTTTACAATTTTGTAAACAACAGCTGCCGATTAAACTGAATGTTACAAACTTGACATGATTATATGAGTTGTTTTACCGAGAAACCGATCAGAAGCGCCGTGAAACCCCGTTCTCTGGCTGCAATGCGTGCTCCCGCCACAGAGGGGAACAGATTTTCACAGGGGAACTGAATTTCGCACAACACCGGGACTTTTCGGGTTCGGAAATGTGTGTAAGGAGACATTAACCTTGTTGGTATTTGACCAACCATAAGCCACACACTTTTTAGCCATGTTTAATCCGTCTATTTGTGTTTGAGAAAGCGAGTTTGCAACCAGGAAGTAACTTGTCGCAATGTCAACAGATCAACGCTTGTCAACGAATTACGTCATCGGTCACATGACACCCAGCGCAACATTTTTTATGAGCTTTCCGCTAAAAAGCCTTAAAAATCCACTTTGTCATCAAATTTTTAAAAAATATTTCCTCGGGTCATAATAATATGTGAACTTTCTAATATATAACAACTTGTATGATCTCAGAATGAAGAAGTACTTTAAAGATTTTTATCGTTAGCCTATCAGCGCTTTTTGTGTCATTCTTCATCCAATCAGATTAATTAATGATACCTGTCATTCAAAGTCACACACCTGGCAGTTTAGATACACTGGTGAATGTCACTCAGACATACAGATGCAAAGAGTCAGACAACAACTATAAGAAGACAGAAGAGAACGGTACTGAAACAGCTCTGTTGAAAGTCACTAATTATATTCTAATGGCCTCAGATAATGGACTTGTGTCTGTACTTGTGTTGTTAAATCTCAGTCTGCTTTTTATACATTTGGTCATTATATTCTCCTAGAAAGACGTGTATGTGCTGTTGGGATTAAGAGAAAATATTAGGCTAGTATAAATCTTATCTATCTGACAGAGTCCAGTTTGTTTATAATACATTTTCTTCAAACTCCAGGGTCACTTGTGCAGTACTACAGGGTTCGGTTCTTGGGCCAGTTCTCTTTAATATTTATATGCTTTCGACTGGTAAAATTGTCAGATGGCATGGGATTAACTTCCACTGTTATGCTGATCACACTCAGCTATATTTATCTATAAATCGCAACAAATCCAATCAATTCTTTAGACTACAGGTATGTCTTTATGACATCAAAACCTGGATTACTTTAAAAGTTCTGCTTTTAAATTCTGACAAGACCGAAGTCGTAATCTTTTGACCAAAGTCCTTAAAAAAAAACTTAACAACTTAATCTGGATGGCATTAAATTGGCCTCTGGTTGTAATGTAATTTTTGGTGTTATTTTTCACCAGGACATGTCATCTAAATCCCATTTTAAACAGATTTCTAGGGTATCCTTTTTTCACCTCCAGAATATTTCCAAAATAAGAATTATTCTGTGCAGGAATGACATTGAAAAACTACTCCATGCATGTGTTACTTCAAGGCTGGATTATTGTAATTCTTTACTATCAGGAAGTCCACAAAATGCAGTTTGAAGCCTTCTGCTGATCCAAAATGCTGCAGCAAGAGTTCTGATGAAAATCAACAACAGGGATCATATTTCTCCAATTTTAGCTTCTATTCATTGGCTTCCTGGTAAATCGAGAATTTAATTAAAAACTCTCCTTTTTATATATAAACCACTTAATAATCAAGATCCATCGTATATCAAATATCTGATCGCTCCTATGTTCTACAGACTCAGTTGATTGACTGCAATAGATGAATATCTAGCAGAGCAGACAGAAGAAAATAAGACATAAGCACGGAGACATATTACTGTTGGAAATTTGAAAAAAATCTGGCAACATGAGTGTCATGAAACATCAGGCTTATGTGAAATTATTGATTTCTGCCTCATTTCACGTTTCACTCTCTCTGCCTCTTCCTAGGACCAACTTAGTAGCAGACAGGGCTAAGGGTTCATAGTTGCTGTAATGTGATGAAATTATGCTCAAAAATTTTAACACCACTCAGTCGCACAGTGATAAAAAAAAAAAAGGTTGTTGCTCTGTTGTTCAACCATCTTACTCAAAAATTTAAATATTTGTCTATTTTTTTATGGGTGTGGAGTCTGTGTTCATTCTGTCTCTTTTATACAAGTTAAGGGCTCCCCTTTTAACGTGAGATATGCCAGCATGGTCAGGATAGCGTTCAGTCAAACAATCACCCTAAAAGATACACACACCTTTCTTGAGGGTCAGCCTAAACCTTTAAGAGCCGTCAACCTTCCTTGGTCGAACTGCCTGTAAGGGGGTTTTGATCAGCTCTCCGTCATGGAATCTAATGTAAAGAGACAGACTAAAGAAAGGCTCACCCAAATTGGGGCAGATGTGGTTTTTTTTCATCGCACACATGTCAACTTCCAGTGAATTCTTTGAGTGACAAAAGACATCCTATAAGACACATACGTGAAGAAACAAAAACATGAGCAGCAGCATTGATTTGATGGGCTGTTATTTTAACCAAGCCAGTGATCGTGGTTGTCCTAATTGTTTGGGGTAATATTTACTATATGTGTGCTAAAATTCATTGGGATCAATGAGACCAGAGGTTAACCCAGAGATCTGATTTGTGTTGAAGATTCAACAGAAGTGACCAGGTACTGAAACTTGACTCTGCAGTAATGGAGTGGTAAGGCAATTTAACCTCAAAAGTAACTACATGTCCAAGAAATGCAATTCCTGCAACATCCAAAAAAAATAAATTGATGTGGAGAGATGATGAAGAAGAGGGTCAGTTCAAACAACTGATGTTCCGATGTGACCAGATTTCTCTTTAATCCCATCCACATGTGGGCCACTACATATATAGCTGAGCATTTCTTCACGGCTCCAATATGTTGTTGCCAATTTTTGGTGATGTGAATTCAGGTGAAAGTTGTATGTTCAGCAGAGACAGCATGACCTATGACCACACTTTCCCATCACAAGAACTGGAACTGTTTGCTGCTGTGTGTGCTTGTCTGCCTACTTGTCTTTCAACATGCAATCTCCAACATGTTAGCGAGGACCTTTTTTCCTCTTCTATCTTTTCATCTTTGTGGTTTTCAGTGTGTGTGTGTGTGTGTGTGTGTGTGTGTGTGTCCACATGCTCTTTCTACTCATTTTTGTTGTAGCTCGGGGGTCATCAGTTAAGGCTTAAAACTATTTCTATTGAGAAAGAGAGAATTTGGAATTTCAACAACCAGGAAAAGCATTTCCCATATCTCTGTGAAAGATTGCATGATAAAATGTTTTGTAGATCAGAGAAAAGACTTGTCATTTGTCGCCTTCAGCAGTCTCTTTTTTAAAACACTTTAAGAAGGTCTACGACTGGCAGTCCCTCTGAAACCCACTATTACAGTCTAATAAAAAAAAGAGCTGCTGGTTATGCAGTAATTTATTTTCTTAGTTCTTATAGAGACTGCTTTACAACAAGAAAAAAAGTTTATGAATGTCAGTTTTTCAAATGAGCTGGAACAAATGATAGACACCATCCAAATACTTCACAAAGCTGCTTTTTGATGTGTGTTTCATCTCATTCATCAACATTGGCTCAAATAAGACATCAATTTCATTTAAACTTGCACTTAATGTTGCTGAGGTCTGTGAAACATGTCTTTCTTGGGATTTGTCTGGAACATTACCCAGCCCAGAGATACTACACAGCCACATGTTTTTGCTTTTCCTTTCACTGCTTTATGAGCAGTTTGTCATGGGAAGCTTGAACCTTATTCTTAGCAGCTCTCACAACCCTTGCAACATTTGTTAAACTAAACAATTCTGACAGAAGCTTCAATGGAGAAAAGCATGCGCACGTCTGGAGATTTTATGGGGTCACAATCACCTTTCTGGGGCTACTGCTCCTCCTGGAAATGACCTGTGGTAATACTGGTTCTCTCCATCTCCTCAGCGGAAACTGCTAGCTCAGTGCCAAGGATGCTTGAATTACAAGGGCATCTTACAGACGGCACCTGTGCCTGACACCTTGCACGTCTTTTTTTTTTCTCTAAAGTCACTTGTATATTCCATGAGTTGCAGTTTTTTGGGCTCATTTCTGAATGTGCAGTTGCTTATTTAGGCTCTAATATAAGCGACTATAAACACCAGTAAAGAGACCCGCTTCTGCTGTTGCGCTACAGAAAGCGAGAACCGGCCGACTGAAAAATCCCTCCGCCGCTCTGTGTAGACACATTCTCTCTAGAGGAGAGAGAAACAAACAAACGAGCCATTTCTGCTGGGACGACAGAGTAGTTGCCGTGTTTCTAACATAAAGCCAAAATAAATTTCACTGTTACATTGAATTAACTTACCTGTCCATCAGAAAGCCTGCTACCTCCCCATCTATTTTAAATCCCCACCTGGTAATAATAGCCAATATAGATTCTTGTTTTCTTTTCTTGTTTACTTTCTCTTCCCTCTCACTGGGCAAAGAGCATGGATGGTCCTCCATTTCAACAGAAAACGAAACAATAGAAAGATCTACAATTGTCTGTGCTTGTTTTCTACACCTCCCCCACCGACTGCACGTCCTCAAATAGCTGACAGAAAAAATGTGTATGGCTAACAAGTTTGTTCCCTTTTGATTACTGAAATCAAAAATAGTGACACAACATGGCGCTTTCCAGTGGATGCACCGGCACTTATGTATTTATAAAGTACTAATTCTAAGTTATGAGAACGCTTTCATTTTTGATGTGAAGTTATTAGAATTTCTCAGAATATGTATTTATAAAAGTAACACTTGCTTTTTGTAAATAAAAGTCAAATTAGTTATACACTATCCCTTTAAGGTCAGAATTCATGTGTCCACCATCAAAAAGACTGGGCAAAAAAGGCCTCCATTTTAGAACTCCAAGATGAAAACCACTGATGAGCAAAAATAACATTAAAGCTTGTCTCAATTTTTCCAAAACACATCTTGATGATCCACAATACTTTTGGGAAAATATTCAGTAAACTGATGAGACAAAAGGGAAACTTTTCAGAAGGTGTGTGTCCCATTCTGTCTAGCATTAAAGTAACACTGCATTTCAGAATAAATACATCATAGCAAAAGTAAAATATGGTGGTGGTAGTGTGATGGTCTGGGACTCTTTTACTGCAGGACCTCAAAGACTTGCTGTGATAAATGGAACCATGAATTCAGCTGTATACCAAAAAAAAACAAATCCTGAAGGAGAACATTTGTTCAGGATCTCAAGCTGAAACCAACTTGGGTTCTGCAGCAGGACAACGATGTGAAGCACTCCAGCAAGTCTACCTCTGAATGGGTGAAGAAAAACAAAATGAACACTTTGGAGTGGCCTAGTTAAAGTCCTCACCTGAATCCTGTTGTGATGCTGTGGAGTGACTTTAAAAAGGCTGTTCATGCTGGGAAACCCTCCAATGTGGCTGAATTGTAACATTTCTGCAAAGATGAGTGGACCAAAGTTCATCCTCCTGTAAAAGACTTGTTGCAAGTTATCACCAATGCTTGATTGCAGTTGTTGTTGCTGCTAAGGGGTGCCCAACCAATTATTAGGTTTAGAGGGTAATCACTTTTTTCACACAGGGCCATGTTGGTTTGGGCTCTTTTTCCCTTAAATAATAAAACCCTTCATTTAAAAACAGTATATTGTGTTTACTTGTGTTGTCTTTGACACAGAGAGTTTGATGGTCAATGTGAGAAGGTTTGATGGTATATGTGAGAGAGAGAGTTTGATGGTATATGTGAGACAGTTTGATGGTAAATGTGAGAGAAATTGTTGTTATATGTAAGATACTTTAATGGTGTTTGTGTAAGACATTGAGATTCTAGCGGTGTTTGTGAGAGGGTTTAGTTGTGAATAGTTGTGTTTGTGTGTGAGTATATGTAGACATGTGAGAGAAATTGTAGATTTTGTCTCATGGGGGCTCTCATAGCAAATCACTTGTGTATATTTACAGCAACAAGACCATGTAACCAGAAGTACAATATTGCATGTGTCTAATGACCAACTCCAAAGAAGGAGAAGCAATTGAGCCCATAGACATATATATACGACATTATAATGACGTTATATTGAATAAATACAATCATAAGTATATTCATTCTTACCTGTGAAAGGTAATGAAAGTAGATCGGGTTTGTACTGTGGGTTAGGGTTAGGTTGGTACAAATCCCCGGAGCACATGAATGAGGCGTCTTCTCCGAATCGCCCCATTATGCCACTTCCAATATGACATTGACGTGCGATTCAGACCTCAACGATGCGGACATCACAAGGCACCACTTTGTTTGACTTTGAACACCCTTCTTTTCATCTCCTTCAATCAACTTCCCCTCATCTGAAAGTCTTGTGAATTGTCATGTTTTTTTATTAACATTTTTAGTTTTTCCCATTTTCTGATGTCATAAACTTGGCTGCTTCTACAGCTCATACCATTCTAATATATGAATTGCTTGTCAGAGTGGGGAATAGTATCTTTGGCTTTGGTCAGCCTTTGGTAATTACATAGGAACTGATAAAACACAAGCTGAAAGTGTAATTATATGATATAAAAAGACGACAAAACAATGGGAACAATTTTATATTCAACTCCATGAAATGTTTAAAGGGGAAATTAAAATGTTAAAAAGTTGTATGTCAGATTTTCAAACATTTATGAGGTATTATGTTAGAATAACATATTATATGTTAAAACATTAGAAATAAGGTGATATATTTGATATCACAGGCACCACCGATCTTTCTGTAGTTTTGCTAAAATACAACATTTTAAAATAAAAAAAGAAACATTCTCATTCTATAGAAATGGCAGTCTAGACTTATATTTGTCTATTCTTAATGTTCTTTCATAGTGGCCATTTTATTTTTAAACTGGCTTTGGATTAAGGACATAATCAAAGTTCTGAGTAATCAGAAGTAATAGACAAATGGGAAGAACTGGAGAAGTGTGAATAACAAAAGAATGTGACACATTGCATAAGAATATGTGTCCAGAACAACCCCTGCCCAGATAAATGAAGGCAAGAACAAACTAGTTAATTGTTAAGCACAATGGGGCTTTTCAACTATCTGGCGGGCAGACATGCTGCTGAACTGTGTTAATGGAAGAACAGCAGTTTCCCTTTGGCATGGATTGGAGCTGCTGTTCCAAACCACTTCATCTGTCCTAGTACAGTCTGCTAACCATGCACCTATGCTAGTTTTGGACAACATAAACTCTGGAACAAGAAAAGCATAATTTCCGTCTCTTTCTTGCTCATTTATTCAGTGTGTGTATGTCGCCCATAAGCAATTCCCCACACATACCAATATGCACAGATGAAAAATCTCAAGGGCAGACCACCAGGCCGTTTCATGCCTGGTCAGAGGAAAATCATCCTGTCTTCATCAATAGAGTGCAGTGTTCAGATTTTGCTCTCTCCCACTTACATATCACTGCCATTAGACAGGCATGTACCGGGCCAGTTCCAGGGCAGGGCAAGGCCGGCTGCTGTACTCTCTAAAGTTTCATTCAAAGCAATCTACTTCAGACCAACCAATTTTGCAGGTGCAAAAATGTGGAACGAGTAGAACTTGAAACATTATTGCTCAGATCAAATGATCCTTGTGTGAAATGACCAATGGAGAAAAAATATTTTTAAACCCTAAAAGCTGTTACTTACTTACTGTACATTTATGACTGGGCTCATATGTCTGAGGGATCTGACTGATGTGATTGTGCTTCAAGAACAAGTTATGTAGTCTGAAATCATCTATCATGCAGTATGACAGGAGTGACTGTCATATCGTCTTCACACAGTGTGAAGTGTTTAAATCCTGAAACGTTTTTGAAATCATGCAGTGTGCGATGGCCTTTTTCTGCATCTCCAGATTGTCTGTACGTGTGAATAGGCATAACTGTTGGTCCTGAATGCCCTTGTAGTGTCCGCTGATAGGCTGCCGATGCGTCAGCTTGAATGGATGGAAGCTTTCTTTTCTTTTCTCCTTCTCTTCACTGAAAATACTTTTTTAAATAAAAAATGCAGTAAGTTCTACATTATTGGAACTGCACCTTAAAGTTTATATATATATATATATATATATATATATATATATATATATATATATATGTATATATGTATATATACATATATATATATATGTATATATATATATGTATATATACTTTCCAAGATGGCGCTGCGCAGGCAGCAGCCAGTCACATCGGCGGTATCCCTTCTTTTCCTACTTACTCCTTTTTATTGTGTTTTCTGGATTGCCTGTATATTTTTGAATACCGCGTCGGGTATTCTGAGCCTAGATGCCCTGAAGAAACCAACGTTTGGGACTCTAGTGATTATATTTTTGTTACTTTCGGCACATTTCGATGCCGCGAGTGGAGATCCCTTTGTCCGCAACTCCGAGCGTCCCTTGATCTACACGAGGAACCAGCTTCTAGGACTACGTGACTCCCCGCGCTGCGGCCCCGTTCATCACCACGCTGAGAAACTATACATCCCCGCAGAAATACGGAGGAGGCGGAGAGGATGTCGGGGCGGGAGGACGAAGCGGAGGAAAGGTTATTTACCATCCGTTGTCACTGGAAACGTTAGATCTTTACGAAACAAGACCGAGGAACTCACAGCACTAACCCGTTTCCAGAGTAAGTACAGAGACGCTAGTATTATGTGCTTCACGGAGACGTGGTTAGATGGATCTGTCCCGGACTCAGTGATCTCCACGGACGGCTTTAAACTTATCCGCGCGGACAGAACTTTTGCGGGGAGCGGAAAAAAGAGAGGGGGAGGGCTGGCGGTGTTTGTGAATGAGAGGTGGTGTAGCGCGGCGCATGTTCACGTGAAGCAGCAGATATGCTGCTCGGATGTTGAACTTCTCGCAGTGAGCTTAAGACCTTATTACTTGCCGAGAGAGTTCGGCCACGTGATCGTGCTCTGTGTTTACATCCCTCCGTCCGCGGACGCCGCCGCCGCGTGTGAGCGGATCCACGCCGCTGTAAACAAACTGCAAACACAGCACCCCCGCGCTCTCCTGCTGATCACAGGGGATTTCAACCATGCCTCCCTCCGCTCCACCCTCCCCACGCTCACCCAGTACGTCACGTGTAAAACAAGGGACAATAAAACGCTGGACCTTTTTTATGCTAACGTTAAGGATGCCTACACCTCCGCCCCCCTCCCCCCTCTGGGACGCTCAGATCACAACCTCGTCTATCTGCTCCCCCACTACATCCCACTGGTGAGGAGAACAATAGCACAGAAGAAGTCAGTGAAAGTTTGGTCAGACGAAGCCAGTGAGAAGCTGAGGGATTGTTTCAGAACCACAGACTGGAGCATGTTCCAAAGCTCTCATGGAGAGGACATCAACAGCCTGACTGAATGCATCACTGACTACATGAACTTCTGTGTGGAGAGCATTGTGCCTACACGACGGCTACGATGCTTTCCAAACAACCCCCGCTGGGTGACCCCTGAGCTGAAAGTCCTCCTGAACCAGAAGAAGAGGGCTTTCTACTCAGGGGACAGAGAGGAGCAGCGTAGAGTCCAGCGGGAGCTCCAGTGGAGGATCAGGGCGGCAAAGAAGGATTATGGGAAGAAGATGGAGGAGCAGCTGGCACAGAACAACGTCAGGGACGTGTGGAGAGGTCTGAAGAACATCTCCGGCTTCGGGCAGAGGACCAGCAGGGCTGCAGACGGAGACACCAAGTCTGCAGATGAGTTGAACACATTCTTCACTCGGTTCGACTCCCCCCACACTGGCCCCCTCCTTGCCCTCAACCCTCCACACGACTCCAACCACCAGCCCTCCAGAGATCTACCATCCCCCCCACCGCCACTCCTATCAACGACTGACCCATCCACACCTTCAGCCCTACCTTCCTCCCCCCTCACAGTCACACCAATGCAGGTGAGAGGACAGCTGATGAGGCTGAAACAAAGGAAAGCCTCAGGACCGGACGGCATCCCCCCCAGGCTGCTGAGGACCTGTGCAGATGAGCTCTGTGAGGTCCTCAGCTACATCTACAACCTGAGCCTCAGCCTGGGGGTGGTGCCCACCCTGTGGAAGACTTCCTGTGTGGTACCGGTTCCCAAAACGCCGCACGCCAGGGAACCGGCCCACTTCAGACCAGTCGCCCTGACCTCCCACCTGATGAAGACCATGGAGCGCCTCATCCTAGCTCACCTGCGCACCGTGGTGAGCCCCACCCTGGACCCGCTGCAGTTTGCCTACCAGCCCAACATCGGAGTAGAGGACGCCATCATCTACCTGCTGCAGCGGGCGCTCACCCACCTGGAGACCACCGGGAGCGCTGTGAGAGTCATGTTCTTTGACTTCTCCAGCGCTTTCAACACCATCAGACCGGTGCTGCTGAGGGGGAAGCTGGAAGACGCTGGGGTGGACAAACATCTAGCTGACTGGACCATGGACTACCTCACTGACCGCCCTCAGTACGTGCGGCTGCACGGCTGTCAGTCAGTGGTGGCCCTCTGCAGCACCGGGGCCCCCCAGGGCACCGTTCTATCTCCGTTTCTCTTCACCCTCTACACCTCGGACTTCACCTACAACACGGACAGCTGCCACCTTCAGAAGTTCTCTGACGACTCGGCCATTGTGGGCTGTGTGTCTGAGGGGAACGAGCTGGAGTACCGGTCGGTCATCATGGACTTTGTGGACTGGTGTGAGAAGAACGATCTGTGCTTAAACACCAGTAAGACCAAGGAGATGGTGATCGACTTCAGGAGAAGACCCCCACCTCACTCACCTGTGAACATCCAGGGGCAGGACATAGAAACTGTGGAGAGTTTCAAATACCTGGGTGTTCACATCAACAACAAGCTGGACTGGACACATAACACCGACGCCCTGTATAAGAAGGGCCAGAGCCGGCTCCACCTCCTCAGGAGGCTGAGGTCCTTTGGAGTGAGCAGGCCTCTGCTAAAGACCTTCTATGACTCTGTGGTGGCCTCAGCCCTCCTCTACGCTGTCGTCTGCTGGGCTCCTGGCAGTGCAGAGCGGGACAGAAAGAGGCTGAACAAGCTGGTGAGGAAGGCCACTTCTGTCCTAGGCTGCTCTCTGGACTCTGTGGAGGAAGTAGCTGAGAGGAGGGTGTTGTCCAAGTTCACATCCATCATGGACAACACCTTCCACCCCCTGCACCAGACTGTAGAGGAGCTGAGCAGCTCCTTCAGTGCAAGACTTAGACATCCTGTCTGTAAAAAGGAGCGCTACCGCAGGTCATTTATTCCTGCTGCCATCAGATTTTACAATGCTGCACTGTAACTGCAACTGTGACCATAACTGTAATATTTAATGTGCAATAACTAAGGTGCAATAATCTATTTAATACACTGTCCTACAACCCGTGCAATAATCCTGATGTAGTGACTTCTGCTGCTATCAACACTTGAACATAAGTCAGTACACATGTATGTATGTATGTACAAATGTATACAATGTATATGCACTTACATACGCGTAGGTGCGTATGTAAGTAGGCGCATAGATATATGTATATATTTAAGTATATAGATATGTTTATATATATATATATAGACCACTAAGAATGTAAATGAGACATTTACATTCCTATTTCCTTTTTTGTATTTTTTGTTTTTGGTATTCTTTTGATCCATTGTAGATATGAAGATTCACTGTATATAACTGAATGCACCTTCCCTACTCTGCACCTTCTTGTATGAGCCGATGTGACGAGTGAATTTCTCCATTGTGAGATCAATAAAGACTATCTTATCTTATCTTATCTTATATATATATATATATATATATATATATATAAATATACATATATATATATATATATATACATATATACATATATACATATATATACGGTTTTATGGAACACAAAACCGTCAAAAGCGGGAGCAGCGCAAAGGAGGAATTATTGGCACGAACATAGCGGCAAATATCCCAGTGGTTAAAACCAAGCTGGTAAGTGTCTTTGCTACGAAATTCTCTCCCGACCTTGATGTTGACACTCTGAGTGCCTACCTAACTGAGAAACTGGGCAAATCGGTGACATGCAGGAAGATAGATTCGATGCGTAACCGATTTAGCTCGTTTCATATAACTGCAGAGTGCTCGGAAGTTGCTGAAATATACGATCCTAAACTCTGGCCATTGGGTGTGTATGTGCGTCGCTACTTTGAGGCGCGCAGACCAAAAAACGACAGCATCCGTTTGGCTCATATGTCAGAGACTGGTAGACTGCAGCAAGACAACG